>OZ020605.1:61998012-62598012 GCA_963971545.1 Philophylla caesio
ATCATTGGTGATGATACCAAAGAACATAAATGTATAAGAATGGACAACACGTTATTATTAGCAACGAGTGAATCTCCAGGGGCATGCTTTCTTACTCTAGCCAATCAAAAAATTCATTTGAGCAAAAGAGAAAGCATGCCCCTGGAGATTCACTCGTTGCTAAAAGTAACGTGTTGTCCCTTCTTATACATTTATGTTCTTTGATGATACCCTCAAAGAATTAGGAGCAATAATAAACAGGAAAAATGACACCTTAACACTCGAAGATGTGGTTCTGCCACTAAAACAAAAGATGTCTAAACAGGTAAATAACATTCAAGAAACCCTTTACCAACATGAGGTTGAGGAAATGATAAACAAATATTCGGAACTCTTCGGTCCAGTCTCCGATAGTGGGACAATCGACACATCCGTATTAGCGGCAATAAGGACAACCAGTGAAGAACCGATTTATACAAAATCATATCCTTACCCAACCAATTTTCGGGGTGAGGTAGAAAGACAGATAACAGAACATTTAAACAATGGTGTAATAAGGCCATCAAAAAGCCCGTACAACTCCCCATTGTGGATTGTACCAAAAAAATCAGGTCCTTCAGGAGAAAAGAAGTACAGAATTGTTATCGATTTTAAACGTCTGAATGCAATAACGATACCTGACTCTTACCCAATACCTGATATAAACAACACTCTTGCTAGCTTAGGCTAATGTAAGTATTTTACTACGCTCGACCTTACATCCGGATTCCACCAAATCAGGATGAAGGAAAGGGACATAGAAAAAACAGCCTTTTCAACGGCCAATGGTAAATACGAATTTACTAGGTTGCCGTTTGGCCTTAAAAATGCCCCTTCCATTTTTCAGAGAATGATAAATGACGTTCTCAAACCCATCATAGGGAAAACCTGTTACGTATATATCGATGATATTATAATAATGGGGAAAACAAAAGAAGAACATCTTAAGAATATTGAAGATGTCTTCGCTCTCTTATATAAAGCAAATTTAAAGGTTAATCTGGAAAAGTCTAAATTTTTCAGGACGAAAGTGGAATTTTTAGGACATATCGTCACAGGAAAAGGCATTTTGCCAGACCCTGAAAAAATATCCGCTATTAAAAATATCCCTGCACCCGCTAACCTTAAGGAATTAAAAAGCTTTCTAGGTTTGGCGTCATACTATAGGAGATTTATAAAAGACTTTGCGAAACTTGCCAAGCCACTTACAAACTTAACTAGAGGCGAAAATGCGCAACTCAAAGCAAGTCAATCCAAAAAAATAAAAATTTCGCTAACAGAAGAAAGCATAAAATCTTTTAACGACATAAAAACCTTACTTATGTCCTCTGAAATTCTGGCCTTCCCAGATTTCAATAAATCCTTTATTTTGACAACGGACGCTTCCAACACTGCAATTGGAGCAGTCCTTTCCCAGGGCGAAATCGGTAAAGATAGACCCATAACTTACATATCTAGATCCGAGGAAAACTACTCAACAATTGAGAAAGAAATGCTCGCCATAGTATGGTCCCTTGATAAATTAAGAACCTACTTATATGGAGCTAAGGAAATAAGAATTCTCACTGACCACCAGCCATTGACGTTTGCATTAAGTAACAGTAATAATAATGCCAAACTCAAAAGGTGGAAAGCAAGGATAGAAGAATACAATTATAAACTTATTTACAAACCGGGAAAAACGAATGTAGTCGCCGACGCATTATCACGGTTACCAATAGAAATTAATACGTTAACATCTTCGGATGACAATTCACAACATAGTGCTGAGGAGGATAGCTCAAAGCTCATTCCTCACTGTGAAGCACCACTAAACGTATTCAAAAATCAGATTATATTAAAAGAGGGGAAGGAAGAAATTTCTCACGAGGAGCCGCACCCAAGGTACCACAGACACCGCATTAAAAGCGAAAGCTACGATAAGGAAAAATTAGTAAGAATCTTAAAAGGCGTTCTTAACACAAATATAATCAATGGAATAAAAATTCCAGAAAAATATATTTCGCTATTACAGCAAGTTTATCAAGAATATTTCTCACAATTCCGTATCAGGATCACGCAGAAAGTTGTTACCGATATCCCCGATGAAGAAGTTAAATTTAAAATTATAGAACAAGAACACAAACGAGCTCATCGGAACGATAGAGAAAACAAAGACCAGATACTTGAGAAATACTACTTTCCGCAAATGACTAAACTTATTAAAAAGTAGACTAAGTCATGCGAAATTTGTGGATGTAATAAGTACGACCGACATCCACAAAAGCCCAAGTTACAGGCAACACCCATACCTTCGTACCCGACAGAAATTTTGCATATCGACATTATGGAAATGTCCGGTGAAAAATTTATTAGGTGTATTGACAAATTCTCCAAATTTGTAAAATTTTTCAAAATTAAAAATAAATCGGTACTGCATATTAGGGATAAACTAATAAAGCTTCTTCATTATTGGTCATGGACAATGAAGGCAGCTTTATAAGCCCAATAACATTAAACTATCTGGAAGGATTAGGGATTGAGATCTATTTAGCGCCACCTCAGAAGAGTGAAGTTAATGGTGCAATAGAACGAGTGCATTCCACTATTATCGAAATGACCAGATGCCTGCAAGCAGAATACCCTGATTACTCTATCAAGGAAATTATCAACATTGCAGTTGACAGATACAATAACACAATACATTCAGTTACAAAAAGAAAGCCAGCCGACGTTTTCTTTGGAAGAACTCAAAGAATTAATTACCAAGACTTAACAAACTTTAGGGAAATAGTTAATTCTGACCTACGAAATGAAATAGCCAGAAATCAAAAAAATATGTTGAATAGTCATAACAAAAGGAGATCAAAAATAAAGAGTTACGAACCAGGTGATACTATCTATAAAAAAAAACAAACAGATTAAAGGTAAAACTAAACCCATTTTTAAAAAGGAAACTGTTGCTAAAAATAATAACGTCACAATAACTACTAAAGGTAATAGAAGGGTTCATAAATCGCATTTGAAAAACTAACAAACATTTACCTCCTAGGCTTTTACCATACTGGACAACTACGACAGTAGACACTTACGAATACAATAACCCACTGGTTACGATCAAAATAGGACTTGGAAAAATAAGGAAAGGAACGTACAAAATTATACATACTATAGACTTGGACGAATACGAGAAGGTAGTAGACGACATGAGACTAATCGTACACCACGACATCAGCAAAACAAGTACCTTTTTACCTCAACTGGAGCATCAGCTTTCAGAAATAGACAATTTACTGGACCAATTACGAACCAAAAATGTTACCATGCACAAACGATCTATTAACTGGATAGTATCCGCGTGGAAATGGTTAGCTGGAAATCCCGACGCAACTGACTGGGACCAAATCGTTTCACAAACACATAAACTAACGGACAACAACAACAAACAGTATAAAATAAATGAATATCTTTTAAAGACAGGTAGTAGAATTTTAAGCGGATACAATAGAATTATAGATGAACTAGATAAGGATGATAAGCAGCTATTCGAGCAGCAACTATTTAATAAGCTAGGAATAATTAAAGACGAAATTTTGAAAATTGTAATGGCAGCTCAGCTGGCCAAACGGGGAATCATTCATTCACAACTCCTAAGTAAAACGGATATCGCCAGTGTTCTCACACAAACCGAGACATTACCCTTCAAAAATGAACTACAAGCGCTCCAATACGCCGAACCTTCAATGATAATAAAAAATTCGCTCTTTCTATACGTAATTTCACTACCCCAAACAGAGGATACCGTATTTAACAATATAATTATTCGTTCAACCATTAAAAATAACAAACGAATTTACTTAGAATTTTCCAATCTTTTTATATCGCAAGAAGAGAAATACGGAGTTATAGGAAATTGCATACTAATAGACGAAACCACAATTTGTAAAAAAAGTCAGCTCCAAAAATTAGGAAAAACCCATTGCATTACAGAAGTTCTTAGCGGAGGAAAAGCAACTTGCGATTATCAATACGAAAATAAACCCATCATCGAATTAATTACAGAAGGAACACTTTTCGTTTCGAATTTTGTAGGAAACCTCAGTTACGGTACGAAATCCATTAAATTGAATGGAACATTTGTAATAGATTTCTTAAATGAAACCATAGCTCTTAACGATATGAGTTACACAAACTGGCAAACTAGCTCATACCAAATCTTACCTCCAATACTTCAAAACAATTTAACGGAAAATGAAGTTAAACTTGATCTGAATTATCTGCACCAACTTCATTTAACCAATGTAAATAAATTACAACATATGTCATCAATAAACAATTTTTCAACAGGCACAAGCGTCGCAGCCATTCTTATTGCAATAGCTCTTTCCTTTGTTTTATATGCCGTACACAAACAACAAAACAACAATAAAAATCATTTTTCATTCCTCAAATAATAGATTACCCACAAATTTCAGTAAATCAATAAAATTTCATCAGCGGGGAGTTAGCACAATAAACAAATTGCAGCATTGCATAAAGTCAATAAACAATAAAGTCTGCACTTTTTGTAAAATAAGAACAACAACAACGACTTCACATTTCGCAAGCACCAACTTCAACCGGAAGCCGTGCCGACGCAATGTGAATCCGCTGTGAACCAAAACTGCATTGCCTAAAATTGCATTATCAGCATAATTCACCTTAATGCGAGGAATTAAGTAATAGGTAGTTCAAAGCAAAGTAAATAAGCCACACCAAGTTGCAATGCCTAAAACTGCAACGTTAGCAGTCAATATGTAATTCAAAATTCGAATTCCAACAACAATTGAGTTCCCCAATTTTTGCCTTTACTTATAATTAAGTACATAGTTATGTAGTTGTAGTAGTAACTGTAGCAAGTAAGCAAAATTTGTATAAAAGGGAAATGACAATAAAATTTATAAGTTCATTCTACCACTCAACCTCGGCTTTTCTATTTGTTCCGGTGGCGCGGCGGTAATTGGCGCCCGAAAGTGAAAGAGCGCACGTAGTGAAACAGTGAAGTTAAAAGGGAAGATCCTTATTAAACTGAGAAAAAAATAAAATCAGTTGAAGTTAAAAGGAAGATCCTTGATAAACATTTTGAACTGAAAAAATAAGTAAAGGAAGATCCTTAATAAACATTTTAAACTGAGAAAAAATTAAAATCAGTTGAAGTTAAAAGGAAGATCCTTGATAAACATTTTGAACTGAAAGAAATAAGTGAAGGAAGATCCTTAATAAACATTTTGAACTGAGGAAAAATAAAATCAGTGAAGGAAGATCCTTAATAATCATCATTTAAAATCAGTGAAATCCTGAATAAACCATTTTCAACTAAAACAAACTCAGTGAGAAAAAAAGGAGATATTCCCTACCCACTGAAAGATACTAAAAGTGCGTACCCGGCAAAACCTGACTAAAACGGATAACCATATCCGTTAAAATCACCACGATAAAAACAACCGAACTCGACCGCCTCCAAGGAAACCGCAGGGCAGTAACGTAACCCGCCCCCCAGTAGAGGCATAAAAACTTCAAAAAGGACGCAGCGGACCGTTCCCTTAAAGGATGAGGGAATTCAACTTCATTTTATTGTAAGAAAATATCTAATTAAATAATTCTTTATTTAAGTTATTGTATTGCATACCACAAAGAAAAAAGTAATATTTTTTTTTTTTCCTTTTTATCAAAATTTTTGAAATCCAAATAATTACTAATAAAAAATATATTTTAAAATTGCGTGGAACTCAAATAGGAAATTTTTTTTTTCGAAATGGAAATGCATGAGGCAATAACTCAACTAACCGGTGCAGTAAATGCACAAATCGAACAAATGAAAGTAATGAACAGTAGGATTACTCAACTAGAGGCCAGGGTTAGTCCACACAATGAGAGTAATATTCAGGAAACCCCTATCCGCTTAACGGAAACAGATTTACATGAAATCAGTAGGTTGCCCGACAGCGTAAAAAACCTTCAGACATTCGAAGGCGACCCTGTCCAATATATGTCCTGGATTCATAGCGTTGAATCCATATTGCAGGACTATGAGGTAGTCAGAAATAAACCGATATACAGAGCTATCCTACGGCATATAAGGCAAAAGGTCAGAGGTCCTGCGGACACCGCCTTGATTTCCTATAACATTTTTCATGATGACTGGGGACAAATAAAGACGTGCTTGTCTCTGCATTACGCAGATAAGCGAGATCTTAGAACACTCGAGCACGAGTTAGGTTCCTTGTCACAGAAGAACTATAGCATAGAGCAATTCTATTCCAGGGTCAACCACCAATTGTCCCTTATCATAAAAAAAATTAAAGGCCAGAACTATTCAATGGAAGCGAGTGCTGCACTTGTGGAAACCTATAGGAATAGGGCCCTAGACATATTTATAAGAGGTGTAAACGGTGAGTTGTCTAGGATGCTTATGATCCAACGACCAAATAACCTACCGGAAGCATACGCTTCCTGCCTCGAAATTCAAAACCTTAATTTCAGAAACTATTCAATCTTCCCAAAAAATACAGGTAGCTCGAATCAAGCGCAAAAAACCCAACTAAAACCTAAGCAAACAATTGCACCTAGGGAGTTAAACTCTGTTGAAAAGAACCAAATTTACAATGGGAACGTTCAGAGGCCAGCGCAGCCTCCATCCAGACCAACCCAACCCAAACCTCCGGTTCCGATGGAGGTAGATCCCTCGATACATTCTCGGAAAATCAATTACATGAATCGACCAGAGAATACGCCTGATGTAAGGCCAGCCAGCAATTCTTCAAATATCCCTAGGAAAAACCCAAAATTATTTAACGTTCAAACAGAGGACCAGGAATCCACAGAAGGTGGAGAGAGCGAGGAAATAAATTTTATGACAGACGCCTATCTAGTTTACCCTATCTAGAACTCACCTTAAA
The DNA here is from genome assembly GCA_963971545.1 of Philophylla caesio. Classification (NCBI taxonomy): domain Eukaryota; kingdom Metazoa; phylum Arthropoda; class Insecta; order Diptera; family Tephritidae; genus Philophylla; species Philophylla caesio. The sequence continues at coordinate 62,004,948 of OZ020605.1, forward strand.
AAATGGTGATATTTTAAAGTTCCTCATAGACACAGGAGCTAATAAAAACTTTGTGTGCGAAAAAATTTCAAAAAATCCCAGTAAACTTAAATGTCCTTTTAAAGTCCAATCAGCTGCGGGTCAAGTAGAAATAACCCATAAATTACGTGGACCATTTTTTAAAAGTATAGGTATCAAAAATAATTTTGATTTCTTTATATTACCCAATTTAAAATCCTTCGATGGTATCATTGGTGATGATACCCTCAAAGAATTAGGAGCAATAATAAACAGGAAAAATTACACCTTAACACTCGAAGATGTGGTTCTGCCACTAAAACAAAAGATGTCTAAACAGGTAAATAACATTCAAGAAACCCTTTACCAACATGAGGTTGAGGAAATGATAAACAAATATTCGGAACTCTTCGGTCCAGTCTCCGATAGTGGGACAATCGACACATCCGTATTAGCGGAAATAAGGACAACCAGTGAAGAACCGATTTATACAAAATCATATCCTTACCCAACCAACCTTCGGGGTGAGGTAGAAAGACAGATAACAGAACTTTTAAACAATGGTGTAATAAGGCCATCAAAAAGCCCGTACAACTCCCCATTGTGGATTGTACCAAAAAAAGCAGGTCCTTCAGGAGAAAAGAAGTACAGAATTGTTATCGATTTTAAACGTCTGAATGCAATAACGATACCTGACTCTTACCCAATACCTGATATAAACAACACTCTTGCAAGCTTAGGCGAATGTAAGTATTTTACTACGCTCGACCTTACATCCGGATTCCACCAAATCAGGATGAAGGAAAGGGACATAGAAAAAACAGCCTTTTCAACGGCCAATGGTAAATACGAATTTACTAGGTTGCCGTTTGGCCTTAAAAATGCCCCTTCCATTTTTCAGAGAATGATAAATGACGTTCTCAAACCCATCATAGGGAAATCCTGTTACGTATATATCGATGATATTATAATAATGGGGAAAACAAAAGAAGAACATCTTAAGAATATTGAAGATGTATTCGCTCTCTTATATAAAGCAAATTTAAAGGTTAATCTGGAAAAGTCTAAATTTTTCAGGACGAAAGTGGAATTTTTAGGCCATATCGTCACAGGAAAAGGCACTTTGCCAGACCCTGAAAAAATATCCGCTATTATAAATATCCCTGCACCCGCTAACCTTAAGGAATTAAAAAGCTTTCTAGGTTTGGCGTCATACTATAGGAGATTTATAAAAGACTTTGCGAAACTTGCCAAGCCGCTTACAAACTTAACTAGAGGCGAAAATGCGCAAATCAAAGCAAGTCAATCCAAAAAAATAAAAATTTCGCTAACAGAAGAAAGCTTAAATTCTTTTAACGACATAAAAACCTTACTTATGTCCTCTGAAATTCTGGCCTTCCCAGATTTCAATAAATCCTTTATTTTGACAACGGACGCTTCCAACACTGCAATTGGAGCAGTCCTTTCCCAGGGCTAAATCGGTAAAGATAGACCCATAACTTACATATCTAGATCACTCAACAAAACCGAGGAAAACTACTCAACAATTGAGAAAGAAATGCTCGCCATAGTATGGTCCCTTGATAAATTAAGAACCTACTTATATGGAGCTAAGGAAATAAGAATTCTCACTGACCACCAGCCATTGACGTTTGCATTAAGTAACAGTAATAATAATGCCAAACTCAAAAGGTGGAAAGCAAGGATAGAAGAATACAATTATAAACTTATTTACAAACCGGGAAAAACGAATGTAGTCGCCGACGCATTATCACGGTTACCAATAGAAATTAATACGTTAACATCTTCGGATGACAATTCACAACATAGTGCTGAGGAGGATAGCTCAAAGCTCATTCCTCACTGTGAAGCACCACTAAACGTATTCAAAAATCAGATTATATTAAAAGAGGGGAAGGAAGAAATTTCTCACGAGCAGCCGCACCCAAGGTACCACAGACACCGCATTAAAAGCGAAAGCTACGATAAGGAAAAATTAGTAAGAATCTTAAAAGGCGTTCTTAACCCAAATATAATCAATGGAATAAAAATTCCAGAAAAATATATTTCGCTATTACAGCAAGTTTATCAAGAATATTTCTCACAATTCCGTATCAGGATCACGCAGAAAGTTGTTACCGATATCCCCGATGAAGAAGTTAAATTTAAAATTATAGAACAAGAACACAAACGAGCTCATCGGAACGATAGAGAAAACAAAGACCAGATACTTGAGAAATACTACTTTCCGCAAATGACTAAACTTATTAAAAAGTATACTAAGTCATGCGAAATTTGTGGATGTAATAAGTACGACCGACATCCACAAAAGCCCAAGTTACAGGCAACACCCATACCTTCGTACCCGACAGAAATTTTGCATATCGACATTATGGAAATGTCCGGTGAAAAATTTATTACGTGTATTGACAAATTCTCCAAATTTGTAAAATTTTTCAAAATTAAAAATAAATCGGTACTGCATATTAGGGATAAACTAATAAAGCTTCTTCATTATTTCACTGTACCAAAGACCTTGGTCATGGACAATGAAGGCAGCTTTATAAGCCCAATAACATTAAACTATCTGGAAGGATTAGGGATTGAGATCTATTTAGCGCCACCTCAGAAGAGTGAAGTTAATGGTGCAAAGAACATTGCAGTAGACAGATACAATAACACAATACATTCAGTTACAAAAAGAAAGCCAGCCGACGTTTTCTTTGGAAGAACTCAAAGAATTAATTACCAAGACTTAACAAACTTTAGGGAAATAGTTAATTCTGACCTACGAAATGAAATAGCCAGAAAACAAAAAAATATGTTGAATAGTCATAACAAAAGGAGATCAAAAATAAAGAGTTACGAATCAGGTGATACTATCTATAAAAAAAACAAACAGATTTAAGGTAAAACTAAACCCATTTTTAAAAAGGAAACTGTTGCTAAAAATAATAACGTCACAATAACTACTAAAGGTAATAGAAAGGTTCATAAATCGCATTTGAAAAACTAACAAACATTTACCTCCTAGGCTTTTACCATACTGGACAACTACGACAGTAGACACTTACGAATACAATAACCCACTGGTTACGATCAAAATAGGACTTGGAAAAATAAGGAAAGGAACGTACAAAATTATACATACTATAGACTTGGACGAATACGAGAAGGTAGTAGACGACATGAGACTAATCGTACACCACGACATCAGCAAAACAAGTACCTTTTTACCTCAACTGGAGCATCAGCTTTCAGAAATAGACAATTTACTGGACCAATTACGAACCAAAAATGTTACCATGCACAAACGATCTATTAACTGGATAGGATCCGCGTGGAAATGGTTAGCTGGAAATCCCGACGCAACTGACTGGGACCAAATCGTTTCACAAACACATAAACTAACGGACAACAACAACAAACAGTATAAAATAAATGAATATCTTTTAAAGACAGGTAGTAGAATTTTAAGCGGATACAATAGAATTATAGATGAACTAGATAAGGATGATAAGCAGGTATTCGAGCAGCAACTATTTAATAAGCTAGGAATAATTAAAGACGAAATTTTGAAAATTGTAATGGCAGCTCAGCTGGCCAAACGGGGAATCATTCATTCACAACTCCTAAGTAAAACGGATATCGCCAGTGTTCTCACACAAACCGAGACATTACCCTTCAAAAATGAACTACAAGCGCTCCAATACGCCGAACCTTCAATGATAATAAAAAATTCGCTCCTTCTATACGTAATTTCACTACCCCAAACAGAGGATACCGTATTTAACAATATAATTATTCGTTCAACCATTTAAAATAACAAACGAATTTACTTAGAATTTTCCTATCTTTTTATATCGCAGGAAGAGAAATACGGAGTTATAGGAAATTGCATACTAATAGACGAAACCAGAATTTGTAAAAAAAGTCAGCTCCAAAAATTAGGAAAAAACCATTGCATTACAGAAGTTCTTAGCGGAGGAAAAGCAACTTGCGATTATCAATACGAAAATAAACCCATCATCGAATTAATTACAGAAGGAACACTTTTCGTTTCGAATTTTGTAGGAAACCTCAGTTACGGTACGAAATCCATTAAATTGAATGGAACATTTGTAATAGATTTCTTAAATGAAACCATAACGATATGAGTTACACAAACTGGCAAACTAGCTCATACCAAATCTTACCTCCAATACTTCAAAACAATTTAACGGAAAATAAAGTTAAACTTGATCTGAATTATCTGCACCAACTTCATTTAACCAATGTAAATAAATTACAACATATGTCATCAATAACCAATTTTTCAACAGGCACAAGCGTCGCAGCCATTCTTATTGCAATAGCTCTTTCCTTTGTTTTATATGCCGTACACAAACAACAAAACAACAATAAAAAATCATTTTTCATTCCTCAAATAATAGATTACCCACAAATTTCAGTAAATCAATAAAATTTTATCAGCGGGACGCTGATGCTTAAGAAGGGGGGAGTTAGCACAATAAACAAATTGCAGCATTGCATAAAGTCAATAAACAATAAAGTCTGCACTTTTTGTAAAATAAGAACAACAACAACGACTTCACATTTCGCAAGCACCAACTTCAACCGGAAGCCGTGCCGACGCAATGTGAATCCGCTGTGAACCAAAACTGCATTGCCTAAAATTGCATTATCAGCATAATTCACCTTAATGCGAAGAATTAAGCAATAGGTAGTTCAAAGCAAAGTAAATAAGCCACACCAAGTTGCAGTGCCTAAAACTGCAACGTTAGCAGTCAATATGTAATTCCAAATTCGAATTCCAACAACAATTGAGTTCCCCAATTTTGGCCTTTACTTATAATTAAGTACATAGTTATGTAGTTGTAGTAGTAACTGTAGCAAGTAAGCAAAATTTGTATAAAAGGGAAATGACAATAAAATTTATAAGTTCATTCTACCACTCAACCTCGGCTTTTCTATTTGTTCCGGTGGCGCGGCGGTAATTGGCGCCCGAAAGTGAAAGAGCGCACGTAGTGAAACAGTGAAGTTAAAAGGGAAGATCCTTATTAAACTGAGAAAAAAATAAAATCAGTTGAAGTTAAAAGGAAGATCCTTGATAAACATTTTGAACTGAAAAAATAAGTAAAGGAAGATCCTTAATAAACATTTTAAACTGAGAAAAAATTAAAATCAGTTGAAGTTAAAAGGAAGATCCTTGATAAACATTTTGAACTGAAAGAAATAAGTGAAGGAAGATCCTTAATAAACATTTTGAACTAAGGAAAAATAAAATCAGTGAAGGAAGATCCTTAATAATCATCATTTAAAATCAGTGAAATCCTGAGTAAAACATTTTCAACTAAAACAAACTCAGTGAGAAAAAAAGGAGATATTCCCTACCCACTGAAAGATACTAAAAGTGCGTACCCGGCAAAACCTGACTAAAACGGATAACCATATCCGTTAAAATCACCACGATAAAAACAACCGAACTCGACCGCCTCCAAGGAAACCGCAGGGCAGTAACGTAACCCGCCCCCCAGTAGAGGCATAAAAACTTCAAAAAGGACGCAGCGGACCGTTCCCTTAAAGGATGAGGGAATTCAACTTCATTTTATTGTAAGAAAATATCTAATTAAATAATTCTTTATTTAAGTTATTGTATTGCATACCACAAAGAAAAAAGTAATATTTTTTTTTTTCCTTTTTATCAAAATTTTTGAAATCCAAATAATTACTAATAAAAAATATATTTTAAAATTGCGTGGAACTCAAATAGGAAAATTTTTTTTTCGAAATGGAAATGCATGAGGCAATAACTCAACTAACCGGTGCAGTAAATGCACAAATCGAACAAATGAAAGTAATGAACAGTGGGATTACTCAACTAGAGGCCAGGGTTAGTCCACACAATGAGAGTAATATTCAGGAAACCCCTATCCGCTTAACGGAAACAGATTTACATGAAATCAGTAGGTTGCCCGACAGCGTAAAAAACCTTCAGACATTCGAAGGCGACCCTGTCCAATATATGTCCTGGATTCATAGCGTTGAATCCATATTGCAGGACTATGAGGTAGTCAGAAATAAACCGATATACAGAGCTATCCTACGGCATATAAGGCAAAAGGTCAGAGGTCCTGCGGACACCGCCTTGATTTCCTATAACATTTTTCATGATGACTGGGGACAAATAAAGACGTGCTTGTCTCTGCATTACGCAGATAAGCGAGATCTTAGAACACTCGAGCACGAGTTAGGTTCCTTGTCACAGAAGAACTATAGCATAGAGCAATTCTATGCCAGGGTCAACCACCAATTGTCCATTATCATAAATAAAATTAAAGGCCAGAACTATTCAATGGAAGCGAGTGCTGCACTTGTGGAAACCTATAAGAATAGGGCCCTAGACATATTTATAAGAGGTGTAAACGGTGAGTTGTCTAGGATGCTTATGATCCAACGACCAAGTAACCTACCGGAAGCATACGCTTCCTGCCTCGAAATTCAAAACCTTAATTTCAGGAACTATTCAATCTACCCAAAAAATACAGGTAGCTCGAATCAAGCGCAAAAAACCCAACTAAAACCTAAGCAAACAATTGCACCTAGGGAGTTAAACTCTGTTGAAAAGAACCAAATTTACAATGGGAACGTTCAGAGGCCAGCGCAGCCTCCATCCAGACCAACCCAACCCAAACCTCCGGTTCCGATGGAGGTAGATCCCTCGATACATTCTCGGAAAATCAATTACATGAATCGACCAGAGAATACGCCTGCTGTAAGGCCAGCCAGCAATTCTTCAAATATCCCTAGGAAAAACCCAAAATTATTTAACGTTCAAACAGAGGACCAGGAATCCACAGAAGGTGGAGAGAGCGAGGAAATAAATTTTATGACAGACGCCTATCTAGTTTACCCTATCTAGAACTCACCTTAAAAAATGGTGATATTTTAAAGTTCCTCATAGACACAGGAGCTAATAAAAACTTTGTGTGCGGAAAAATTTCAAAAAATCCCAGTAAACTTAAATGTCCTTTTAAAGTCCAATCAGCTGCGGGTCGAGTAGAAATAACCCATAAATTACGTGGACCATTTTTTAAAAGTATAGGTATCAAAAATAATTTTGATTTCTTTATATTACCCAATTTAAAATCCTTCGATGGTATCATTGGTGATGATACCCTCAAAGAATTAGGAGCAATAATAAACAGGAAAAATGACACCTTAACACTCGAAGATGTGGTTCTGCCACTAAAACAAAAGATGTCTAAACAGGTAAATAACATTCAAGAAACCCTTTACCAACATGAGGTTGAGGAAATGATAAACAAATATTCGGAACTCTTCGGTCCAGTCTCCGATAGTGGGACAATCGACACATCCGTATTAGCGGAAATAAGGACAACCAGTGAAGAACCGATTTATACAAAATCATATCCTTACCCAACCAACCTTCGGGGTGAGGTAGAAAGACAGATAACAGAACTTTTAAACAATGGTGTAATAAGGCCATCAAAAAGCCCGTACAACTCCCATTGTGGATTGTACCAAAAAAATCAGGTCCTTCAGAAGAAAAGAAGTACAGAATTGTTATCGATTTTAAACGTCTGAATGCAATAACGATACCTGACTCTTACCCAATACCTGATATAAACAACACTCTTGCAAGCTTAGGCGAATGTAAGTATTTTACTACGCTCGACCTTACATCCGGATTCCACCAAATCAGGATGAAGGAAAGGGACATAGAAAAAACAGCATTTTCAACGGCCAATGGTAAATACGAATTTACTAGGTTGCCGTTTGGCCTTAAAAATGCCCCTTCCATTTTTCAGAGAATGATAAATGACGTTTTCAAACCCATCATAGGGAAATCCTGTTACGTATATATCGATGATATTATAATAATGGGGAAAACAAAGGAAGAACATCTTAAGAATATTGAAGATGTATTCGCTCTCTTATATAAAGCAAATTTAAAGGTTAATCTGGAAAAGTCTAAATTTTTCAGGACGAAAGTGGAATTTTTAGGCCATATCGTCACAGGAAAAGGCATTTTGCCAGACCCTGAAAAAATATCCGCTATTAAAAATAACCCTGCACCCGCTAACCTTAAGGAATTAAAAAGCTTTCTAGGTTTGGCGTCATACTATAGGAGATTTATAAAAGACTTTGCGAAACTTGCCAAGCCACTTACAAACTTAACTAGAGGCGAAAATGCGCAAATCAAAGCAAGTCAATCCAAAAAAATAAAAATTTCGCTAACAGAAGAAAGCTTAAAATCTTTTAACGACATAAAAACCTTACTTATGTCCTCTGAAATTCTGCCCTTCCCAGATTTCAATAAATCCTTTATTTTGACAACGGACGCTTCCAACACTGCAATTGGAGCAGTCCTTTCCCAGGGCGAAATCGGTAAAGATAGACCCATAACTTACATATCTAGATCACTCAACAAAACCGAGGAAAACTACTCAACAATTGAGAAAGAAATGCTCGCCATAGTATGGTCCCTTGATAAATTAAGAACCTACTTATATGGAGCTAAGGAAATAAGAATTCTCACTGACCACCAGCCATTGACGTTTGCATTAAGTAACAGTAATAATAATGCCAAACTCAAAAGGTGGAAAGCAAGGATAGAATAATACAATTATAAACTTATTTACAAACCGGGAAAAACGAATGTAGTCGCCGACGCATTATCACGGTTACCAATAGAAATTAATACGTTAACATCTTCGGATGACAATTCACAACATAGTGCTGAGGAGGATAGCTCAAAGCTCATTCCTCACTGTGAAGCACCACTAAACGTATTCAAAAATCAGATTATATTCCAAGAGGGGAAGGAAGAAATTTCTCACGAGGAGCCGCACCCAAGGTACCACACACACCGCATTAAAAGCGAAAGCTACGATAAGGAAAAATTAGTAAGAATCTTAAAAGGCGTTCTTAACACAAATATAATCAATGGAATAAAAATTCTAAAAAAATATATTTCGCTATTACAGCAAGTTTATCAAGAATATTTCTCACAATTCCGTATCAGGATCACGCAGAAAGTTGTTACCGATATCCCCGATGAAGAAGTTAAATTTAAAATTATAGAACAAGAACACAAACGAGCTCATCGGAACGATAGAGAAAACAAAGACCAGATACTTGAGAAATACTACTTTCCGCAAATGACTAAACTTATTAAAAAGTATACTAAGTCATGCGAAATTTGTGGATGTAATAAGTACGACCGACATCCACAAAAGCCCAAGTTACAGGCAACACCCATACCTTCGTACCCGACAGAAATTTTGCATATCGACATTATGGAAATGTCCGGTGAAAAATTTATTACGTGTATTGACAAATTCTCCAAATTTGTAAAATTTTCCAAAATTAAAAATAAATCGGTACTGCATATTAGGGATAAACTAATAAAGCTTCTTCATTATTTCACTGTACCAAAGACCTTGGTCATGGACAATGAAAGCAGCTTTATAAGCCCAATAACATTAAACTATCTGGAAGGATTAGGGATTGAGATCTATTTAGCGCCACCTCAGAAGAGTGAAGTTAATGGTGCAATAGAACGAGTGCATTCCACTATTATCGAAATGACCAGATGCCTGCAAGCAGAATACCCTGATTACTCTATCAAGGAAATTATCAACATTGCAGTTGACAGATACAATAACACAATACATTCAGATACAAAAAGAAAGCCAGCCGACGTTTTCTTTGGAAGAACTCAAAGAATTAATTACCAAGACTTAACAAACTTTAGGGAAATAGTTAATTCTGACCTACGAAATGAAATAGCCAGAAATCACAAAAATATGTTGAATAGTCTTAACAAAAGGAGATCAAAAATAAAAAGTTACGAATCAGGTGATACTATCTATAAAAAAAACAAACAGATTAAAGGTAAAACTAAACCCATTTTTAAAAAGGAAACTGTTGCTAAAAATAATAACGTCACAATAACTACTAAAGATAATAGAAAGGTTCATAAATCGCATTTGAAAAACTGACAAACATTTACCTCCTAGGCTTTTACCATACTGGACAACTGCGACAGTAGACACTTACGAATACAATAACCCACTGGTTACGATCAAATAGGACTTGGAAAAATAAGGAAAGGAACGTACAAAATTATACATACTATAGACTTGGACGAATACGAGAAGGTAGTAGACGACATGAGACTAATCGTACACCACGACATCAGCAAAACAAGTACCTTTTTACCTCAACTGGAGCATCAGCTTTCAGAAATAGACAATTTACTGGACCAATTACGAACCAAAAATGTTACCATGCACAAACGATCTATTAACTGGATAGGATCCGCGTGGAAATGGTTAGCTGAAAATCCCGACGCAACTGACTGGGACCAAATCGTTTCACAAACACATAAACTAACGGACAACAACAACAAACAGTATAAAATAAATGAATATCTTTTAAAGACAGGTAGTAGAATTTTAAGCGGATACAATAGAATTGTAGATGAACTAGATAAGGATGATAAGCAGCTATTCGAGCAGCAACTATTTAATAAGCTAGGAATAATTAAAGACGAAAATTTGAAAATTGTAATGGCAGCTCAGCTGGCCAAACGGGGAATCATTCATTCACAACTCCTAAGTAAAACGGATATCGCCAGTGTTCTCACACAAACCGAGACATTACCCTTCAAAAATGAACTACAAGCGCTCCAATACGCCGAACCTTAAATGATAATAAAAAATTCGCTCCTCCTATACGTAATTTCACTACCCCAAACAGAGGATACCGTATTTAACAATATAATTATTCGTTCAACCATTAAAAATAACAAACGAATTTACTTAGAATTTTCCAATCTTTTTATATCGCAAGAAGAGAAATACGGAGTTATAGGAAATTGCATACTAATAGACGAAACCACAATTTGTAAAAAAAGTCAGCTCCAAAAATTAGGAAAAAACCATTGCATTACAGAAGTTCTTAGCGGAGGAAAAGCAACTTGCGATTATCAATACGAAAATAAACCCATTATCGAATTAATTACAGAAGGAACACTTTTCGTTTCGAATTTTGTAGGAAACCTCAGTTACGGTACGAAATCCATTAAATTGAATGGAACATTTGTAATAGATTTCTTAAATGAAACCATAGCTCTTAACGATATGAGTTACACAAACTGGCAAACTAGCTCATACCAAATCTTACCTCCAATACTTCAAAACAATTTAACGGAAAATGAAGTTAAACTTGATCTGAATTATCTGCACCAACTTCATTTAACCAATGTAAATAAATTACAACATATGTCATCAATAAACAATTTTTCAACAGGCACAACCGTCGCAGCCATTCTTATTGCAATAGCTCTTTCCTTTGTTTTATATGCCGTACACAAACAACAAAACAACAATAAAAAATCATTTTTCATTCCTCAAATAATAGATTACCCACAAATTTCAGTAAATCAATAGAATTTTATCAGCGGGACGCTGATGCTTAAGAAGGGGGGAGTTAGCACAATAAACAAATTGCAGCATTGCATAAAGTCAATAAACAATAAAGTCTGCACTTTTTGTAAAATAAGAACAACAACAACGACTTCACATTTCGCAAGCACCAACTTCAACCGGAAGCCGTGCCGACGCAATGTGAATCCGCTGTGAACCAAAACTGCATTGCCTAAAATTGCATTATCAGCATAATTCACCTTAATGCGAGGAATTAAGCAATAGGTAGTTCAAAGCAAAGTAAATAAGCCACACCAAGTTGTAGTGCCTAAAACTGCAACGTTAGCAGTCAATATGTAATTCCAAATTCGAATTCCAACAACAATTGAGTTCCCCAATTTTTGCCTTTACTTATAATTAAGTACATAGTTATGTAGTTGTAGTAGTAACTGCAGCAAGTAAGCAACATTTGTATAAAAGGGAAATGACAATAAAATTTATAAGTTCATTCTACCACTCAACCTCGGCTTTTCTATTTGTTCCGGTGGCGCGGCGGTAATTGGCGCCCGAAAGTGAAGGAGCGCACGTAGTGAAACAGTGAAGTTAAAAGGGAAGATCCTTATTAAACTGAGAAAAAAATAAAATCAGTTGAAGTTAAAAGGAAGATCCTTGATAAACATTTTGAACTGAAAAAATAAGTAAAGGAAGATCCTTAATAAACATTTTTAACTGAGGAAAAATAAAATCAGTGAAGGAAGATCCTTAATAATCATCATTTAAAATCAGTGAAATCCTGAATAAAACATTTTCAACTAAAACAAACTCAGTGAGAAAAAAAGGAGATATTCCCTACCCACTGAAAGATACTAAAAGTGCGTACCCGGCAAAACCTGACTAAAACGGATAACCATATCCGTTAAAATCACCACGATAAAAACAACCGAACTCGACCGCCACCAAGGAAACCGCAAGGCAGTAACGTAACCCGCCCCCCAGTAGAGGCATAAAAACTTCAAAAAGGACGCAGCGGACCGTTCCCTTAAAGGATGAGGGAATTGAACTTCATTTTATTGTAAGAAAATATCTAATTAAATAATTCTTTATTTAAGTTATTGTATTGCATACCACAAAGAAAAAATTAATATTTTTTTTTTTCCTTTTTATCAAAATTTTTGAAATCCAAATAATTACTAATAAAAAATATATTTTAAAATTGCGTGGAACTCAAATAGGAAAATTTTTTTTTCGAAATGGAAATGCATGAGGCAATAACTCAACTAACCGGTGCAGTAAATGCACAAATCGAACAAATGAAAGTAATGAACAGTAGGATTACTCAACTAGAGGCCAGGGTTAGTCCACACAATGAGAGTAATATTCAGGAAACCCCTATCCGCTTAACGGAAACAGATTTACATGAAATCAGTAGGTTGCCCGACAGCGTAAAAAACCTTCAGACATTCGAAGGCAACCCTGTCCAATATATGTCCTGGATTCATAGGGTTGAATCCATATTGCAGGACTATGAGGTAGTCAGAAATAAACCGATATACAGAGCGATCCTACGGCATATAAGGCAAAAGGTCAGAGGTCCTGCGGACACCGCCTTGATTTCCTATAACATTTTTCATGATGACTGGGGACAAATAAAGACGTGCTTGTCTCTGCATTACGCAGATAAGCGAGATCTTAGAACACTCGAGCACGAGTTAGGTTCCTTGTCACAGAAGAACTAGAGCAATTCTATGCCAGGGTCAACCACCAATTGTCCCTTATCATAAATAAAATTAAAGGCCAGAACTATTCAATGGAAGCGAGTGCTGCACTTGTGGAAACCTATAGGAATAGGGCCCTAGACATATTTATAAGAGGTGTAAACGGTGAGTTGTCTAGGATGCTTATGATCCAACGACCAAGTAACCTACCGGAAGCATACGCTTCCTGCCTCGAAATTCAAAACCTTAATTTCAGGAACTATTCAATCTACCCAAAAAATACAGGTAGCTCGAATCAAGCGCAAAAAACCCAACTAAAACCTAAGCAAACAATTGCACCTAGGGAGTTAAACTCTGTTGAAAAGAACCAAATTTACAATGGGAACGTTCAGAGGCCAGCGCAGCCTCCATCCAGACCAACCCAACCCAAACCTCCGGTTCCGATGGAGGTAGATCCCTCGATACATTCTCGGAAAATCAATTACATGAATCGACCAGAGAATACGCCTGCTGTAAGGCCAGCCAGTAATTCTTCAAATATCCCTAGGAAAAACCCAAAATTATTTAACGTTCAAACAGAGGACCAGGAATCCACAGAAGGTGGAGAGAGCGAGGAAATAAATTTTATGACAGACGCCTATCTAGTTTACCCTATCTAGAACTTACCTTAAAAAATGGTGATATTTTAAAGTTCCTCATAGACACAGGAGCTAATAAAAACTTTGTGTGCGAAAAAATTTCAAAAAATCCCAGTAAACTTAAATGTCCTTTTAAAGTCCAATCAGCTGCGGGTCAAGTAGAAATAACCCATAAATTACGTGGACCATTTTTTAAAAGTATAGGTATCAAAAATAATTTTGATTTCTTTATATTACCCAATTTAAAATCCTTCGATGGTATCATTGGTGATGATACCCTCAAATAATTAGGAGCAATAATAAACAGGAAAAATGACACCTTAACACTCGAAGATGTGGTTCTGCCACTAAAACAAAAGATGTATAAACAGGTAAATAACATTCAAGAAACTCTTTACCAACATGAGGTTGAGGAAATGATAAACAAATATTCGGAACTCTTCGGTCCAGTCTCCGATAGTGGGACAATCGACACATCCGTATTAGCGGAAATAAGGACAACCAGTGAAGAACCGATTTATACAAAATCATATCCTTACCCAACCAACCTTCGGGGTGAGGTAGAAAGACAGATAACAGAACTTTTAAACAATGGTGTAATAAGGCCATCAAAAAGCCCGTACAACTCCCCATTGTGGATTGTACCAAAAAAATCAGGTCCTTCAGGAGAAAAGAAGTACAGAATTGTTATCGATTTTAAACGTCTGAATGCAATAACGATACCTGACTCTTACCCAATACCTGATATAAACAACACTCTTGCAAGCTTAGGCGAATGTAAGTATTTTACTACGCTCGACCTTACATCCGGATTCCACCAAATCAGGATGAAGGAAAGGGACATAGAAAAAACAGCCTTTTCAACGGCCAATGGTAAATACGAATTTACTAGGTTGCCGTTTGGCCTTAAAAATGCCCCTTCCATTTTTCAGAGAATGATAAATGACGTTCTCAAACCCATCATAGGGAAATCCTGTTACGTATATATCGATGATATTATAATAATGGGGAAAACAAAAGAAGAACATCTTAAGAATATTGAAGATGTATTCGCTCTCTTATATAAAGCAAATTTAAAGGTTAATCTGGAAAAGTCTAAATTTTTCAGGACGAAAGTGGAATTTTTAGGATATATCGTCACAGGAAAAGGCATTTTGCCAGACCCTGTAAAAATATCCGCTATTAAAAATAACCCTGCACCCGCTAACCTTAAGGAATTAAAAAGCTTTCTAGGTTTGGCGTCATACTATAGGAGATTTATAAAAGACTTTGCGAAACTTGCCAAGCCACTTACAAACTTAACTAGAGGCGAAAATGCGCAAATCAAAGCAAGTCAATCCAAAAAAATAAAAATTTCGCTAACAGAAGAAAGCTTAAAATCTTTTAACGACATAAAAACCTTACTTATGTCCTCTGAAATTCTGGCCTTCCCAGATTTCAATAAATCCTTTATTTTGACAACGGACGCTTCCAACACTGCAATTGGAGCAGTCCTTTCCCAGGGCGAAATCGGTAAAGATAGACCCATAACTTACATATCTAGATCACTCAACAAAACCGAGGAAAACTACTCAACAATTGAGAAAGAAATGCTCGCCATAGTATGGTCCCTTGATAAATTAAGAACCTACTTATATGGAGCTAAGGAAATAAGAATTCTCACTGACCACCAGCCATTGACGTTTGCATTAAGTAACAGTAATAATAATGCCAAACTCAAAAGGTGGAAAGCAAGGATAGAAGAATACAATTATAAACTTATTTACAAACCGGGAAAAACGAATGTAGTCGCCGACGCATTATCACGGTTACCAATAGAAATTAATACGTTAACATCTTCGGATGACAATTCACAACATAGTGCTGAGGAGGATAGCTCAAAGCTCATTCCTCACTGTGAAGCACCACTAAACGTATTCAAAAATCAGATTATATTAAAAGAGGGGAAGGAAGAAATTTCTCACGAGGAGCCGCACCCAAGGTACCACAGACACCGCATTAAAAGCGAAAGCTACGATAAGGAAAAATTAGTAAGAATCTTAAAAGGCGTTCTTAACACAAATATAATCAATGGAATAAAAATTCCAGAAAAATATATTTCGCTATTACAGCAAGTTTATCAAGAATATTTCTCACAATTCCGTATCAGGATCACGCAGAAAGTTGTTACCGATATCCCCGATGAAGAAGTTAAATTTAAAATTATAGAACAAGAACACAAACGAGCTCATCGGAACGATAGAGAAAACAAAGACCAGATACTTGAGAAATACTACTTTCCGCAAATGACTAAACTTATTAAAAAGTATGCTAAGTCGTGGATATAATAAGTACGACCGACATCCACAAAAGCCCAAGTTACAGGCAACACCCATACCTTCGTACCCGACAGAAATTTTGCATATCGACATTATGGAAATGTCCGGTGAAAAATTTATTACGTGTATTGACAAATTCTCCAAATTTGTAAAATTTTTCAAAATTAAATATAAATCGGTACTGCATATTAGGGATAAACTAATAAAGCTTCTTCATTATTTCACTGTACCAAAGACCTTGGTCATGGACAATGAAGGCAGCTTTATAAGCCCAATAACATTAAACTATCTGGAAGGATTAGGGATTGAGATCTATTTAGCGCCACCTCAGAAGAGAGTGAAGTTAATGGTGCAATAGAACGAGTGCATTCCACTATTATCAAAATGACAAGATGCCTGCAAGCAGAATACCCTGATTACTCTATCAAGGAAATTATCAACATTGCAGTTGACAGATACAATAACACAATACATTCAGTTACAAAAAGAAAGCCAGCCGACGTTTTCTTTGGAAGAACTCAAAGAATTAATTACCAAGACTTAACAAACTTTAGGGAAATAGTTAATTCTGACCTACGAAATGAAATAGCCAGAAATCAAAAAAATATGTTGAATAGTCATAACAAAAGGAGATCAAAAATAAAGAATTACGAACCAGGTGATACTATCTATAAAAAAAACAAACTGATTAAAGGTAAAACTAAACCCATTTTTAAAAAGGAAACTGTTGCTAAAAATAATAACGTCACAATAACTACTAAAGATAATAGAAAGGTTCATAAATCGCATTTGAAAAACTAACAAACATTTACCTCCTAGGCTTTTACCATACTGGACAACTGCGACAGTAGACACTTACGAATACAATAACCCACTGGTTACGATCAAAATAGGACTTGGAAAAATAAGGAAAGGAACGTACAAAATTATACATACTATAGACTTGGACGAATACGAGAAGGTAGTAGACGACATGAGACTAATCGTACACCACGACATCAGCAAAACAAGTACCTTTTTACCTCAACTGGAGCATCAGCTTTCAAAAATAGACAATTTACTGGACCAATTACGAATCAAAAATGTTACCATGCACAAACGATCTATTAACTGGATAGGATCCGCGTGGAAATGGTTAGCTGGAAATCCCGACGCAACTGACTGGGACCAAATCGTTTCACAAACACATAAACTAACGGACAACAACAACAAACAGTATAAAATAAATGAATATCTTTTAAAGACAGGTAGTAGAATTTTAAGCGGATACAATAGAATTATAGTTGAACTAGATAAGGATGATAAGCAGCTATTCGAGCAGCAACTATTTAATAAGCTAGGAATAATTAAAGACGAAATTTTGAAAATTGTAATGGCAGCTCAGCTGGCCAAACGGGGAATCATTCATTCACAACTCCTAAGTAAAACGGATATCGCCAGTGTTCTCACACAAACCGAGACATTACCCTTCAAAAATGAACTACAAGCGCTCCAATACGCCGAACCTTCAATGATAATAAAAAATTCGCTCCTTCTATACGTAATTTCACTACCCCAAACAGAGGATACCGTATTTAACAATATAATTATTCGTTCAACCATTAAAAATAACAAACGAATTTACTTAGAATTTTCCAATCTTTTTATATCGCAAGAAGAGAAATACGGAGTTATAGGAAATTGCATACTAATAGACGAAACCACAATTTGTAAAAAAAGTCAGCTCCAAAAATTAGGAAAAAACCATTGCATTACAGAAGTTCTTAGCGGAGGAAAAGCAACTTGCGATTATCAATACGAAAATAAACCCATCATCGAATTAATTACAGAAGGAACACTTTTCGTTTCGAATTTTGTAGGAAACCTCAGTTACGGTACGAAATCCATTAAATTGAATGGAACATTTGTAATAGATTTCTTAAATGAAACCATAGCTCTTAACGATATGAGTTACACAAACTGGCAAACTAGCTCATACCAAATCTTACCTCCAATACTTCAAAACAATTTAACGGAAAATGAAGTTAAACTTGATCTGAATTATCTGCACCAACTTCATTTAACCAATGTAAATAAATTACAACATATGTCATCAATAACCAATTTTTCAACAGGCACAAGCGTCGCAGCCATTCTTATTGCAATAGCTCTTTCCTTTGTTTTATATGCCGTACACAAACAACAAAACAACAATAAAAAATCATTTTTCATTCCTCAAATAATAGATTACCCACAAATTTCAGTAAATCAATAAAATTTTATCAGCGGGACGCTGATGCTTAAGCTCCCCCCTTCTTAGCACAATAAACAAATTGCAGCATTGCATAAAGTCAATAAACAATAAAGTCTGCACTTTTTGTAAAATAAGAACAACAACAACGACTTCACATTTCGCAAGCACCAACTTCAACCGGAAGCCGTGCCGACGCAATGTGAATCCGCTGTGAACCAAAACTGCATTGCCTAAAATTGCATTATCAGCATAATTCACCTTAATGCGACGAATTAAGCAATAGGTAGTTCAAAGCAAAGTAAATAAGCCACACCAAGTTGCAGTGCCTAAAACTGCAACGTTAGCAGTCAATATGTAATTCCAAATTCGAATTCCAACAACAATTGAGTTCCCCAATTTTTGCCTTTACTTATAATTAAGTACATAGTTATGTAGTTGTAGTAGTAACTGTAGCAAGTAAGCAAAATTTGTATAAAAGGGAAATGACAATAAAATTTATAAGTTCATTCTACCACTCAACCTCGGCTTTTCTATTTGTTCCGGTGGCGCGGCGGTAATTGGCGCCCGAAAGTGTAAGAGCGCACGTAGTGAAACAGTGAAGTTAAAAGGGAAGATCCTTATTAAACTGAGAAAAAAATAAAATCAGTTGAAGTTAAATGGAAGATCCTTGATAAACATTTTAAACTGAAAAAATAAGTAAAGGAAGATCCTTGATAAACATTTTGAACTGAAAGAAATAAGTGAAGGAAGATCCTTAATAAACATTTTGAACTGAGGAAAAGTAAAATCAGTGAAGGAAGATCCTTAATAATCATCATTTAAAATCAGTGAAATCCTGAATAAAACATTTTCAACTAAAACAAACTCAGTGAGAAAAAAAGGAGATATTCCCTACCCACTGAAAGATACTAAAAGTGCGTACCCGGCAAAACCTGACTAAAACGGATAACCATATCCGTTAAAATCACCACGATAAAAACAACCGAACTCGACCGCCACCAAGGAAACCGCAAGGCAGTAACGTAACCCGCCCCCCAGTAGAGGCATAAAAACTTCAAAAAGGACGCAGCGGACCGTTCCCTTAAAGGATGAGGGAATTGAACTTCATTTTATTGTAAGAAAATATCTAATTAAATAATTCTTTATTTAAGTTATTGTATTGCATACCACAAAGAAAAAAGTAATATTTTTTTTTTCCTTTTTATCAAAATTTTTGAAATCCAAATAATTACTAATAAAAAATATATTTTAAAATTGCGTGGAACTCAAATAGGAAAATTTTTTTTTCGAAATGGAAATGCATGAGGCAATAACTCAACTAACCGGTGCAGTAAATGCACAAATCGAACAAATGAAAGTAATGAACAGTAGGATTACTCAACTAGAGGCCAGGGTTAGTCCACACAATGAGAGTAATATTCAGGAAACCCCTATCCGCTTAACGGAAAAAGATTTACATGAAATCAGTAGGTTGCCCGACAGCGTAAAAAACCTTCAGACATTCGAAGGCGACCCTGTCCAATATATGTCCTGGATTCATAGCGTTGAATCCATATTGCAGGACTATGAGGTAGTCAGAAATAAACCGATATACAGAGCTATCCTACGGCATATAAGGCAAAAGGTCAGAGGTCCTGCGGACACCGCCTTGATTTCCTATAACATTTTTCATGATGACTGGGGACAAATAAAGACGTCCTTGTCTCTGCATTACGCAGATAAGCGAGATCTTAGAACACTCGAGCACGAGTTAGGTTCCTTGTCACAGAAGAACTATAGCATAGAGCAATTCTATTCCAGGGTCAACCACCAATTGTCCCTTATCATAAATAAAATTAAAGGCCAGAACTATTCAATGGAAGCGAGTGCTGCACTTGTGGAAACCTATAGGAATAGGGCCCTAGACATATTTATAAGAGGTGTAAACGGTGAGTTGTCTAGGATGCTTATGATCCAACGACCAAGTAACCTACCGGAAGCATACGCTTCCTACCTCGAAATTCAAAACCTTAATTTCAGGAACTATTCAATCTACCCAAAAAATACAGGTAGCTCGAATCAAGCGCAAAAAACCCAACTAAAACCTAAGCAAACAATTGCACCTAGGGAGTTAAACTCTGTTGAAAAGAACCAAATTTACAATGGAAACGTTCAGAGGCCAGCGCAGCCTCCATCCAGACCAACCCAACCCAAACCTCCGGTTCCGATGGAGGTAGATCCCTCGATACATTCTCGGAAAATCAATTACATGAATCGACCAGAGAATACGCTTGCTGTAAGGCCAGCCAGCAATTCTTCAAATATCCCTAGGAAAAACCCAAAATTATTTAACGTTCAAACAGAGGACCAGGAATCCACAGAAGGTGGAGAGAGCGAGGAAATAAATTTTATGACAGACGCCTATCTAGTTTACCCTATCTAGAACTTACCTTAAAAAATGGTGATATTTTAAAGTTCCTCATAGACACAGGAGCTAATAAAAACTTTGTGTGCGAAAAAATTTCAAAAAATCCCAGTAAACTTAAATGTCCTTTTAAAGTCCAATCAGCTGCGGGTCGAGTAGAAATAACCCATAAATTACGTGGACCATTTTTTAAAAGTATAGGTATCAAAAATAATTTTGATTTCTTTATATTACCCAATTTAAAATCCTTCGATGGTATCATTGGTGATGATACCCTCAAATAATTAGGAGCAATAATAAACAGGAAAAATGACACCTTAACACTCGAAGATGTGGTTCTGCCACTAAAACAAAAGATGTATAAACAGGTAAATAACATTCAAGAAACCCTTTACCAACATGAGGTTGAGGAAATGATAAACAAATATTCGGAACTCTTCGGTCCAGTCTCCGATAGTGGGACAATCGACACATCCGTATTAGCGGAAATAAGGACAACCAGTGAAGAACCGATTTATACAAAATCATATCCTTACCCAACCAACCTTCGGGGTGAGGTAGAAAGACAGATAACAGAACTTTTAAACAATGGTGTAATAAGGCCATCAAAAAGCCCGTACAACTCCCCATTGTGGATTGTACCAAAAAAATCAGGTCCTTCAGGAGAAAAGAAGTACAGAATTGTTATCGATTTTAAACGTCTGAATGCAATAACGATACCTGACTCTTACCCAATACCTGATATAAACAACACTCTTGCAAGCTTAGGCGAATGTAAGTATTTTACTACGCTCGACCTTACATCCGGATTCCACCAAATCAGGATGAAGGAAAGGGACATAGAAAAAACAGCCTTTTCAACGGCCAATGGTAAATACGAATTTACTAGGTTGCCGTTTGGCCTTAAAAATGCCCCTTCCATTTTTCAGAGAATGATAAATGACGTTCTCAAACCCATCATAGGGAAATCCTGTTACGTATATATCGATGATATTATAATAATGAGGAAAACAAAAGAAGAACATCTTAAGAATATTGAAGATGTATTCGCTCTCTTATATAAAGCAAATTTAAAGGTTAATCTGGAAAAGTCTAAATTTTTCAGGACGAAAGTGGAATTTTTAGGCCATATCGTCACAGGAAAAGGCATTTTGCCAGACCCTGAAAAAATATCCGCTATTAAAAATATCCCTGCACCCGCTAACCTTAAGGAATTAAAAAGCATTCTAGGTTTGGCGTCATCCTATAGGAGATTTATAAAAGACTTTGCGAAACTTGCCAAGCCACTTACAAACTTAACTAGAGGCGAAAATGCGCAAATCAAAGCAAGTCAATCCAAAAAAATAAAAATTTCGCTAACAGAAGAAAGCTTAAAATCTTTTAACGACATAAAAACCTTACTTATGTCCTCTGAAATTCTGGCCTTCCCAGATTTCAATAAATCCTTTATTTTGACAACGGACGCTTCCAACACTGCAATTGGAGCAGTCCTTTCCCAGGGCGAAATCGGTAAAGATAGACCCATAACTTACATATCTAGATCACTCAACAAAACCGAGGAAAACTACTCAACAATTGAGAAAGAAATGCTCGCCATAGTATGGTCCCTTGATAAATTAAGAACCTACTTATATGGAGCTAAGGAAATAAGAATTCTCACTGACCACCAGCCATTGACGTTTGCATTAAGTAACAGTAATAATAATGCCAAACTCAAAAGGTGGAAAGCAAGGATAGAAGAATACAATTATAAACTTATTTACAAACCGGGAAAAACGAATGTAGTCGCCGACGCATTATCACGGTTACCAATAGAAATTAATACGTTAACATCTTCGGATGACAATTCACAACATAGTGCTGAGGAGGATAGCTCAAAGCTCATTTTTCCTGAAGCACCACTAAACGTATTCAAAAATCAGATTATATTAAAAGAGGGGAAGGAAGAAATTTCTCACGAGGAGCCGCACCCAAGGTACCACAGACACCGCATTAAAAGCGAAAGCTACGATAAGGAAAAATTAGTAAGAATCTTAAAAGGCGTTCTTAACACAAATATAATCAATGGAATAAAAATTCCAGAAAAATATATTTCGCTATTACAGCAAGTTTATCAAGAATATTTCTCACAATTCCGTATCAGGATCACGCAGAAAGTTGTTACCGATATCCCCGATGAAGAAGTTAAATTTAAAATTATAAAACAAGAACACAAACGAGCTCATCGGAACGATAGAGAAAACAAAGACCAGATACTTGAGAAATACTACTTTCCGCAAATGACTAAACTTATTAAAAAGTATACTAAGTCATGCGAAATTTGTGGATGTAATAAGTACGACCGACATCCACAAAAGCCCAAGTTACAGGCAACACCCATACCTTCGTACCCGACAGAAATTTTGCATATCGACATTATGGAAATGTCCGGTGAAAAATTTATTACGTGTATTGACAAATTCTCCAAATTTGTAAAATTTTTCAAAATTAAAAATAAATCGGTACTGCATATTAGGGATAAACTAATAAAGCTTCTTCATTATTTCACTGTACCAAAGACCTTGGTCATGGACAATGAAGGCAGCTTTATAAGCCCAATAACATTAAACTATCTGGAAGGATTAGGGATTGAGATCTATTTAGCGCCACCTCAGAAGAGTGAAGTTAATGGTGCAATAGAACGAGTGCATTCCACTATTATCGAAATGACAAGATGCCTGCAAGCAGAATACCCTGATTACTCTATCAAGGAAATTATCAACATTGCAGTTGACAGATACAATAACACAATACATTCAGTTACAAAAAGAAAGCCAGCCGACGTTTTCTTTGGAAGAACTCAAAGAATTAATTACCAAGACTTAACAAACTTTAGGGAAATAGTTAATTCTGACCTACGAAATGAAATAGCCAGAAATCAAAAAAATATGTTGAATAGTCATAACAAAAGGAGATCAAAAATAAAGAGTTACGAACCAGGTGATACTATCTTTAAAAAAAAACGAACAAATTAAAGGTAAAACTAAACCCATTTTTAAAAAGGAAACTGTTGCTAAAAATAATAACGTCACAATAACTACTAAAGATAATAGAAAGGTTCATAAATCGCATTTAGGCTTTTACCATACTGGACAACTGCGACAGTAGACACTTACGAATAAAATAACCCACTGGTTACGATCAAAATAGGACTTGGAAAAATAAGGAAAGGAACGTACAAAATTATACATACTATAGACTTGGACGAATACGAGAAGGTAGTAGACGACATGAGACTAATCGTACACCACGACATCAGCAAAACAAGTACCTTTTTACCTCAACTGGAGCATCAGCTTTCAGAAATAGACAATTTACTGGACCAATTACGAACCAAAAATGTTACCATGCACAAACGATCTATTAACTGGATAGGATCCGCGTGGAAATGGTTAGCTGGAAATCCCGACGCAACTGACTGGGACCAAATCGTTTCACAAACACATAAACTAACGGACAACAACAACAAACAGTATAAAATAAATGAATATCTTTTAAAGACAGGTAGTAGAATTTTAAGCGGATACAATAGAATTATAGATGAACTAGATAAGGATGATAAGCAGGTATTCGAGCAGCAACTATTTAATAAGCTAGGAATAATTAAAGACGAAATTTTGAAAATTGTAATGGCAGCTCAGCTGGCCAAACGGGGAATCATTCATTCACAACTCCTAAGTAAAACGGATATCGCCAGTGTTCTCACACAAACCGAGACATTACCCTTCAAAAATGAACTACAAGCGCTCCAATACGCCGAACCTTCAATGATAATGAAAAATTCGCTCCTTCTATACGTAATTTCACTACCCTAAACAGAGGATACCGTATTTAACAATATAATTATTCGTTCAACCATTAAAAATAACAAACGAATTTACTTAGAATTTTCCAATCTTTTTATATCGCAAGAAGAGAAATACGGAGTTATAGGAAATTGCATACTAATAGACGAAACCACAATTTGTAAAAAAAGTCAGCTCCAAAAATTAGGAAAAACCCATTGCATTACAGAAGTTCTTAGCGGAGGAAAAGCAACTTGCGATTATCAATACGAAAATAAACCCATCATCGAATTAATTACAGAAGGAACACTTTTCGTTTCGAATTTTGTAGGAAACCTCAGTTACGGTACGAAATCTATTAAATTGAATGGAACATTTGTAATAGATTTCTTAAATGAAACCATAGCTCTTAACGATATGAGTTACACAAACTGGCAAACTAGCTCATACCAAATCTTACCTCCAATACTTCAAAACAATTTAACGGAAAATGAAGTTAAACTTGATCTGAATTATCTGCACCAACTTCATTTAACCAATGTAAATAAATTACAACATATGTCATCAATAAACAATTTTTCAACAGGCACAAGCGTCGCAGCCATTCTTATTGCAATAGCTCTTTCCTTTGTTTTATATGCCGTACACAAACAACAAAACAACAATAAAAATCATTTTTCATTCCTCAAATAATAGATTACCCACAAATTTCAGTAAATCAATAAAATTTTATCAGCGGGGAGTTAGCACAATAAACAAATTGCAGCATTGCATAAAGTCAATAAACAATAAAGTCTGCACTTTTTGTAAAATAAGAACAACAACAACGACTTCACATTTCGCAAGCACCAACTTCAACCGGAAGCCGTGCCGACGCAATGTGAATCCGCTGTGAACCAAAACTGCATTGCCTAAAATTGCATTATCAGCATAATTCACCTTAATGCGAGGAATTAAGTAATAGGTAGTTCAAAGCAAAGTAAATAAGCCACACCAAGTTGCAATGCCTAAAACTGCAACGTTAGCTGTCAATATGTAATTCCAAATTCGAATTCCAACAACAATTGAGTTCCCCAATTTTTGCCTTTACTTATAATTAAGTACATAGTTATGTAGTTGTAGTAGTAACTGTAGCAAGTAAGCAAAATTTGTATAAAAGGGAAATGACAATAAAATTTATAAGTTCATTCTACCACTCAACCTCGGCTTTTCTATTTGTTCCGGTGGCGCGGCGGTAATTGGCGCCCGAAAGTGAAAGAGCGCACGTAGTGAAACAGTGAAGTTAAAAGGGAAGATCCTTATTAAACTGAGAAAAAAATAAAATCAGTTGAAGTTAAAAGGAAGATCCTTGATAAACATTTTGAACTGAAAAAATAAGTAAAGGAAGATCCTTAATAAACATTTTAAACTGAGAAAAAATTAAAATCAGTTGAAGTTAAAAGGAAGATCCTTGATAAACATTTTGAACTGAAAGAAATAAGTGAAGGAAGATCCTTAATAAACATTTTGAACTAAGGAAAAATAAAATCAGTGAAGGAAGATCCTTAATAATCATCATTTAAAATCAGTGAAATCCTGAATAAAACATTTTCAACTAAAACAAAAAAGGAGATATTCCCTACCCACTGAAAGATACTAAAAGTGCGTACCCGGCAAAACCTGACTAAAACGGATAACCATATCCGTTAAAATCACCACGATAAAAACAACCGAACTCGACCGCCACCAAGGAAACCGCAAGGCAGTAACGTAACCCGCCCCCCAGTAGAGGCATAAAAACTTCAAAAAGGACGCAGCGGACCGTTCCCTTAAAGGATAAGGGAATTGAACTTCATTTTATTGTAAGAAAATATCTAATTAAATAATTCTTTATTTAAGTTATTGTATTGCATACCACAAAGAAAAAAGTAATATTTTTTTTTTCCTTTTTATCAAAATTTTTGAAATCCAAATAATTACTAATAAAAAATATATTTTAAAATTGCGTGGAACTCAAATAGGAAAATTTTTTTTTCGAAATGGAAATGCATGAGGCAATAACTCAACTAACCGGTGCAGTAAATGCACAAATCGAACAAATGAAAGTAATGAACAGTAGGATTACTCAACTAGAGGCCAGGGTTAGTCCACACAATGAGAGTAATATTCAGGAAACCCCTATCCGCTTAACGGAAACAGATTTACATGAAATCAGTAGGTTGCCCGACAGCGTAAAAAACCTTCAGACATTCGAAGGCGACCCTGTCCAATATATGTCCTGGATTCATAGCGTTGAATCCATATTGCAGGACTATGAGGTAGTCAGAAATAAACCGATATACAGACTTATCCTACGGCATATAAGGCAAAAGGTCAGAGGTCCTGCGGACACCGCCTTGATTTCCTATAACATTTTTCATGATGACTGGGGGCAAATAAAGACGTGCTTGTCTCTGCATTACGCAGATAAGCGAGATCTTAGAACACTCGAGCACGAGTTAGGTTCCTTGTCACAGAAGAACTATAGCATAGAGCAATTCTATGCCAGGGTCAACCACCAATTGTCCCTTATCATAAATAAAATTAAAGGCCAGAACTATTCAATGGAAGCGAGTGCTGCACTTGTGGAAACCTATAGGAATAGGGCCCTAGACATATTTATAAGAGGTGTAAACGGTGAGTTGTCTAGGATGCTTATGATCCAACGACCAAGTAACCTACCGGAAGCATACGCTTCCTGCCTCGAAATTCAAAACCTTAATTTCAGGAACTATTCAATCTACCCAAAAAATACAGGTAGCTCGAATCAAGCGCAAACAACCCAACTAAAACCTAAGCAAACAATTGCACCTAGGGAGTTAAACTCTGTTGAAAAGAACCAAATTTACAATGGAAACGTTCAGAGGCCAGCGCAGCCTCCATCCAGACCAACCAAACCCAAACCTCCGGTTCCGATGGAGGTAGATCCCTCGATACATTCTCGGAAAATCAATTACATGAATCGACCAGAGAATACGCCTGCTGTAAGGCCAGCCAGCAATTCTTCAAATATCCCTAGGAAAAACCCAAAATTATTTAACGTTCAAACAGAGGACCAGGAATCCACAGAAGGTGGAGAGAGCGAGGAAATAAATTTTATGACAGACGCCTATCTAGTTTACCCTATCTAGAACTTACCTTAAAAAATGGTGATATTTTAAAGTTCCTCATAGACACAGGAGCTAATAAAAACTTTGTGTGCGAAAAAATTTCAAAAAATCCCAGTAAACTTAAATGTCCTTTTAAAGTCCAATCAGCTGCGGGTCGAGTAGAAATAACCCATAAATTACGTGGACCATTTTTTAAAAGTATAGGTATCAAAAATAATTTTGATTTCTTTATATTACCCAATTTAAAATCCTTCGATGGTATCATTGGTGATGATACCCTCAAATAATTAGGAGCAATAATAAACAGGAAAAATGACACCTTAACACTCGAAGATGTGGTTCTGCCACTAAAACAAAAGATGTATAAACAGGTAAATAACATTCAAGAAACCCTTTACCAACATGAGGTTGAGGAAATGATAAACAAATATTCGGAACTCTTCGGTCCAGTCTCCGATAGTGGGACAATCGACACATCCGTATTAGCGGAAATAAGGACAACCAGTGAAGAACCGATTTATACAAAATCATATCCTTACCCAACCAACCTTCGGGGTGAGGTAGAAAGACAGATAACAGAACTTTTAAACAATGGTGTAATAAGGCCATCAAAAAGCCCGTACAACTCCCCATTGTGGATTGTACCAAAAAAATCAGGTCCTTCAGAAGAAAAGAAGTACAGAATTGTTATCGATTTTAAACGTCTGAATGCAATAACGATACCTGACTCTTACCCAATACCTGATATAAACAACACTCTTGCAAGCTTAGGCGAATGTAAGTATTTTACTACGCTCGACCTTACATCCGGATTCCACCAAATCAGGATGAAGGAAAGGGACATAGAAAAAACAGCCTTTTCAACGGCCAATGGTAAATACGAATTTACTAGGTT
Source organism: Philophylla caesio (assembly GCA_963971545.1). Lineage (NCBI taxonomy): Eukaryota > Metazoa > Arthropoda > Insecta > Diptera > Tephritidae > Philophylla > Philophylla caesio. Next base: position 62,033,556 of record OZ020605.1, read on the forward strand.
GCCGTTTGGCCTTAAAAATGCCCCTTCCATTTTTCAGAGAATGATAAATGACGTTCTCAAACCCATCATAGGGAAATCCTGTTACGTATATATCGATGATATTATAATAATGAGGAAAACAAAAGAAGAACATCTTAAGAATATTGAAGATGTATTCGCTCTCTTATATAAAGCAAATTTAAAGGTTAATCTGGAAAAGTCTAAATTTTTCAGGACGAAAGTGGAATTTTTAGGCCATATCGTCACAGGAAAAGGCATTTTGCCAGACCCTGAAAAAATATCCGCTATTAAAAATATCCCTGCACCCGCTAACCTTAAGGAATTAAAAAGCATTCTAGGTTTGGCGTCATCCTATAGGAGATTTATAAAAGACTTTGCGAAACTTGCCAAGCCACTTACAAACTTAACTAGAGGCGAAAATGCGCAAATCAAAGCAAGTCAATCCAAAAAAATAAAAATTTCGCTAACAGAAGAAAGCTTAAAATCTTTTAACGACATAAAAACCTTACTTATGTCCTCTGAAATTCTGGCCTTCCCAGATTTCAATAAATCCTTTATTTTGACAACGGACGCTTCCAACACTGCAATTGGAGCAGTCCTTTCCCAGGGCGAAATCGGTAAAGATAGACCCATAACTTACATATCTAGATCACTCAACAAAACCGAGGAAAACTACTCAACAATTGAGAAAGAAATGCTCGCCATAGTATGGTCCCTTGATAAATTAAGAACCTACTTATATGGAGCTAAGGAAATAAGAATTCTCACTGACCACCAGCCATTGACGTTTGCATTAAGTAACAGTAATAATAATGCCAAACTCAAAAGGTGGAAAGCAAGGATAGAAGAATACAATTATAAACTTATTTACAAACCGGGAAAAACGAATGTAGTCGCCGACGCATTATCACGGTTACCAATAGAAATTAATACGTTAACATCTTCGGATGACAATTCACAACATAGTGCTGAGGAGGATAGCTCAAAGCTCATTTTTCCTGAAGCACCACTAAACGTATTCAAAAATCAGATTATATTAAAAGAGGGGAAGGAAGAAATTTCTCACGAGGAGCCGCACCCAAGGTACCACAGACACCGCATTAAAAGCGAAAGCTACGATAAGGAAAAATTAGTAAGAATCTTAAAAGGCGTTCTTAACACAAATATAATCAATGGAATAAAAATTCCAGAAAAATATATTTCGCTATTACAGCAAGTTTATCAAGAATATTTCTCACAATTCCGTATCAGGATCACGCAGAAAGTTGTTACCGATATCCCCGATGAAGAAGTTAAATTTAAAATTATAAAACAAGAACACAAACGAGCTCATCGGAACGATAGAGAAAACAAAGACCAGATACTTGAGAAATACTACTTTCCGCAAATGACTAAACTTATTAAAAAGTATACTAAGTCATGCGAAATTTGTGGATGTAATAAGTACGACCGACATCCACAAAAGCCCAAGTTACAGGCAACACCCATACCTTCGTACCCGACAGAAATTTTGCATATCGACATTATGGAAATGTCCGGTGAAAAATTTATTACGTGTATTGACAAATTCTCCAAATTTGTAAAATTTTTCAAAATTAAAAATAAATCGGTACTGCATATTAGGGATAAACTAATAAAGCTTCTTCATTATTTCACTGTACCAAAGACCTTGGTCATGGACAATGAAGGCAGCTTTATAAGCCCAATAACATTAAACTATCTGGAAGGATTAGGGATTGAGATCTATTTAGCGCCACCTCAGAAGAGTGAAGTTAATGGTGCAATAGAACGAGTGCATTCCACTATTATCGAAATGACAAGATGCCTGCAAGCAGAATACCCTGATTACTCTATCAAGGAAATTATCAACATTGCAGTTGACAGATACAATAACACAATACATTCAGTTACAAAAAGAAAGCCAGCCGACGTTTTCTTTGGAAGAACTCAAAGAATTAATTACCAAGACTTAACAAACTTTAGGGAAATAGTTAATTCTGACCTACGAAATGAAATAGCCAGAAATCAAAAAAATATGTTGAATAGTCATAACAAAAGGAGATCAAAAATAAAGAGTTACGAACCAGGTGATACTATCTTTAAAAAAAAACGAACAAATTAAAGGTAAAACTAAACCCATTTTTAAAAAGGAAACTGTTGCTAAAAATAATAACGTCACAATAACTACTAAAGATAATAGAAAGGTTCATAAATCGCATTTAGGCTTTTACCATACTGGACAACTGCGACAGTAGACACTTACGAATAAAATAACCCACTGGTTACGATCAAAATAGGACTTGGAAAAATAAGGAAAGGAACGTACAAAATTATACATACTATAGACTTGGACGAATACGAGAAGGTAGTAGACGACATGAGACTAATCGTACACCACGACATCAGCAAAACAAGTACCTTTTTACCTCAACTGGAGCATCAGCTTTCAGAAATAGACAATTTACTGGACCAATTACGAACCAAAAATGTTACCATGCACAAACGATCTATTAACTGGATAGGATCCGCGTGGAAATGGTTAGCTGGAAATCCCGACGCAACTGACTGGGACCAAATCGTTTCACAAACACATAAACTAACGGACAACAACAACAAACAGTATAAAATAAATGAATATCTTTTAAAGACAGGTAGTAGAATTTTAAGCGGATACAATAGAATTATAGATGAACTAGATAAGGATGATAAGCAGGTATTCGAGCAGCAACTATTTAATAAGCTAGGAATAATTAAAGACGAAATTTTGAAAATTGTAATGGCAGCTCAGCTGGCCAAACGGGGAATCATTCATTCACAACTCCTAAGTAAAACGGATATCGCCAGTGTTCTCACACAAACCGAGACATTACCCTTCAAAAATGAACTACAAGCGCTCCAATACGCCGAACCTTCAATGATAATGAAAAATTCGCTCCTTCTATACGTAATTTCACTACCCTAAACAGAGGATACCGTATTTAACAATATAATTATTCGTTCAACCATTAAAAATAACAAACGAATTTACTTAGAATTTTCCAATCTTTTTATATCGCAAGAAGAGAAATACGGAGTTATAGGAAATTGCATACTAATAGACGAAACCACAATTTGTAAAAAAAGTCAGCTCCAAAAATTAGGAAAAACCCATTGCATTACAGAAGTTCTTAGCGGAGGAAAAGCAACTTGCGATTATCAATACGAAAATAAACCCATCATCGAATTAATTACAGAAGGAACACTTTTCGTTTCGAATTTTGTAGGAAACCTCAGTTACGGTACGAAATCTATTAAATTGAATGGAACATTTGTAATAGATTTCTTAAATGAAACCATAGCTCTTAACGATATGAGTTACACAAACTGGCAAACTAGCTCATACCAAATCTTACCTCCAATACTTCAAAACAATTTAACGGAAAATGAAGTTAAACTTGATCTGAATTATCTGCACCAACTTCATTTAACCAATGTAAATAAATTACAACATATGTCATCAATAAACAATTTTTCAACAGGCACAAGCGTCGCAGCCATTCTTATTGCAATAGCTCTTTCCTTTGTTTTATATGCCGTACACAAACAACAAAACAACAATAAAAATCATTTTTCATTCCTCAAATAATAGATTACCCACAAATTTCAGTAAATCAATAAAATTTTATCAGCGGGGAGTTAGCACAATAAACAAATTGCAGCATTGCATAAAGTCAATAAACAATAAAGTCTGCACTTTTTGTAAAATAAGAACAACAACAACGACTTCACATTTCGCAAGCACCAACTTCAACCGGAAGCCGTGCCGACGCAATGTGAATCCGCTGTGAACCAAAACTGCATTGCCTAAAATTGCATTATCAGCATAATTCACCTTAATGCGAGGAATTAAGTAATAGGTAGTTCAAAGCAAAGTAAATAAGCCACACCAAGTTGCAATGCCTAAAACTGCAACGTTAGCTGTCAATATGTAATTCCAAATTCGAATTCCAACAACAATTGAGTTCCCCAATTTTTGCCTTTACTTATAATTAAGTACATAGTTATGTAGTTGTAGTAGTAACTGTAGCAAGTAAGCAAAATTTGTATAAAAGGGAAATGACAATAAAATTTATAAGTTCATTCTACCACTCAACCTCGGCTTTTCTATTTGTTCCGGTGGCGCGGCGGTAATTGGCGCCCGAAAGTGAAAGAGCGCACGTAGTGAAACAGTGAAGTTAAAAGGGAAGATCCTTATTAAACTGAGAAAAAAATAAAATCAGTTGAAGTTAAAAGGAAGATCCTTGATAAACATTTTGAACTGAAAAAATAAGTAAAGGAAGATCCTTAATAAACATTTTAAACTGAGAAAAAATTAAAATCAGTTGAAGTTAAAAGGAAGATCCTTGATAAACATTTTGAACTGAAAGAAATAAGTGAAGGAAGATCCTTAATAAACATTTTGAACTAAGGAAAAATAAAATCAGTGAAGGAAGATCCTTAATAATCATCATTTAAAATCAGTGAAATCCTGAATAAAACATTTTCAACTAAAACAAACTCAGTGAGAAAAAAGGAGATATTCCCTACCCACTGAAAGATACTAAAAGTGCGTACCCGGCAAAACCTGACTAAAACGGATAACCATATCCGTTAAAATCACCACGATAAAAACAACCGAACTCGACCGCCACCAAGGAAACCGCAAGGCAGTAACGTAACCCGCCCCCCAGTAGAGGCATAAAAACTTCAAAAAGGACGCAGCGGACCGTTCCCTTAAAGGATAAGGGAATTGAACTTCATTTTATTGTAAGAAAATATCTAATTAAATAATTCTTTATTTAAGTTATTGTATTGCATACCACAAAGAAAAAAGTAATATTTTTTTTTTCCTTTTTATCAAAATTTTTGAAATCCAAATAATTACTAATAAAAAATATATTTTAAAATTGCGTGGAACTCAAATAGGAAAATTTTTTTTTCGAAATGGAAATGCATGAGGCAATAACTCAATTAACCGGTGCAGTAAATGCACAAATCGAACAAATGAAAGTAATGAACAGTAGGATTACTCAACTAGAGGCCAGGGTTAGTCCACACAATGAGAGTAATATTCAGGAAACCCCTATCCGCTTAACGGAAACAGATTTACATGAAATCAGTAGGTTGCCCGACAGCGTAAAAAACCTTCAGACATTCGAAGGCGACCCTGTCCAATATATGTCCTGGATTCATAGCGTTGAATCCATATTGCAGGACTATGAGGTAGTCAGAAATAAACCGATATACAGACTTATCCTACGGCATATAAGGCAAAAGGTCAGAGGTCCTGCGGACACCGCCTTGATTTCCTATAACATTTTTCATGATGACTGGGGGCAAATAAAGACGTGCTTGTCTCTGCATTACGCAGATAAGCGAGATCTTAGAACACTCGAGCACGAGTTAGGTTCCTTGTCACAGAAGAACTATAGCATAGAGCAATTCTATGCCAGGGTCAACCACCAATTGTCCCTTATCATAAATAAAATTAAAGGCCAGAACTATTCAATGGAAGCGAGTGCTGCACTTGTGGAAACCTATAGGAATAGGGCCCTAGACATATTTATAAGAGGTGTAAACGGTGAGTTGTCTAGGATGCTTATGATCCAACGACCAAGTAACCTACCGGAAGCATACGCTTCCTGCCTCGAAATTCAAAACCTTAATTTCAGGAACTATTCAATCTACCCAAAAAATACAGGTAGCTCGAATCAAGCGCAAACAACCCAACTAAAACCTAAGCAAACAATTGCACCTAGGGAGTTAAACTCTGTTGAAAAGAACCAAATTTACAATGGAAACGTTCAGAGGCCAGCGCAGCCTCCATCCAGACCAACCAAACCCAAACCTCCGGTTCCGATGGAGGTAGATCCCTCGATACATTCTCGGAAAATCAATTACATGAATCGACCAGAGAATACGCCTGCTGTAAGGCCAGCCAGCAATTCTTCAAATATCCCTAGGAAAAACCCAAAATTATTTAACGTTCAAACAGAGGACCAGGAATCCACAGAAGGTGGAGAGAGCGAGGAAATAAATTTTATGACAGACGCCTATCTAGTTTACCCTATCTAGAACTCACCTTAAAAAATGGTGATATTTTAAAGTTCCTCATAGACACAGGAGCTAATAAAAACTTTGTGTGCGAAAAAATTTCAAAAAATCCCAGTAAACTTAAATGTCCTTTTAAAGTCCAATCAGCTGCGGGTCAAGTAGAAATAACCCATAAATTACGTGGACCATTTTTTAAAAGTATAGGTATCAAAAATAATTTTGATTTCTTTATATTACCCAATTTAAAATCCTTCGATGGTATCATTGGTGATGATACCAAAGAACATAAATGTATAAGAATGGACAACACGTTATTATTAGCAACGAGTGAATCTCCAGGGGCATGCTTTCTTACTCTAGCCAATCAAAAAATTCATTTGAGCAAAAGAGAAAGCATGCCCCTGGAGATTCACTCGTTGCTAAAAGTAACGTCTTGTCCCTTCTTATACATTTATGTTCTTTGATGATACCCTCAAAGAATTAGGAGCAATAATAAACAGGAAAAATGACACCTTAACACTCGAAGATGTGGTTCTGCCACTAAAACAAAAGATGTCTAAACAGGTAAATAACATTCAAGAAACCTTTTACCAACATGAGGTTGAGGAAATGATAAACAAATATTCGGAACTCTGCGGTCCAGTCTCCGATATTGGGACAATCGACACATCCGTATTAGCGGCAATAAGGACAACCAGTGAAGAACCGATTTATACAAAATCATATCCTTACCCAACCAATTTTCGGGGTGAGGTAGAAAGACAGATAACAGAACTTTTAAACAATGGTGTAATAAGGCCATCAAAAAGCCCGTACAACTCCCCATTGTGGATTGTACCAAAAAAATCAGGTCCTTCAGGAGAAAAGAAGTACAGAATTGTTATCGATTTTAAACGTCTGAATGCAATAACGATACCTGACTCTTACCCAATACCTGATATAAACAACACTCTTGCAAGCTTAGGCGAATGTAAGTATTTTACTACGCTCGACCTTACATCCGGATTCCACCAAATCAGGATGAAGGAAAGGGACATAGAAAAAACAGCATTTTCAACGGCCAATGGTAAAAACGAATTTACTAGGTTGCCGTTTGGCCTTAAAAATGCCCCTTCCATTTTTCAGAGAATGATAAATGACGTTCTCAAACCCATCATAGGGAAATCCTGTTACGTATATATCGATGATATTATAATAATGGGGAAAACAAAAGAAGAACATCTTAAGAATATTGAAGATGTATTCGCTCTCTTATATAAAGCAAATTTAAAGGTTAATCTGGAAAAGTCTAAATTTTTCAGGACGAAAGTGGAATTTTTAGGCCATATCGTCACAGGAAAAGGCATTTTGCCAGACCCTGAAAAAATATCCGCTATTAAAAATATCCCTGCACCCGCTAACCTTAAGGAATTAAAAAGCTTTCTAGGTTTGGCGTCATACTATAGGAGATTTATAAAAGACTTTGCGAAACTTGCCAAGCCACTTACAAACTTAACTAGAGGCGAAAATGCGCAATTCAAAGCAAGTCAATCCAAAAAAATAAAAATTTCGCTAACAGAAGAAAGCATAAAATCTTTTAACGACATAAAAACCTTACTTATGTCCTCTGAAATTCTGGCCTTCCCAGATTTCAATAAATCCTTTATTTTGACAACGGACGCTTCCAACACTGCAATTGGAGCAGTCCTTTCCCAGGGCGAAATCGGTAAAGATAGACCCATAACTTACATATCTAGATCACTCAACAAAACCGAGGAAAACTACTCAACAATTGAGAAAGAAATGCTCGCCATAGTATGGTCCCTTGATAAATTAAGAACCTACTTATATGGAGCTAAGGAAATAAGAATTCTCACTGACCACCAGCCATTGACGTTTGCATTAAGTAACAGTAATAATAATGCCAAACTCAAAAGGTGGAAAGCAAGGATAGAAGAATACAATTATAAACTTATTTACAAACCGGGAAAAACGAATGTAGTCGCCGACGCATTATCACGGTTACCAATAGAAATTAATACGTTAACATCTTCGGATGACAATTCACAACATAGTGCTGAGGAGGATAGCTCAAAGCTCATTTCTCACTGTGAAGCACCACTAAACGTATTCAAAAATCAGATTATATTAAAAGAGGGGAAGGAAGAAATTTCTCACGAGGAGCCGCACCCAAGGTACCACAGACACCGCATTAAAAGCGAAAGCTACGATAAGGAAAAATTAGTAAGAATCTTAAAAGGCGTTCTTAACACAAATATAATCAATGGAATAAAAATTCCAGAAAAATATATTTCGCTATTACAGCAAGTTTATCAAGAATATTTCTCACAATTCCGTATCAGGATCACGCAGAAAGTTGTTACCGATATCCCCGATGAAGAAGTTAAATTTAAAATTATAGAACAAGAACACAAACGAGCTCATCGGAACGATAGAGAAAACAAAGACCAGATACTTGAGAAATACTACTTTCCGCAAATGACTAAACTTATTAAAAAGTATACTAAGTCATGCGAAATTTGTGGATGTAATAAGTACGACCGACATCCACAAAAGCCCAAGTTACAGGCAACACCCATACCTTCGTACCCGACAGAAATTTTGCATATCGACATTATGGAAATGTCCGGTGAAAAATTTATTACGTGTATTGACAAATTCTCCAAATTTGTAAAATTTTTCAAAATTAAAAATAAATCGGTACTGCATATTAGGGATAAACTAATAAAGCTTCTTCATTATTTCACTGTACCAAAGACCTTGGTCATGGACAATGAAGGCAGCTTTATAAGCCCAATAACATTAAACTATCTGGAAGGATTAGGGATTGAGATCTATTTAGCGCCACCTCAGAAGAGTGAAGTTAATGGTGCAATAGAACGAGTGCATTCCACTATTATCGAAATGACCAGATGCCTGCAAGCAGAATACCCTGATTACTCTATCAAGGAAATTATCAACATTGCAGTTGACAGATACAATAACACAATACATTCAGTTACAAAAAGAAAGCCAGCCGACGTTTTCTTTGGAAGAACTCAAAGAATTAATTACCAAGACTTAACAAACTTTAGGGAAATAGTTAATTCTGACCTACGAAATGAAATAGCCAGAAATCAAAAAAATATGTTGAATAGTCATAACAAAAGGAGATCAAAAATAAAGAGTTACGAACCAGGTGATACTATCTATAAAAAAAACAAACAGATTAAAGGTAAAACTAAACCCATTTATAAAAAGGAAACTGTTGCTAAAAATAATAACGTCACAATAACTACTAAAGGTAATAGAAAGGTTCATAAATCGCATTTGAAAAACTAACAAACATTTACCTCCTAGGCTTTTACCATACTGGACAACTACGACAGTAGACACTTACGAATACAATAACCCACTGGTTACGATCAAAATAGGACTTGGAAAAATAAGGAAAGGAACGTACAAAATTATACATACTATAGACTTGGACGAATACGAGAAGGTAGTAGACGATATGAGACTAATCGTACACCACGACATCAGCAAAACAAGTACCTTTTTACCTCAACTGGAGCATCAGCTTTCAGAAATAGACAATTTACTGGACCAATTACGAACCAAAAATGTTACCATGCACAAACGATCTATTAACTGGATAGGATCCGCGTGGAAATGGTTAGCTGGAAATCCCGACGCAACTGACTGGGACCAAATCGTTTCACAAACACATAAACTAACGGACAACAACAACAAACAGTATAAAATAAATGAATATCTTTTAAAGACAGGTAGTAGAATTTTAAGCGGATACAATAGAATTATAGATGAACTAGATAAGGATGATAAGCAGCTATTCGAGCAGCAACTATTTAATAAGCTAGGAATAATTAAAGACGAAATTTTGAAAATTGTAATGGCAGCTCAGCTGGCCAAACGGGGAATCATTCATTCACAACTCCTAAGTAAAACGGATATCGCCAGTGTTCTCACCCAAACCGAGACATTACCCTTCAAAAATGAACTACAAGCGCTCCAATACGCCGAACCTTCAATGATAATAAAAAATTCGCTCCTTCTATACGTAATTTCACTACCCCAAACAGAGGATACCGTATTTAACAATATAATTATTCGTTCAACCATTAAAAATAACAAACGAATTTACTTAGAATTTTCCAATCTTTTTATATCGCAAGAAGAGAAATACGGAGTTATAGGAAATTGCATACTAATAGACGAAACCACAATTTGTAAAAAAAGTCAGCTCCAAAAATTAGGAAAAACCCATTGCATTACAGAAGTTCTTAGCGGAGGAAAAGCAACTTGCGATTATCAATACGAAAATAAACCCATCATCGAATTAATTACAGAAGGAACACTTTTCGTTTCGAATTTTGTAGGAAACCTCAGTTACGGTACGAAATCCATTAAATTGAATGGAACATTTGTAATAGATTTCTTAAATGAAACCATAGCTCTTAACGATATGAGTTACACAAACTGGCAAACTAGCTCATACCAAATCTTACCTCCAATACTTCAAAACAATTTAACGGAAAATAAAGTTAAACTTGATCAGAATTATCTGCACCAACTTCATTTAACCAATGTAAATAAATTACAACATATGTCATCAATAAACAATTTTTCAACAGGCACAAGCGTCGCAGCCATTCTTATTGCAATAGCTCTTTCCTTTGTTTTATATGCCGTACACAAACAACAAAACAACAATAAAAATCATTTTTCATTCCTCAAATAATAGATTACCCACAAATTTCAGTAAATCAATAAAATTTTATCAGCGGGGAGTTAGCACAATAAACAAATTGCAGCATTGCATAAAGTCAATAAACAATAAAGTCTGCACTTTTTGTAAAATAAGAACAACAACAACGACTTCACATTTCGCAAGCACCAACTTCAACCGGAAGCCGTGCCGACGCAATGTGAATCCGCTGTGAACCAAAACTGCATTGCCTAAAATTGCATTATCAGCATAATTCACCTTAATGCGAGGAATTAAGTAATAGGTAGTTCAAAGCAAAGTAAATAAGCCACACCAAGTTGCAATGCCTAAAACTGCAACGTTAGCAGTCAATATGTAATTCCAAATTCGAATTCCAACAACAATTGAGTTCCCCAATTTTTGCCTTTACTTATAATTAAGTACATAGTTATGTAGTTGTAGTAGTAACTGTAGCAAGTAAGCAAAATATGTATAAAAGGGAAATGACAATAAAATTTATAGGTTCATTCTACCACTCAACCTCGGCTTTTCTATTTGTTCCGGTGGCGCGGCGGTAATTGGCGCCCGAAAGTGAAAGAGCGCACGTAGTGAAACAGTGAAGTTAAAAGGGAAGATCCTTATTAAACTGAGAAAAAAATAAAATCAGTTGAAGTTAAAAGGAAGATCCTTGATAAACATTTTGAACTGAAAAAATAAGTAAAGGAAGATCCTTAATAAACATTTTAAACTGAGAAAAAATTAAAATCAGTTGAAGTTAAAAGGAAGATCCTTGATAAACATTTTGAACTGAAAGAAATAAGTGAAGGAAGATCCTTAATAAACATTTTGAACTGAGGAAAAATAAAATCAGTGAAGGAAGATCCTTAATAATCATCATTTAAAATCAGTGAAATCCTGAATAAACCATTTTCAACTAAAACAAACTCAGTGAGAAAAAAAGGAGATATTCCCTACCCACTGAAAGATACTAAAAGTGCGTACCCGGCAAAACCTGACTAAAACGGATAACCATATCCGTTAAAATCACCACGATAAAAACAACCGAACTCGACCGCCACCAAGGAAACCGCAAGGCAGTAACGTAACCCGCCCCCCAGTAGAGGCATAAAAACTTCAAAAAGGACGCAGCGGACCGTTCCCTTAAAGGATGAGGGAATTGAACTTCATTTTATTGTAAGAAAATATCTAATTAAATAATTCTTTATTTAAGTTATTGTATTGCATACCACAAAGAAAAACGTAATATTTTTTTTTTTTTCCTTTTTATCAAAATTTTTGAAATCCAAATAATTACTAATAAAAAATATATTTTAAAATTGCGTGGAACTCAAATAGGAAATTTTTTTTTTCGAAATGGAAATGCATGAGGCAATAACTCAACTAACCGGTGCAGTAAATGCACAAATCGAACAAATGAAAGTAATGAACAGTAGGATTACTCAACTAGAGGCCAGGGTTAGTCCACACAATGAGAGTAATATTCAGGAAACCCCTATCCGCTTAACGGAAACAGATTTACATGAAATCAGTAGGTTGCCCGACAGCGTAAAAAACCTTCAGACATTCGAAGGCGACCCTGTCCAATATACATATGTCCTGGATTCATAGCGTTGAATCCATATTGCAGGACTATGAGGTAGTCAGAAATAAACCGATATACAGAGCTATCCTACGGCATATAAGGCAAAAGGTCAGAGGTCCTGCGGACACCGCCTTGATTTCCTATAACATTTTTCATGATGACTGGGGACAAATAAAGACGTGCTTGTCTCTGCATTACGCAGATAAGCGAGATCTTAGAACACTCGAGCACGAGTTAGGTTCCTTGTCACAGAAGAACTATAGCATAGAGCAATTCTATTCCAGGGTCAACCACCAATTGTCCCTTATCATAAATAAAATTAAAGGCCAGAACTATTCAATGGAAGCGAGTGCTGCACTTGTGGAAACCTATAGGAATAGGGCCCTAGACATATTTATAAGAGGTGTAAACGGTGAGTTGTCTAGGATGCTTATGATCCAACGACCAAGTAACCTACCGGAAGCATACGCTTCCTGCCTCGAAATTCAAAACCTTAATTTCAGAAACTATTCAATCTACCCAAAAAATACAGGTAGCTCGAATCAAGCGCAAAAAACCCAACTAAAACCTAAGCAAACAATTGCACCTAGGGAGTTAAACTCTGTTGAAAAGAACCAAATTTACAATGGAAACGTTCAGAGGCCAGCGCAGCCTCCATCCAGACCAACCCAACCCAAACCTCCGGTTCCGATGGAGGTAGATCCCTCGATACATTCTCGGAAAATCAATTACATGAATCGACCAGAGAATACGCCTGCTGTAAGGCCAGCCAGCAATTCTTCAAATATCCCTAGGAAAAACCCAAAATTATTTAACGTTCAAACAGAGGACCAGGAATCCACAGAAGGTGGAGAGAGCGAGGAAATAAATTTTATGACAGACGCCTATCTAGTTTACCCTATCTAGAACTCACCTTAAAAAATGGTGATATTTTAAAGTTCCTCATAGACACAGGAGCTAATAAAAACTTTGTGTGCTAAAAAATTTCAAAAAATCCCAGTAAACTTAAATGTCCTTTTAAAGTCCAATCAGCTGCGGGTCAAGTAGAAATAACCCATAAATTACGTGGACCATTTTTTAAAAGTATAGGTATCAAAAATAATTTTGATTTCTTTATATTACCCAATTTAAAATCCTTCGATGGTATCATTGGTGATGATACCTTCAAAGAATTAGGAGCAATAATAAACAGGAAAAATGACAACTTAACACTCGAAGATGTGGTTCTGCCACTAAAACAAAAGATGTATAAACAGGTAAATAACATTCAAGAAACCCTTTACCAACATGAGGTTGAGGAAATGATAAACAAATATTCGGAACTCTTCGGTCCAGTCTCCGATAGTGGGACAATCGACACATCCGTATTAGCGGAAATAAGGACAACCAGTGAAGAACCGATTTATACAAAATCATATCCTTACCCAACCAACCTTCGGGGTGAGGTAGAAAGACAGATAACAGAACTTTTAAACAATGGTGTAATAAGGCCATCAAAAAGCCCGTACAACTCCCCATTGTGGATTGTACCAAAAAAATCAGGTCCTTCAGAAGAAAAGAAGTACAGAATTGTTATCGATTTTAAACGTCTGAATGCAATAACGATACCTGACTCTTACCCAATACCTGATATAAACAACACTCTTGCAAGCTTAGGCGAATGTAAGTATTTTACTACGCTCGACCTTACATCCGGATTCCACCAAATCAGGATGAAGGAAAGGGACATAGAAAAAACAGCCTTTTCAACGGCCAATGGTAAATACGAATTTACTAGGTTGCCGTTTGGCCTTAAAAATGCCCCTTCCATTTTTCAGAGAATGATAAATGACGTTCTCAAACCCATCATAGGGAAATCCGAGGAAAACTACTACCGAGGAAAACTACTCAACAATTGAGAAAGAAATGCTCGCCATAGTATCGTCCCTTGATAAATTAAGAACCTACTTATATGGAGCTAAGGAAATAAGAATTCTCACTGACCACCAGCCATTGACGTTTGCATTAAGTAACAGTAATAATAATGCCAAACTCAAAAGGTGGAAAGCAAGGATAGAAGAATACAATTATAAACTTATTTACAAACCGGGAAAAACGAATGTAGTCGCCGACGCATTATCACGGTTACCAATAGAAATTAATACGTTAACATCTTCGGATGACAATTCACAACATAGTGCTGAGGAGGATAGCTCAAAGCTCATTTCTCACTGTGAAGCACCACTAAACGTATTCAAAAATCAGATTATATTAAAAGAGGGGAAGGAAGAAATTTCTCACGAGGAGCCGCACCCAAGGTACCACAGACACCGCATTAAAAGCGAAAGCTACGATAAGGAAAAATTAGTAAGAATCTTAAAAGGCGTTCTTAACACAAATATAATCAATGGAATAAAAATTCCAGAAAAATATATTTCGCTATTACAGCAAGTTTATCAAGAATATTTCTCACAATTCCGTATCAGGATCACGCAGAAAGTTGTTACCGATATCCCCGATGAAGAAGTTAAATTTAAAATTATAGAACAAGAACACAAACGAGCTCATCGGAACGATAGAGAAAACAAAGACCAGATACTTGAGAAATACTACTTTCCGCAAATGACTAAACTTATTAAAAAGTATACTAAGTCATGCGAAATTTGTGGATGTAATAAGTACGACCGACATCCACAAAAGCCCAAGTTACAGGCAACACCCATACCTTCGTACCCGACAGAAATTTTGCATATCGACATTATGGAAATGTCCGGTGAAAAATTTATTACGTGTATTGACAAATTCTCCAAATTTGTAAAATTTTTCAAAATTAAAAATAAATCGGTACTGCATATTAGGGATAAACTAATAAAGCTTCTTCATTATTTCACTGTACCAAAGACCTTGGTCATGGACAATGAAGGCAGCTTTATAAGCCCAATAACATTAAACTATCTGGAAGGATTAGGGATTGAGATCTATTTAGCGCCACCTCAGAAGAGTGAAGTTAATGGTGCAAAGAACATTGCAGTAGACAGATACAATAACACAATACATTCAGTTACAAAAAGAAAGCCAGCCGACGTTTTCTTTGGAAGAACTCAAAGAATTAATTACCAAGACTTAACAAACTTTAGGGAAATAGTTAATTCTGACCTACGAAATGAAATAGCCAGAAAACAAAAAAATATGTTGAATAGTCATAACAAAAGGAGATCAAAAATAAAGAGTTACGAATCAGGTGATACTATCTATAAAAAAAACAAACAGATTTAAGGTAAAACTAAACCCATTTTTAAAAAGGAAACTGTTGCTAAAAATAATAACGTCACAATAACTACTAAAGATAATAGAAAGGTTCATAAATCGCATTTGAAAAACTAACAAACATTTACCTCCTAGGCTTTTACCATACTGGACAACTGCGACAGTAGACACTTACGAATACAATAACCCACTGGTTACGATCAAAATAGGACTTGGAAAAATAAGGAAAGGAACGTACAAAATTATACATACTATAGACTTGGACGAATACGAGAAGGTAGTAGACGACATGAGACTAATCGTACACCACGACATCAGCAAAACAAGTACCTTTTTACCTCAACTGGAGCATCAGCTTTCAGAAATAGACAATTTACTGGACCAATTACGAACCAAAAATGTTACCATGCACAAACGATCTATTAACTGGATAGGATCCGCGTGGAAATGGTTAGCTGGAAATCCCGACGCAACTGACTGGGACCAAATCGTTTCACAAACACATAAACTAACGGACAACAACAACAAACAGTATAAAATAAATGAATATCTTTTAAAGACAGGTAGTAGAATTTTAAGCGGATACAATAGAATTATAGATGAACTAGATAAGGATGATAAGCAGCTATTCGAGCAGCAACTATTTAATAAGCTAGGAATAATTAAAGACGAAATTTTGAAAATTGTAATGGCAGCTCAGCTGGCCAAACGGGGAATCATTCATTCACAACTCCTAAGTAAAACGGATATCGCCAGTGTTCTCACACAAACCGAGACATTACCCTTCAAAAATGAACTACAAGCGCTCCAATACGCCGAACCTTCAATGATAATAAAAAATTCGCTCCTTCTATACGTAATTTCACTACCCCAAACAGAGGATACCGTATTTAACAATATAATTATTCGTTCAACCATTTAAAATAACAAACGAATTTACTTAGAATTTTCCAATCTTTTTATATCGCAAGAAGAGAAATACGGAGTTATAGGAAATTGCATACTAATAGACGAAACCAGAATTTGTAAAAAAAAGTCAGCTCCAAAAATTAGGAAAAAACCATTGCATTACAGAAGTTCTTAGCGGAGGAAAAGCAACTTGCGAATATCAATACGAAAATAAACCCATCATCGAATTAATTACAGAAGGAACACTTTTCGTTTCGAATTTTGTAGGAAACCTCAGTTACGGTACGAAATCCATTAAATTGAATGGAACATTTGTAATAGATTTCTTAAATGAAACCATAGCTCTTAACGATATGAGTTACACAAACTGGCAAACTAGCTCATACCAAATCTTACCTCCAATACTTCAAAACAATTTAACGGAAAATGAAGTTAAACTTGATCTGAATTATCTGCACCAACTTCATTTAACCAATGTAAATAAATTACAACATATGTCATCAATAAACAATTTTTCAACAGGCACAAGCGTCGCAGCCATTCTTATTGCAATAGCTCTTTCCTTTGTTTTATATGCCGTACACAAACAACAAAACAACAATAAAAAATCATTTTTCATTCCTCAAATAATAGATTACCCACAAATTTCAGTAAATCAATAAAATTTTATCAGCGGGACGCTGATGCTTAAGAAGGGGGGAGTTAGCACAATAAACAAATTGCAGCATTGCATAAAGTCAATAAACAATAAAGTCTGCACTTTTTGTAAAATAAGAACAACAACAACGACTTCACATTTCGCAAGCACCAACTTCAACCGGAAGCCGTGCCGACGCAATGTGAATCCGCTGTGAACCAAAACTGCATTGCCTAAAATTGCATTATCAGCATAATTCACCTTAATGCGAAGAATTAAGCAATAGGTAGTTCAAAGCAAAGTAAATAAGCCACACCAAGTTGCAGTGCCTAAAACTGCAACGTTAGCAGTCAATATGTAATTCCAAATTCGAATTCCAACAACAATTGAGTTCCCCAATTTTGGCCTTTACTTATAATTAAGTACATAGTTATGTAGTTGTAGTAGTAACTGTAAGTAAAATTTGTATAAAAGGGAAATGACAATAAAATTTATTAGTTCATTCTACCACTCAACCTCGGCTTTTCTATTTGTTCCGGTGGCGCGGCGGTAATTTGTATGTAATACTTATAGCATATTCTTATGTTTACTTGTGCATTGTAATTTATGTGTTTTCTTAAGATAAGCAACGATCTTCATATATAACTCGATCGCAGTTAATCTATTTCTGCGCTTATCATGATACTTGACTGTGGACTGTATATTTATGTTTTTAAAATTCCTATCGCTTTGGCAGCAACGTTTCATGTTTGTTTTATGAATATTCTGCCATGGGGACAATTTATGTTATTTACAATAATTACATAATTACATTACTTAGATATTTTAGTTAGTTATGATTATGTCTGACCGGGAGTTCAAAAGGAACGGCCACGGTTCTTGTTTCACATTTTAATCTTATATACACAATTACAATGATTAATCCTATTGTAAAAACTAAAGTTAATGAAATATGACCACTTATGTAATGGAAATTAATACTCTTTAATTCGATCTTTTCTTTTTTAAGAATCATAATCTGCTGTTTTAGAGTTAGGATATCTTGGGTGTTATTTATTATTGTTACATCAAATGGTTTTATTTGCAGTTCGGAGATAGCTTCGATGTCGTTTACCCAAGAGGATGATAGCAATTCTTTATTGATCTCGGATTGTATATGATGTGATGCTGTTAGAGTTACTCCTTCATGACGAGCAGCGCATTCTTTAATTGTAATAATGCCCTTACTGGGAATTTTCTTTCGCATCTGGTGGTTATCACCACAGTCTAGCTGTATAGTTGATTTACTAAATATTTTTTAAAGCCAACGATTTTGGGAAAATAATTTAATCCATACATTTTCATTCGTAGTGGGCTGGAATCCACAATCTTCATTCTCCAATTGTTTCAATGCTTCTATTTCACATGATTTGTCTGTAGCTGACTTCCACGCCCAATTTCCTGGACACTGATATTGGCCCTCCAAGTTAGTTGTATACTTGTCTAGATCTACTTGGTTTATCAATGAATATTTATTTAACTCAAACTTGCAGAATGCCTTTATACCAGGAATAATCATGTCCCCTTTGTATTTTATTGGTAGTGGATTCAATTTGTATGCGTTTGAAGCTTCATATGAGATTAACGGAATTTCTATGTCTATGATCAGTCGCGAATCTACAATTAACCCTTTTGCAGTCATCGAATTATAAATCTCTTTTAATTCGTTTCCAGGTATTGATAATTTGTGTGGCAACTTGTCTCTGATAAGTGCAATTTCTTTATTAAGCTGTGAAGGTTTTAATAATTTTGGATTTATGCGACCATGATTTATGTCAATTAGTAGATTGATTATCGATGTTTATATATCTTTGCATTCGTCCATCACTTTGCCTTTTTGAATAGTTAATATTTGAAACATCAACGTCATTAATTCGGCATTTTGATCTCTAATTAACTCATGATACAATTTATTAAGCTGTTCATTCATTTTCTTGAAGTTTTTGGTAACTTCGTCGTTCGTCTTTTTTAATATATTTATAGTAGAATCAACTACTGATGTCTGTTTTGTAAATAACTTTGCTATATTCTTTTGGTTTTCAAAAATATTTTTAATATTTGATTCCATATTTTCTCGGTCTTCAGCATCCATAATTCCAAACAAGATATGATAAATCGAACCAACAAATTCGAATGGTGCTCGTCGTTTTCTATTTTCTTGTTTCATAAACAATTCATTATTTGACTTAAGGGCTTTATATCTGTGCTTCAATATAATATGTAGGTCAATATTTTGCATTGATGCTCAAGTCTGTTAATAAATTCCTGTATTCCATTTATTCGATCGTAATACGAACTTAACTCGTAATAAACGATTAAATTTCATTTGGAATTTATAATATCGATCTTACCAATAGGATTTTAATAAATTGCTGTGTTATTTCTTAACTCAGTCACTGATGCTCCTGTTTTAGCTGTATCATTTATATATGACGCTTTAGCTTGTATCGCTAACATCAGTACAGTAAAGAACCACATCACTAATGTATTCTTACTGTTTTGATTTCCTTGAAGTGAACATGGTTATAACTTGGTTTGGTTCTTCTGATTTACTGCTGTTAGCTGTTTCTAGTGGGCATAGTTTTCAAATCGGGCGTTTTAGTAATCCGTTTTGCAATTTTAGAGTTACAACTCTGACTTTTCCATCCACTCCAGGGTGGGTTTTTACAATTTTTCCTAACGGCCATGAGTGTCTTCGTCCTTAATGATTACTACTTGACCCTCTGATAAATTAGCTTGTTGTGTTTTCCATTTCGTTCGTTGTTGTAACATTACAACATATTCGTTTTCCTACTGTTTCCAAAAATCTCTTTTCATTTTTTGAATTAATTTCCACCTATTTAACGATGAAATAGTAGTATCATATATTGCTTCCGGACATCCGATTAAAAAATGCCCAGGAGTTAAGACATCTATCTCGCTGTCAGTATCGACCGCACATAGAGGTCGTGAGTTTAGCGCTGCTTCAATCTGTGATAGCAGCGTACTCATCTCTTCAAATGTAACTTTTAATTCCCCTATCACTATTCTTAAATTATATTTCACTGCCTTGACTCCAGCCTCCCAGATTCCTCCAAATTGAGGAGCTGCCGGCGGGCTAAAATGCCATTGAATTTTATCTGCTTCTAATATGGGAGCTACTCCTGAGTTTTTCTTGATTTCTTCTTTGAAATCCAAGTCTAATTTTCTACACGCTCCGACATAATTCCATTGTCTGAGTATATGTGTTGACTTTTACCCCTTCTCGCAAAAAATATTTTTAAAGCTGCTAAGAATGTTTGAGTTGTTAAATCACTTACTGCTTCCAAATGAATAGCTTTTGTTGCCATACATACAAATACAGCTATATATCCTTTAAATGTTTTTTTCCCTCTTCCTCTAGAACATCTCATTTGTATCCGGCCGGCATAGCCTACACCTACATGTGTGAATGGAATTGACAATGATACTCGAAATTCTGGAAGATTTCCCATCATTTGTTTAGCTGCTTCCTTTCGGTAACGTACAACTCCTACAAGCTCGAAAGATCTTTTTTATGGAATTCTTTAACCCAATTATCCAATAGTTCCTTCTAATCATTGCTTCCATTAACTTATTTCCTCCACGTAACGTTAATTTATGAAAATTTTCAATAATTAATGATGACAAATGTGATTTACTCAATATTATTGGATGCTTCTGACTGTATTGGAACTTGGAATTTCATAACCTTCCTCCTACACGAAGAATTCTATTGCTGTCTAAAATTGGATTTAAGCTTGCAATTCTGTTTTTATTACTAATTTCTCTCTTGTTTTCTACAGAGCTCATCTCTAAACTGCAACCTTTGTTGATGTTTTATAATTATCTGTTCTTCAATTAATTCTGAAAATATGGCTGACATTTTTGTCCTCTTATTCTTTTTATAAATCGCAAAATATAAGCTACTACTCTTATTAATTTTGTTAAACTAGGATATTTTAATATTACCTCATCCAAGAAATTCAATTATTTTGATGTTGTGACATATACTGCATCGATTTTGACACTACTCTGTGTTTACCATTGATCTTTTTCAACTTGCAACCATTTGGGACCTCTCCACCATAGTTCGTGCTCCACAAGTTTGTCTGCTAATACCCCTCTGGATGCAACATCTGCTGGATTCTCTTTTGTTCCAACGTGTCCCCATTTCGCGGTTGGAGCAATTAATTTGATGTCTTCTACTCTTGTTCTTATGAATTTATCTTTACTGCGGCAATTTTTTATCCATGCCAACGTTATAGATAAGTTGCTCCAAGCAAATATTTTAACTTCTCTTCCGATGATTGCCTCTATCCGTTGCAGCAGCTTAGCGAGTAAATGAGCCGCGCATAGTTCCGGATTAGGTAACGTCTTCCTATTTTTAATTGGATTTACTTTCGTTTTACCCGCAACTATTGTTATAACTGATCCAACTTTAGCATATACCACTGCTGCGTATGCTTTTCCCGATGCATTAGCGAATCCATGTAACTCCAATTTGAAATCATTTTTTGTTTCTAACCATCTCGGAATTTTTATTGTATTTAACACCGGTATGTGGTGCATGAATTCCTGCCATTCTTTTGCCAAATTTGCATCTAGTAATTCATCCCAGCTATGTATGTTTCATCAACCAAAGTTTTTGTATAAACAGCTTTGCCATAACCGTCGTTGGTGATAACCAACCCATCGGATCGAAAATTCTAGCCAAATCAGATAATGCTTGTCTTTTTGTTACTGATTTGGCCTTTGAAATATTGTATTAAACCAAGCAAAACGAATTCTACCAGAATCGCGAAAGTTCGGCTAATAACTATTGTACAGACCTTTTTTTCAATCAAACTTCCCTTCTTACCGCGGGTGAGGGATAGTGAAGCTAATCCAAATAGGTCTCGTACTTTTCAGATATGTATTGTATCTGAATATTTATTCAAAATTTCATCCTTATAACAGAGACCAATGCATTTAACGTGCACTACAACTTATGTTTACATTTGGTTATCTTGTAGATATTCATAAGATATTAAAGACCAACGCATTGATCTTCCTGCTTTTTTATGGTTCAACGTTTACTTATGTGCATATAATGCACATAGTATGTATGTACTACTTATGGCATATTCTCATGTTTACTTGTGCATTGTAATTTATGTGTTTTCTTAAGATAAGCAACGATCTTCATATATAACTCCATCGCAGTTAATCTAATTCTGCGCTTACCATGATACTTGACAATTAGTGGACTGTATATTTATGTTTTTAAAATTCCTATCGCTTTGGCAGCAACGTTTCATGTTTGTTTTATGAATATTCTGCCATGGGGACAATTTATGTTATTTACAATAATTACATAATTACATTACTTAGATATTTTAGTTAGTTATGATTATGTCTGACCGGGAGTTCAAAAGGAACGGCCACGGTTCTTGTTTCACATTTTAATCTTATATGCACAATTACAATGATTAATCCTATTGTAAAAACTAAAGTTAATGAAATATGACCACTTATGTGATGGAAATTAATACTCTTTAATTCGATCTTTTCTTTTTTAAGAATCATAATCTGCTGTTTTAGAGTTAGGATATCTTAGGTGTTATTTATTATTGTTACATCAAATGGTTTTATTTGCAGTTCGGAGATAGCTTCGATGTCGTTTACCCAAGAGGATGATAGCAATTCTTTATTGATCTCGGATTGTATATGATGTGATGCTGTTAGAGTTACTCCTTCATGACGAGCAGCGCATTCTTTAATTGTAATAATGCCCTTACTGGGAATTTTCTTTCGCATCTGGTGGTTATCACCGCAGTCTAGCTGTATAGTTGATTTACTAAATATTTTTTAAAGCCAACGATTTTGGGAAAATAATTTAATCCATACATTTTCATTCGTAGTGGGCTTGAATCCACAATCTTCATTCTCCAATTGTTTCAATGCTTCTATTTCACATGATTTGTCTGTAGCTGACTTCCACGCCCAATTTCCTGGACACTGATATTGGCCTTCCAAGTTAGTTGTACACTTGGCTAGATCTACTTGGTTTATCAATGAATATTGATTTAAATCAAACTTGTATACTAAATATTCTGCTTTTATACCAGGAATAATCATGTTCCCTTTGTATTTTATTGGTAGTGGATTCAATTTGTATGCGTTTGAAGCTTCATATGAGATTAACGGAATTTCTATGTCTATGATCAGTCGCGACTCTACAATTAACCCTTTTGCAGTCATCGAATTATAAATCTCTTTTGTATTGATAATTTGTGTGGCAACTTGTCTCTGATAAGTGCAATTTCTTTATTAAGCTGTGAAGGTTTTAATAATTTTGGATTTATGCGACCATGATTTATGTCAATTAGTAGATTGATTATCGATGTTTGGATATCTTTGCATTCGTCCATCACTATGCCTTTTTGAATAGTTAATATTTGAAACAACAACGTCATTCGCTCGGCATTTTGATCTCTAATTAACTCATGATAAAATTTATTAAGCTGTTCATTCATTTTCTTGAAGTTTTTGTTAACTTCGTCGTTTGTCTTTTTTAATATATTTATAGTAGAATCAACTACTGATGTCTGTTTTGTAAATAACTTTGCTATATTCTTTTGGTTTTCAAAAATATTTTTAATATTTGATTCCATATTTTCTCGGTCTTCAGCATCCATAATTCCAAACAAGATATGATAAATTGAAACAACAAATTTGAATGGTGCTCGTCGTTTTCTATTTTCTTGTTTCATAAACAATTCATTATTTGACTTAAGGGCTTTATATCTGTGCTTCAAAGTCTAAGTAATCATTAGGCAGGCATCTTCATAATAGGTCAATATTTTGCATTGATGCCCAAGTCTGTTAATAAATTCCTGTATTCCATTCATTCGATCGTAATACGAACTTAACTCGTAATAAACGATTTAATTTCATTTGGAATTTATAATATCGATCTTACCAATAGGATTTTAATAAATTGCTGTGTTATTTCTTTACTCAGTCACTGATCCTCCTGTTTTAGCTGTATCATTTTTATATGACGCTTTAACTTGTATCGCTAACATCAGTACAGTAAAGAACCACATCACTAATGTATTCTTACTGTTTTGATTTCCTTGAAGTGACAATGGTTTTAACTTGGTTTGGTTCTTCTGATTTACTGCTGTTAGCTGTTTCTAGTGGGCATTGTTTGCAAATCGGGCGTTTTAGTAACCCGTTTGGCAATTTTAGAGTTACAACTCTGACTTTTCCATCCACTCCAGCGTGGGTTTTTACAACTTTTCCTAATGGCCATGAGTGTCTTCGTCCTTAATGATTACTACATGACCCTCTGATAAATTAGCTTGTAGTGTTTTCCATTTCGTTCGTTGTTGTAACATTACAACATATTCGTTTTCCCACCGTTTCCAAAAATCTCTTTTCATTTTTTGAATTAATTTCCACCTATTTAACGAAGAAATAGTAGTATCATCTATTGCTTCCGGACAATCTATTATCGGACATCCGATTAAAAAATGCCCAGGAGTTAAGACATCTATCTCTCTGTCAGTATCGGCCGCACATAGAGGTCGTGGTTTAGCACTGCTTCAATCTGTGATAGCAACGTACTCATCTCTTCAAATGTAACTTTTCATTCCCCTATCACTATTCTTAAATGATATTTCACTGCCTTGACTCCAGCCTCCCAGATTCCTCCAAAGTGAGGAGCTGCCGGCGGGCTAAAATGCCATTGAATTTTATCTGCTTCTAATACGGGAGCTACTGCTGGGTTTTTCTTCATTTCTTCTTTGAAATCCAAGTCTAATTTTCTACACGCTCCGACAAAATTCCATTGTCTGAGTATATGTGTTGACTTTTACCCCTTCTCGCAAAAAATATTTTTAAAGCTGCTAAGAATGCTTGAGTTGTTAAATCACTTACTGCTTCCAAATGAATAGCTTTTGTTGCCATACATACAAATACAGCTATATATCCTTTAAATGTTTTTTGCCCTCTTCCTCTAGAACATCTCATTTGTATCCGGCCGGAATAGTCTACACCTACATGTGTGAATGGAATTGACAATGATACTCGAAATTCCGGAAGATTTCCCATCATCTGTTTAGCTGCTTTCTTTCGGTAATGTATACAACTCCTACAAGCTCGAACGATCTTTTTTATGGAATTCTTTAACCCAATTATCCAATAGTTCCTTCTAATCATTGCTTCCATTAACTTATTTCCTCCACGTAACGTTAATTTATGAAAATTTTCAATAATTAATGATGACAAATGTGATTTACTCAATATTATTGGATGCTTCTGACTGTATTGGAACTTGGAATTTCCTAACCTACCTCCTACACGAGGAATTCTATTGCTGTCTAAAATTGGATTTAAGCTTGCAATTCTGTTTTTATTACTAATTTCTCTCTTGTTTTCTAAGCTCTGTATCTCATCTCTAATTCTGAAAATATGGCTGACATTTTTGTCCTCTTATTCTTTTTATAAATCGCAAAATATAAGCTACTACTCTTATTAATTTGGTTAAACTAGGATATTTTAATATTACCTCATCCAAGAAATTCAATTATTTTGATGTTGTGACATATACTGCATCGATTTTGACACTACTCTGTGTTTACCATTGATCTTTTTCAACTTGCAACCATTTGGGACCTCTCCACCATAGTTCGTGCTCCACAAGTTTGTCTGCTAATACCCCTCTGGATGCAACATCTGCTGGATTCTCTTTTGTTCCAACGTGTCCCCATTTTGCGGTTGGAGCAATTAATTTGATGTCTTTTACTCTTGTTCTTATGAATTTATCTTTACTGCGGCAATTTCTTATCGACGCCAACGTTATAGATGAGTTGCTCCAAGCAAATATTTTAACTTCTCTTCCGATGATTGCCTCTATCCGTTGCAGCAGCTTAGCGAGTAAATGAGCCGCGCATAGTTCCAGATTAGGTAACGTCTTCTTATTTTTAATTGGATTGACTTTCGTTTTACCCGCAACTAGTTATAACTGATCCAACTTTAGCATATACCACTGCTGCGTATGCTTTTCCCGATGCATTAGCGAATCCATGTAGCTCCAATTTGAAATCATTTTTTGTTTCTATCCATCTCGGAATTTTTATTGTATTTAACACCGGTATGTGGTGTATGAATTCCTGCCATTCTTTTGCCAAATTTGCATCTAGTAATTCATCCCAGCTATGTTTCATCAACCAAAGTTTTTGTATAAACAGCTTTGCCATAACCGTCGTTGGTGATAGCCAACCCATCGGCTCGAAAATTCTAGCCAAATCAGATAATGCTTGTCTTTTTGTTACTGATTTGGCCTTTGAAATATTGCATTAAACCAAGCAAAACGAATTCTACCAGAATCGCGAAAGATCGGCTAATAACTATTGTACAGACCTTTTTTATTTCAATCAAACTTCCCTTCTTACCGCGGGTGAGGGTTAGTGAAGCTAATCAAAATAGGTCTCGTACTTTTCAGATATGTATTGTATCTGATTATTTATTCAAAATTTCATCCTTATATACTAATTTCTTAACATATTCCTTGTAATATAATTTTATTATATGAATACATGTGAATGTATATGTAAGTACACCCACATGATATCAGAGACCAATGCATTTAACGTGCACTACAACTTATGTTTACATTTGGTTATCTTGTACATATTCATAAGATATTAAAGACCAACGCATTGATCTTTCTGTTTATTTATGGTTCAACGTTTACTTATGTGCATCTAATGCACATAGTATGTATGTACTACTTATAGCATATTCTTATGTTTACTTGTGCATTGTAATTTATGTGTTTTCTTAAGATAAGCAACGATCTTCATATATAACTCGATCGCAGTTAATCTATTTCTGCGCTTATCATGATACTTGACTATTAGTGGACTGTATATTTATGTTTTATAATTCCTATCGCTTTGGCAGCAACGTTTCATGTTCGTTTTATGAATATTCTGCCAGGGGGAAAATTTATGTTATTTACAATAATTACATAATTACATTACTTAGATATTTTAGTTAGTTATGATTATGTCTGACCGGGAGTTCAAAAGGAACGGCCACGGTTCTTGTTTCACATTTTAATCTTATATACACAATAAAAACTAAAGTTAATGAAATATGACCACTTATGTGATGGAAATTAATACTCTTTAATTCGATCTTTTCTTTTTTAAGAATCATAATCTGCTGTTTTAGAGTTAGGATATCTTGGGTGTTATTTATTAATGTTACATCAAATGGTTTTATTTGCAGTTCGGAGATAGCTTCGATGTCGTTTACCCAAGAGGATGATAGCAATTCTTTATTGATCTCGGATTGTATATGATGTGATGCTGTTAGAGTTACTCCTTCATGTCGAGCAGCGCATTCTTGAATTGTAATAATGCGCTGACTGGGAATTTTCATTCGCATCTGGTGGTTATCACCACAGTCTAGCTGTATAGTTGATTTACTAAATATTTTTTCAAGCCAACGATTTTGGGAAAATAATTTAATCCATACATTTTCATTCGCAGTGGACTTGAATCCACAATCTTCATTATCCAATTGTTTCAATGCTTCTATATCACATGATTTGTCTGTAGCTGACTTCCACGCCCAATTTCCTGGACACTGATATTGGCCTTCCAAGTTAGTTGTACACTTGTCTAGATCTACTTGGTTTATCAATAAATATTGATTTAAATCAAACTTGTATACTAAATATTCTGCCTTTATATCAGGAATAATCATGTTCCCTTTGTATTTTATTGATAGTGGATTCAATTTGTATGCGTTTGAAGCTTCATATGAGATTAACGGAATTTCTATGTCTATGATCAGTCGCGAATCTACAATTAACCCTTTTGCAGTCATCGAATTATAAATCTCTTTTAATTCGTTTCCAGGTATTGATAATTTGTGTGGCAACTTGTCTCTGATAAGTGCAATTTCTTTATTAAGCTGTGAAGGTTTTAATAATTTTGGATTTATGCGACCATGATTTATGTCAATTAGTAGATTGATTATCGATGTTTGAATATCTTTGCATTCGTCCATCACTATGCCTTTTTGAATAGTTAATATTTGAAACAACAACGTCATTCGCTCGGCATTTTGATCTCTAATTAACTCATGATAAAATTTATTAAGCTGTTCATTCATTTTCTTGAAGTTTTTGTTAACTTCGTTGTTTGTCTTTTTTAATATATTTATAGTAGAATGAACTACTGATGTCTGTTTTGTAAATAACTTTGCTATATTCTTTTGGTTTTCAAAAATATTTTTAATATTTGATTCCATATTTTCTCAGTCTTCAGCATCCATAATTCCAAACAAGATATGATAAATCGAAACAACAAATTCGAATGATGCTCGTCGTTTTCTATTTTCTTGTTTCATAAACAATTCATTATTTGACTTAAGGGCTTTATATCTATGCTTCAAAGTCTCAGTAATCATTAGGCAGGCATCTTCATAATAGGTCAATATTTTGCATTGATGCCCAAGTCTGTTAATAAATTCCTGTATTCCATTCATTCGATCGTAATACGAACTTAACTCGTAATAAACGATTTAATTTCATTTGGAATTTATAATATCGATCTTATCAATAGGATTTTAATAAATTGCTGTGTTATTTCTTTACTCAGTCACTGATCCTCCTGTTTTAGCTGTATAATTTTTATATGACGCTTTAGCTTGTATCGCTAACATCAGTACAGTAAAGAACCACATCACTAATGTATTCTTACTGTTTTGATTTCCTTAAAGTGACAATGGTTTTAACTTGGTTTGGTTCTTCTGATTTACTGCTGTTAGCTGTTTCTAGTGGGCATAGTTTGCAAATCGGGCGTTTTAGTAACCCGTTTTGCAATTTTAGAGTTACAACTCTGACTTTTCCATCCACTCCAGCGTGGGTTTTTACAACTTTTCCTAATGGCCATGAGTGTCTTCGTCCTTAATGATTACTACATGACCCTCTGATAAATTAGCTTGTTGTGTTTTCCATTTCGTTCGTTGTTGTAACATTACAACATATTCGTTTTCCCACCGTTTCCAAAAATCTCTTTTCATTTTTTGAATTAATTTCCACCTATTTAACGAAGAAATAGTAGTATCATCTATTGCTTCCGGGCAATCTATTATCGGACATCCGATTAAAAAATGCCCAGGAGTTAGACATCTATCTCGCTGTTAGTATCGACCACACATAGAGGTCGTGAGTCTAGCGCTGCTTTAATCTGTGATAGCAACGTACTCATCTCTTCAAATGTAACTTTTCATTCCCCTATCACTATTCTTAAAGATATTTCACTGCCTTGACTCCAGCCTCCCAGATTCCTCCAAAGTGAGGAGCTGCCGGCGGGCTAAAATGCCATTGAATTTTATCTGCTTCTAATATGGGAGCTACTCCTGAGTTTTTCTTGATTTCTTTTTTGAAATCCAAGTCTAATTTTCTACACGCTCCGACAAAATTCCATTGTCTGAGTATATGTGTTGAATTTTACCCCTTCTCGCAAAAAATCTTTTTAAAGCTGCTAAGAATGCTTGAGTTGTTAAATCACTTACTGCTTCCAAATAAATAGCTTTTGTTGCCATACATACAAATACAGCTATATATCCTTTAAATGTTTTTTGCCCTCTTCCTCTAGAACATCTCATTTGTATCCGGCCGGTTTGTCTACACCTACATGTGTGAATGGAATTGACAATGATACTCGGAATTCTGGAAGATTTCCCATCATTTGTTTAGCTGCTTCCTTTCGGTAACGTATACATCTCCTACAAGCTCGAACGATCTTTTTTATGGAATTCTTTAACCCAATTATCCAATAGTTCTTTCTAATCATTGCTTCCATTAACTTATTTCCTCCACGCAACGTTAATTTATGAAAATTTTCAATAATTAATGATGACAAATGTGATTTACTCAATATTATTGGATGCTTCTGACTGTAATGGAACTTGGAATTTCCTAACCTACCTCCTACACGAAGAATTCTATTGCTGTATAAAATTGGATTTAAGCTTGCAATTCTGTTTTTATTACTAATTTCTCTCTTGTTTCTAAGCTCTGTATCTCATCTCTAACCCTTTCGACCTGGATGGTACATATATGTACCACCAAAGTTTAAACATCCCTAAAACTTTTCATTTACATTCAATCACATTTGGAAGTATACCACTTCGTCTGTTAGGAATTTTACTGTAATTTTGAGCTATACATGTTCTGTTTTGCATCTCCCCGTTAAGCTCAGTTACGTTTTTATATGGAAAGAGGGGTCCGAAAGTACGCGCGTGAACTTATTTCTGCAGATTTCCTCGTGTTTGTGGCGATTTTTTAGTGTATTGAAATATATTATTGGAAAATAAAGCTGTTTCTAATTATTGCTTGTAAATAAGGTAAGAAATTTTTATCATAAATCCCTGTTATCACAAATTCAAACATATGGTACATATATGTACCAGCAGTCCCCTTTGGTGGTACATATGCGTACCAATAGTCCGGTTAATAAAACTTAATTTTTTTTATTAATTCCATGCAAGATCGATGACTAAGTTCAAAGGCTGCAGCTCATTAAAACAATACATGCCTCTAAAGCCGGTAAAGAGAGGCATAAAAATGTGGCTTCGATGTGATGCCGCAACAGGGTACACATACGATTTTAACATATATTCCGGAAAAGACCTTGAAGAAACCTCAGGTGCACTTGGAGAAAGAGTAGTAAGCAAACTGGTCAGCTCAATTGTAGAAAACGATGTTACTTTGTGTTTCGATCGCTTTTTTACATCAGTTAATTTATTGAACACTATCCCTTATCCAGCCGTTGGCACTATAATGGGGAACAAAAAAAACGTACCTAAGTTCACGAGTAAGAAAATGCAGCGAGGGGAAGCAGAATTCAAAGGCACATCCTTAGGCCTTCTATGCGTAAAATGGCAAGATACCAAAGAGGTTTTGGTAATAAGTAATTGCCACGAACCCGGCATGACAGTTGTCACAAAAACGTTGAAAACAGGCGAAAAAATTCAAGTGCCATGCCCAAACCAAATACAATTTTATCGTCAAATTATGGGAGGTGTTCATTTAGCAGATCAAATGAGAGGCCTTTATGAATATGATCGAAAATCAGATAAATGGTGGAAGAAGGTATTTTACCGTTTTATTATGATGGCAGCCGTAAACGCGTGGGTCATTTATAATGAGCTAAGAAGGAATAAAATGCCTTTCAAGTCGTTTTTGGTGACCTTGGCCGAGACTCTGATAGAAGAAGGTAGCAAAACCACAGCCGTACGCAGGTCAGTAGGACCAGGCCCTCACGTCGTGTCGTGAGTCAGCGACATCTTCCTGTTGAGTGCACCACACGACGCCGTTGTATAAATTGCAGCAAACAAAAGAAGCAAACGCGAACAAAGACAGTCTGTCAAGAGTGCCAAGTTCCTTTGTGCAAATTCTGTTTTGCACCATTTCATACTTAACTTATAGTGTTTATTTTATGAATTTCTAATTAATTTATTATTAATTTTTCGATTCTGTTTAAAATTACTGAATTTATGTATTATATATATGCAAAATAAATGAATTGTTACGTTTGGTTTTAAAAAAGATAAAACATTTTTTGGTATGTTCTTGAGGACGGTTGGTACACATGTGTACCACTTAACATCCCGGATGGTACAATGGTTTACCGCCACCCTGCGAGTCAGCCCCTT
This sequence comes from Philophylla caesio, assembly GCA_963971545.1. NCBI lineage: Eukaryota > Metazoa > Arthropoda > Insecta > Diptera > Tephritidae > Philophylla > Philophylla caesio. Next base: position 62,065,494 of record OZ020605.1, read on the forward strand.
AGGCCACGCCCCCTTTGACACCGAAAGACATTTATTTGTGGGGTAAACACCGAAATGAATGCATTCATTGAAACCGAACATTGATAATAAAGTTCCGGGTCGAAAGGGCTAAACTGCAACCTTTGTTGATGTTTTATAATTATCTGTTCTTCAATTAATTCTGAAAATATGGCTGACATTTTTGTCCTCTTATTCTTTTTATAAATCGCAAAATATAAGCTACTACTCTTATTAATTTGGTTAAACTAGGATATTTTAATATTACCTCATCCAAGAAATTCAATTATTTTGATGTTGTGACATATACTGCATCGATTTTGACACTACTCTGTGTTTACCATTGATCTTTTTCAACTTGCAACCATTTGGGACCTCTCCACCATAGTTCGTGCTCCACAAGTTTGTCTGCTAATACCCCTCTGGATGCAACATCTGCTGGATTCTCTTTTGTTCCAACGTGTCCCCATTTCGCGGTTGGAGCAATTAATTTGATGTCTTCTACTCTTGTTCTTATGAATTTATCTTTACTGCGGCAATTTCTTATCCATGCCAACGTTATAGATGAGTTGCTCCAAGCAAAAATTTTAACTTCTCTTCCGATGATTGCGACGATCCGTTGCAGCAGCTTAGCGAGTAAATGAGCCGCGCATAGTTCCAGTTTAGGTAACGTTCCATGTAGCTCCAAATTTAAATCATTTTTTATTTCTAACCATCTCGGAATTTTTATTGTTTTTATCACCGGTATGTGCTGCTTAATCATAGAAAAAGTTTTTTCTAATATCGGTCACCCCTCGGCAGGCAATGGCAAACCTCCGAGGGTATTTCTGCCATGAAAACGCTTCTCATTAAATACAGCTGCCGTTCGGAGTCGGCACAAAATTGTCGGTCTAATAGAAAAGACGCACACCACCAATGGTAGTAGAAGCTCGGCCAAACACTGAGGTATATAATGTACGCACCAAAAAAAAAAAAAAATGTGCTGCATGCATTCCTGCCATTCTTTTGCTAAATTTGCATCTAGTAATTTATCCCAGCTATGTATGTTTCATCAACCAAAGTTTTTGTATAAACAGCTTTGCCATAACCGTCGTTGGTGATAGCCAACCCATCGGATCGAAAATTCTAGCCAAATCAGATAATGCTTGTCTTTTTGTTACTAATTTGGCCTTTGAAATATTTATATAAAATCCAAACATGTGATTGACGGGGTCCCATTGTATACCCAATGTCTTCATTGATTCATCTTCTCCTATTTCTAATACCTCATTTGAGCTATTTGATGGATTTGTTGTCATTATCTCACTGTGCTTTGACATCCACTTTCTTAAATCAAATCCATTCTTCTGTAGCAGTTTCGAAATTTCGAATTGAATGGCCTTACATTGATCTATTGAATATGCTCCTGTCATCAAATCGTCCATACAGAAGTCGTTTTATATAATGTTTGAATGCAAATTATTGCTAGGTTCGCAGATTTTGGCAATCTCTTGTAGTGTTCTAGTTGCAAGAAATGGAGCAGATGCCGTTCCATACGTAACTGTTTTGAGTTTGTATTCTTCTATAGGCTCTTTTTTAGTTTCTCTCCACAATATGCGTTGATATTCTTGATCACCTTCCGCTATTTTAACTTGCCGATACATCTTTTAAATATCACTTGTTAGCACATATTGCCAAAGTCTCCATTTGATAATGATATCAAAGATATCTATTTGAAGTCTCGGCCCTATTAAGAGGATGTCATTTAAACTATTTCCATTTGTTGTTTTTGCAGACGCATCGAAAACCACTCTTAATTTAGTTGTTAGACTGCTTTCACGTATTACGGCTTGATGTGGCAAATAGTATTTTCCGCACTTTGTTTTACTAACTTTCTCCATATGACCCATTTTTAAATATTCTTTCATAAATTCTACATATTGCTGTATAAGCTTGTCATTCGTAGATAACCTTTTTTCAAGATTGAGAAATCTCGCCATTGCTTGTTTACGAGAGCCTCCCAATTCTTTTTCTTTTTTAAACGGTAGACTGACGATAAATCGATTATTTTCATCTCTTTTAGTTGTTATATCGTACAGCCTTATACAATCATCATCGTCCTCTGTATTCGTTGCTGCTGTTGTTGTAGTGTCTTCTATTTCCCAAAACCTCTCCAAAGTTGTAGTAACCGCTGCTAGAATTATCCTATTTTTTCTTGGTTGTTGCAAAACACCTGATATAATCCAGCCAAACTTCGTAGCTTGACCTAGTATACGATCTTGCTTAAATATGCCTTCTTCTAGTATGTCGGCGAATACATCTCCTCCAATAACGACGTCAATTCGATCAGATTTATTGAAGTCGGTCTCAGCTAAGGTGTAGTTCTTCCATTGTTCCATTTCATACCTAAATGTTTTGTCGGGTTGCGCACTCGCCAATTTCGGCAAAATCAACGCTTCAACATTGTGCCTCTCGTTACTTAAAAATCTCGCCTTGATCTCAATGTTGACTTTAAATTTTGAAACTACCACGGTAGTATTTCCTAGTTCTTGTAGTTCAGTTGTTTCTCTTTTCTTTGGTAACCGTAGTATTTGCGCGGCTTCTTCAGAAATGGTGGTCTTCTTTGATCCTTGACCAATTAATGCTCCCAACGTCACGTATTCTTCATCTGCTGCTTTCACTCTTATTTAGGCTGTTGCTAGGTTGTTGTTTCTGGGTTTTGTGTAATCAGTGTTGACGATTTCTTTACAGCATTTCCTTCACTTGCTCCTTTTAACGATGACTTCAGTCGAAACATCTTTTCTACTTCGGTAAAATCCTTTGAATTATGCACTAAACCTTTGAAGAGATCGCGAAACGATGTCCATGGCTCCATCTCACCTTACAATATAGTAATTTTAACTTCCTGCAGTTTCATTGTTGCAGATGGCAAAGCTTGCGTAGGATGTGGAATTTTTAATTTTTCCGTAAACTTTTCCATCATAACAACATATTCTTCTTTAAAGTCTTCCATTTGTTCCTCTATTGAACCTTTAGTAGAACCTTTTAAAATCAAATTGCATTCCGAAAATGCTTCTTCAATATTTTGAAACTGTATTTGCAGCTTCGTTTTGTATTCTCTAATTTCTTCGGAAGACTCCATATTCGTTTGCTCCATTTTTTCTAAAGTTGATTTTAGCTTTTTTCCTCGTCGATGGAATTTTGCTTCTATGTCGGAAATAGGAGGTGATGTTTCTGACCGGCTGGTTCCTCCCATCATTACCGACTGCTGCTACTGACTGCTTATAGCTGAAGAATCGTCGTCTGTAGCCTGTAAAAGCTGAATGGATCTTTCTATAATTTGAATTACATGCTCATAGTACTTTTTTTCAATGTATTCTTTAGCTTCTTTGCTTTGTATAGCCATAATTTGTTCATGATTCTTGTTGAATAATAATTTGAATATGACGAATATATTCGGGACATGACGCCTTTCGTATTTTGCCGCTCACAACTTTTTGTTGTTCCAGTGCAGCAATATCGCCTATCTCCTTTTGCCTTTTTAGTAAGATATCCATTATGACTTCTTATTATTGTTTAATGGTACTTTTTCTTTTTTTTCACTGTACTCGTTGTTTTAGCCACGAGGACGCTTTTTTCACACACTTAAATTTTCCGTTGTGAGCCACGGAAACGCTTCTTTTTTTATGCTAAGTTTATACCAATATATATATACTTGACTGCTTATTTTTATTAATGCAGACAGACTTTGCTGTTCCGGCTTACATAATATAATTTGGTTGGTAATCCTTTTTTTCTTCAGAGGCTTCCAATTTTCGCTTGAGCTCTTTCTGAGGCTCGTATGGACCAAAATGTACAGACCTATTTATTTCAATGAAACTTCCCTTCTTACCGCGGGTGGGGGATAGTGAAGCTAATCAAAATAGGTCTCGTACTTTTCAGATATGTATTGTATCTGATCATTTACTCAAAACTTCATCCTTATATACTAATTTCTTAACCTATTCGTTGTAATATTATTTTATTATATGAATAAATGTGAATGTATATGTAAGTACACCCACATGATATCAGAGCCCAATGCATTTAACGTGCACTACAACTTATGTTTACATTTGGTTATCTTGTACATATTCATAAGATACTAGCAAATACCCGGCGTGCTTCGCTGCGCCTTTAAAGTATTTTTGCATTGTTGCCCCTCTTACTACAAAGTACAATACATCCAAAAAATCGTATGGTCTTAATCTGGAAAAATGCCTTAGTTAAAAAGATTTCTTAGTCAAAGATTTCTCAAATACCTTCCATTGGACACCTTTATTCTAATATTTAGCTTATCTTATCAACTTATTTAAGTTTAAATTTTCAAGTAGGTGACAACCCGTCTGAAACTTATCTTAGTCAGTCGTTGTATTGACAATTAGTACAAAATTTACATGGTAGATAAGTTGTTTTCAGTTAAAATTTTATATTGAGATAATGATGCAAAGCACGGTTATTGTAATATTACAAACATGTACAAAAGCAAAAATGATCTTAAAATTACATTGCAAAAGTTAAGTAAACCATTCATCGCAAAGCTTGGTGATGAACGATATTTTTTGTTTTTCCGGTGGGAGAGAAAACGAATAGAGCCGATGGTTTACCCACTCTCGAGCACGCTACGTACAACTGCCCATGAGAAAAACATGGTAATTCCAGATTTATTCCACAAACTTCCAAAGATTGACCTTGCGATTTATTAATCGTCATTGCAAATGCAAGGCGGACAGGGAACTGGATACGCTTAAAATGAAATGGCAAATTTGTTGGAATAAGAGGTATTCTTGGAATCAGAACATCCTCGCCTTTAAACTTTCCTATGATTATCGTTGCTTCAATTAAGTTGTTCATCAGCTTCTTACCAGCGAGCCTTGTTCCATTACATAGCTTCGGTTGGTTCAGGTTGCGTAACATAATTATCACTGAACCGATCTTGAGTTGCAAATTGTGCGGCGGCATTCCTGGCAAATCCAATGAATTCAGAAATTCAACTGGGTTGTTGATAACCTCATCTAGATCGGTAATTGAATCGATTGACTTATATGAGTGCAATTCACCAGCGATTTTGCTTTGAATTTTTGTGTTCAAATCATCTACATCTTTATTTTTCGCTGCCAAAATAGCTCGTCCGCTCAACCAAACATGATTTTTATAATTTGCACCAATTTTCGGGAACACTTTCGAGACCAGCTCTTCTTTCGACTTTGTGAATTGACAGAAATTAGGTGGAAACGAAATGAGACCAGTGGATGGATCAATAGGAACTTTTCCATTACCAATGTCTAATAATTGTGTTGAAAATGTGTGTGACGATTCATCATTTTGCAACGCAACTCGCATATTTGTTGTTAGCTTTAGGGTTTGCACGTATATCCACAGATTAGATGACTTTAAGCAAGCGTTTATTTCATCAGCAGCTGTTGACCTCGAAATGACTGGCAGGGTTTGTCGAAAATCGCCGGCCAGCAGAACCATCGTACCTCCAAAGAGGTCTTGATTATTTCGCAAATCTTTCAACGTTCGATCAAGTGCTTCCAATGCCCGTTTATGCGCCATCGTACATTCATCCCAAATAATAATTGAAAAAGATGGCAACTCTCTCACCACTATTTTATATTAACTTTTATTTTTTTATAAATGGTAACACTGTCCAAAAATAAAAAAACGGTCATATTGCAGTCCAACCAAAGAAATTTTATTTTTTTATTTTTTAGAGGTCTGGCAACACCATTTACAATATTTATTTTTTACAAACCATCTACAGTCAGAAGGAAACCAAATAAAATTTAAATGAAGAAAATCGGTTAAGCCGTTCTCAAGTGATGAGGTAACATACATGGGGCATTTCATTTTTATATACATATATAGATATACTCGTATGTAGACTACTTTCAAGTGTTTAGGTAAGCTGCGAAGTGATTAGTGGATTTTTAAATACATTATGTATGAACAACAGATAGAATACAATAACTACCTTTAGTTTAGAGACTTCTTAAACCTCTTTCATTTCAAATTGCAATATTTTACTTGACTTAAAATTGAATTTAATTTAAGTTTTTAAACAGGTGGCAACACTAATAAATTTATTCTCAAAATGTTAGTTTTTTAAAGCTCTTTCATTTGATACCCGCATTGCATATCTTGATTTAACCTATTAGATTAATTGAAAAAGATGGCAACTCTCTCACCACTATTTTATATTAATTTTTATTTTTTTATAAATGGTAACACTGTCCAAAAATAAAAAAACGGTCATATTGTAGTCCAACCAAAGAAATTTTATTTTTTTATTTTTTAGAGGTCTGGCAACACCATTTACAATTTTTATTTTTTACAAACCATCTACAGTCAGAAGGAAACCAAATAAAATTTAAATGAAGAAAATCGGTTAAGGCGTTCTCAAGTGATGAGGTAACATATGTACATGGGGCATTTCATTTTTATATATGTATATAGATACATATACTCGTATGTAGACTACTTTCAAGTGTTTAGGTAAGCTGCGAAGTGATTAGTGGATTTTTAAATACATTATGTATGAACAACAGATAGAATACAATAACTACCTTTAGTTTAGAGACTTCTTAAACCTCTTTCATTTCAAATTGCAATATTTTACTTGACTTAAAATTGAATTTAATTTAAGTTTTTAAACAGGTGGCAACACTAATAAATTTATTCTCGAAATGTTAGTTTTTTAAAGCTCTTTCATTTGATACCCGCATTGCATATCTGGATTTAACCTATTAGATTAATTGAAAAAGATGGCAACTCTCTCACCACTATTTTATATTAATTTTTATTTTTTTATAAATGGTGACACTGTCCAAAAATAAGAAAACGGTCATATTGTAGTCCAACCAAAGAAATTTAATTTTTTTATTTTTTAGAGGTCTGGCAACACCATTTACAATTTTTATTTTCTACAAACCATCTACAGTCAGAAGGAAACCAAATAAAATTTAAATGAAGAAAATCGGTTAAGCCGTTCTCAAGTGATGATGTAACATACATGGGGCATTTCATTTTTATATATATAGATATATGTATGTAGATATACTCGTATGTAGACTACTTTCAAGTGTTTAGGTAAGCTGCGAAGTGATTAGTGGATTTTTAAATACATTATGTATGAACAACAGATAGAATACAATAACTACCTTTAGTTTAGAGACTTCTTAAACCTCTTTCATTTCAAATTGCAATATTTTACTTGACTTAAAATTGAATTTAATTTAAGTTTTTAAACAGGTGGCAACACTAATAAATTTATTCTCGAAATGTTAGTTCTTTAAAGCTCTTTCATTTGATACCCGCATTGCATATCTTGATTTAACCTATTAGATTAATTGAAAAAGATGCACTATTTTATATTAATTTTTATTTTTTTATAAATGGTAACACTGTCCAAAAATAAAAAAACGGTCATATTGTAGTCCAACCAAAGAAATTTAATTTTTTTATTTTTTAGAGGTCTGGCAACACCATTTACAATTTTTATTTTTTACAAACCATCTACAGTCAGAAGGAAACCAAATAAAATTTAAATGAAGAAAATCGGTTAAGCCGTTCTCAAGTGATGAGGTAACATACATGGGGCATTTCATTTTTATATACATACATACATATATAGATATAGATGTATGTAGATATACTCGTATGTAGACTACTTTCAAGTGTTTAGGTAAGCTGCGAAGTGATTAGTGGATTTTTAAATACATTATGTATGAACAACAGATAGAATACAATAACTACCTTTAGTTTAGAGACTTCTTAAACCTCTTTCATTTCAAATTGCAATATTTTACTTGACTTAAAATTGAATTGAATTTAAGTTTTTAAACAGGTGGCAACACTAATAAATTTATTCTCGAAATGTTAGTTTTTTAAAGCTCTTTCATTTGATACCCGCATTGCATATCTTGATTTAACCTATTAGATTAATTGAAAAAGATGGCAACTCTCTCACCACTATTTTATATTAATTTTTATTTTTTTATAAATGGTAACACTGTCCAAAAATAAAAAAACGGTCATATTGTAGTCCAACCAAAGAAATTTTATTTTTTTATTTTTTAGAGGTCTGGCAACACCATTTACAATTTTTATTTTTTACAAACCATCTACAGTCAGAAGGAAACCAAATAAAATTTAAATGAAGAAAATCGGTTAAGCCGTTCTCAAGTGATGAGGTAACATACATGGGGCATTTCATTTTTATATATATAGATTTTATATATGTATATAGATGTAGATATACTCGTATGTAGACTACTTTCAAGTGTTTAGGTAAGCTGCGAAGTGATTAGTGGATTTTTAAATACATTATGTATGAACAACAGATAGAATACAATAACTACCTTTAGTTTAGAGACTTCTTAAACCTCTTTCATTTCAAATTGCAATATTTTACTTGACTTAAAATTGAATTTAATTTAAGTTTTTAAACAGGTGGCAACACTAATAAATTTATTCTCGAAATGTTAGTTTTTTAAAGCTCTTTCATTTGATACCCGCATTGCATATCTTGATTTAACCTATTAGATTAATTGAAAAAGATGGCAACTCTCTCACCACTATTTTATATTAATTTTTATTTTTTTATAAATGGTAACACTGTCCAAAAATAAAAAAACGGTCATATTGTAGTCCAACCAAAGAAATTTAATTTTTTTATTTTTTAGAGGTCTGGCAACACCATTTACAATTTTTATTTTTTACAAACCATCTACAGTCAGAAGGAAACCAAATAAAATTTAAATGAAGAAAATCGGTTAAGCCGTTCTCAAGTGATGAGGTAACATACATGGGGCATATCATTTTTATATACATATATAGATGTAGATATACTCGTATGTAGACTACTTTCAAGTGTTTAGGTAAGCTGAGAAGTGATTAGTGGATTTTTAAATACATTATGTATGAACAACAGATAGAATACAATAACTACCTTTAGTTTAGAGACTTCTTAAACCTCTTTCATTTCAAATTGCAATATTTTACTTGACTTAAAATTTAATTGAATTTAAGTTTTTAAACAGGTGGCAACACTAATAAATTTATTCTCGAAATGTTAGTTTTTTAAAGCTCTTTCATTTGATACCCGCATTGCATATCTTGATTTAACCTATTAGATTAATTGAAAAAGATGGCAACTCTCTCACCACTATTTTATATTAATTTTTATTTTTTTATAAATGGTAACACTGTCCAAAAATAAAAAAACGGTCATATTGTAGTCCAACCAAAGAAATTTTATTTTTTTATTTTTTAGAGGTCTGGCAACACCATTTACAATTTTTATTTTTTACAAACCATCTACAGTCAGAAGGAAACCAAATAAAATTTAAATGAAGAAAATCGGTTAAGCCGTTCTCAAGTGATGAGGTAACATACATGGGGCATTTCATTTTTATATATGTATACATATATGTATGTAGATATACTCGTATGTAGACTACTTTCAAGTGTTTAGGTAAGCTGCGAAGTGATTAGTGGATTTTTAAATACATTATGTATGAACAACAGATAGAATACAATAACTACCTTTAGTTTAAAGACTTCTTAAACCTCTTTCATTTCAAATTGCAATATTTTACTTGACTTAAAATTGAATTGAATTTAAGTTTTTAAACAGGTGGCAACACTAATAAATTTATTCTCGAAATGTTAGTTTTTTAAAGCTCTTTCATTTGATACCCGCATTGCATATCTTGATTTAACCTATTAGATTAATTGAAAAAGATGGCAACTCTCTCACCACTATTTTATATTAATTTTTATTTTTTTATAAATGGTAACAGTGTCCAAAAATAAAAAAACGGTCATATTGTAGTCCAACCAAAGAAATTTTATTTTTTTATTTTTTAGAGGTCTGGCAACACCATTTACAATTTTTATTTTTTACAAACCATCTACAGTCAGAAGGAAACCAAATAAAATTTAAATGAATAAAATCGGTTAAGCTGTTCTCAAGTGATGAGGTAACATACATGGGGCATTTCATTTTTATATACATACATATGTATGTAGTTATATAGATTTTATATATATAGATGTAGATATACTCGTATGTATGTAGATATACTCGTATGGATTTTTAAATACATTATGTATGAACAACAGATAGAATACAATAACTACCTTTAGTTTAGAGACTTCTTAAACCTCTTTCATTTCAAATTGCAATATTTTACTTGACTTAAAATTGAATTTAATTTAAGTTTTTAAACAGGTGGCAACACTAATAAATTTATTCTCGAAATGTTAGTTTTTTAAAGCTCTTTCATTTGATACCCGCATTGCATATCTTGATTTAACCTATTAGATTAATTGAAAAAGATGGCAACTCTCTCACCACTATTTTATATTAATTTTTATTTTTTTATAAATGGTAACACTGTCCAAAAATAAAAAAACGGTCATATTGTAGTCCAACCAAAGAAATTTTATTTTTTTATTTTTTAGAGGTCTGGCAACACCATTTACAATTTTTATTTTTTACAAACCATCTACAGTCAGAAGGAAACCAAATAAAATTTAAATGAAGAAAATCGGTTAAGCCGTTCTCAAGTGATGAGGTAACATACATGGGGCATTTCATTTTTATATATATAGATGTAGATATACTCGTATGTAGACTACTTTCAAGTGTTTAGGTAAGCTGCGAAGTGATTAGTGGATTTTTAAATACATTATGTATGAACAACAGATAGAATACAATAACTACCTTTAGTTTAGAGACTTCTTAAACCTCTTTCATTTCAAATTGCAATATTTTACTTGACTTAAAATTGAATTGAATTTAAGTTTTTAAACAGGTGGCAACACTAATAAATTTATTCTCGAAATGTTAGTTTTTTAAAGCTCTTTCATTTGATACCCGCATTGCATATCTTGATTTAACCTATTAGATTAATTGAAAAAGATGGCAACTCTCTCACCACTATTTTATATTAATTTTTATTTTTTTATAAATGGTAACACTGTCCAAAAACAAAAAAACCGTCATATTGTAGTCCAACCAAAGAAATTTAATTTTTTTATTTTTTAGAGGTCTGGCAACACCATTTACAATTTTTATTTTTTACAAACCATCTACAGTCAGAAGGAAACCAAATAAAATTTAAATGAAGAAAATCGGTTAAGCCGTTCTCAAGTGATGAGGTAACATACATGGGGCATTTCATTTTTATATATATAGATTTTATATATATAGATGTAGATATACTCGTATGTAGACTACTTTCAAGTGTTTAGGTAAGCTGCGAAGTGATTAGTGGATTTTTAAATACATTATGTATGAACAACAGATAGAATACAATAACTACCTTTAGTTTAGAGACTTCTTAAACCTCTTTCATTTCAAATTGCAATATTTTACTTGACTTAAAATTGAATTGAATTTAAGTTTTTAAACAGGTGGCAACACTAATAAATTTATTCTCGAAATGTTAGTTTTTTAAAGCTCTTTCATTTGATACCCGCATTGCATATCTTGATTTAACCTATTAGATTAATTGAAAAAGATGGCAACTCTCTCACCACTATTTTATATTAATTTTTATTTTTTTATAAATGGTAACACTGTCCAAAAATAAAAAACGGTCATATTGTAGTCCAACCAAAGAAATTTAATTTTTTTATTTTTTAGAGGTCTGGCAACACCATTTACAATTTTTATTTTTTACAAACCATCTACAGTCAGAAGGAAACCAAATAAAATTTAAATGAAGAAAATCGGTTAAGCCGTTCTCAAGTGATGAGGTAACATACATGGGGCATTTCATTTTTATATACATATGTATGTAGTTATATAGATTTTATATATATAGATGTAGATATACTCGTATGTAGACTACTTTCAAGTGTTTAGGTAAGCTGAGAAGTGATTAGTGGATTTTTAAATACATTATGTATGAACAACAGATAGAATACAATAACTACCTTTAGTTTAGAGACTTCTTAAACCTCTTTCATTTCAAATTGCAATATTTTACTTGACTTAAAATTGAATTGAATTTAAGTTTTTAAACAGGTGGCAACACTAATAAATTTATTCTCGAAATGTTAGTTTTTTAAAGCTCTTTCATTTGATACCCGCATTGCATATCTTGATTTAACCTATTAGATTAATTGAAAAAGATGGCAATTCTCTCACCACTATTTTATATTAATTTTTATTTTTTTATAAATGGTAACACTGTCCAAAAATAAAAAAACGGTCATATTGTAGTCCAACCAAAGAAATTTTATTTTTTTATTTTTTAGAGGTCTGGCAACACCATTTACAATTTTTATTTTTTACAAACCATCTACAGTCAGAAGGAAACCAAATAAAATTTAAATGAAGAAAATCGGTTAAGCCGTTCTCAAGTGATGAGGTAACATACATGGGGCATTTCATTTTTATATATATAGATGTAGATATACTCGTATGTAGACTACTTTCAAGTGTTTAGGTAAGCTGCGAAGTGATTAGTGGATTTTTAAATACATTATGTATGAACAACAGATAGAATACAATAACTACCTTTAGTTTAGAGACTTCTTAAACCTCTTTCATTTCAAATTGCAATATTTTACTTGACTTAAAATTGAATTTAATTTAAACTTTTAAACAGGTGGCAACACTAATAAATTTATTCTCGAAATGTTAGTTTTTTAAAGCTCTTTCATTTGATACCCGCATTGCATATCTTGATTTAACCTATTAGATTAATTGAAAAAGATGGCAACTCTCTCACCACTATTTTATATTAATTTTTATTTTTTTATAAATGGTAACACTGTCCAAAAATAAAAAAACGGTCATATTGTAGTCCAACCAAAGAAATTTTATTTTTTTATTTTTTAGAGGTCTGGCAACACCATTTACAATTTTTATTTTTTACAAACCATCTACATTCAGAAGGAAACCAAATAAAATTTAAATGAAGAAAATCGGTTAAGCCGTTCTCAAGTGATGAGGTAACATACATGGGGCATTTCATTTTTATATATGTATGTAGTTATATAGATTTTATATATATAGATGTAGATATACTCGTATGTAGACTACTTTCAAGTGTTTAGGTAAGCTGAGAAGTGATTAGTGGATTTTTAAATACTTTATGTATGAACAACAGATAGAATACAATAACTACCTTTAGTTTAGAGACTTCTTAAACCTCTTTCATTTCAAATTGCAATATTTTACTTGACTTAAAATTGAATTGAATTTAAGTTTTTAAACAGGTGGCAACACTAATAAATTTATTCTCGAAATGTTAGTTTTTTAAAGCTCTTTCATTTGATACCCGCATTGCATATCTTGATTTAACCTATTAGATTAATTGAAAAAGATGGCAACTCTCTCACCACTATTTTATATTAATTTTTATTTTTTTATAAATGGTAACACTGTCCAAAAATAAAAAAACGGTCATATTGTAGTCCAACCAAAGAAATTTTATTTTTTTATTTTTTAGAGGTCTGGCAACACCATTTACAATTTTTATTTTTTACAAACCATCTACAGTCAGAAGGAAACAAAATAAAATTTAACTGAAGAAAATCGGTTAAGCCGTTCTCAAGTGATGAGGTAACATACATGGGGCATTTCATTTTTATATATATAGATATACATATATATAGATGTAGATATACTCGTATGTAGACTACTTTCAAGTGTTTAGGTAAGCTGCGAAGTGATTAGTGGATTTTTAAATACATTATGTATGAACAACAGATAGAATACAATAACTACCTTTAGTTTAGAGACTTCTTAAACCTCTTTCATTTCAAATTGCAATATTTTACTTGACTTAAAATTGAATTGAATTTAAGTTTTTAAACAGGTGGCAACACTAATAAATTTATTCTCGAAATGTTAGTTTTTTAAAGCTCTTTCATTTGATACCCGCATTGCATATCTTGATTTAACCTATTAGATTAATTGAAAAAGATGGCAACTCTCTCACCACTATTTTATATTAATTTTTATTTTTTTATAAATGGTAACACTGTCCAAAAATAAAAAACGGTCATATTGTAGTCCAACCAAAGAAATTTAATTTTTTTTTTTTTAGAGGTCTGGCAACACCATTTACAATTTTTATTTTTTACAAACCATCTACAGTCAGAAGGAAACCAAATAAAATTTAAATGAAGAAAATCGGTTAAGCCGTTCTCAAGTGATGAGGTAACATACATGGGGCATTTCATTTTTATATATGTAGTTATATAGATTTTATATATATAGATGTAGATATACTCGTATGTAGACTACTTTCAAGTGTTTAGGTAAGCTGAGAAGTGATTAGTGGATTTTTAAATACATTATGTATGAACAACAGATAGAATACAATAACTACCTTTAGTTTAGAGACTTCTTAAACCTCTTTCATTTCAAATTGCAATATTTTACTTGACTTAAAATTGAATTTAATTTAAGTTTTTAAACAGGTGGCAACACTAATAAATTTATTCTCGAAATGTTAGTTTTTAAAGCTCTTTCATTTGATACCCGCATTGCATATCTTGATTTAACCTATTAGATTAATTGAAAAAGATGGCAACTCTCTCACCACTATTTTATATTAATTTTTATTTTTTTATAAATGGTAACACTGTCCAAAAATAAAAAAACGGTCATATTGTAGTCCAACCAAAGAAATTTTATTTTTTTATTTTTTAGAGGTCTGGCAACACCATTTACAATTTTTATTTTTTACAAACCATCTACAGTCAGAAGGAAACCAAATAAAATTTAAATGAAGAAAATCGGTTAAGCCGTTCTCAAGTGATGAGGTAACATACATGGGGCATTTCATTTTTATATACATATATAGATGTAGATATACTCGTATGTAGACTACTTTCAAGTGTTTAGGTAAGCTGCGAAGTGATTAGTGGATTTTTAAATACATTATGTATGAACAACAGATAGAATACAATAACTACCTTTAGTTTAGAGACTTCTTAAACCTCTTTCATTTCAAATTGCAATATTTTACTTGACTTAAAATTGAATTGAATTTAAGTTTTTAAACAGGTGGCAACACTAATAAATTTATTCTCGAAATGTTAGTTTTTTAAAGCTCTTTCATTTGATACCCGCATTGCATATCTTGATTTAACCTATTAGATTAATTGAAAAAGATGGCAACTCTCTCACCACTATTTTATATTAATTTTTATTTTTTTATAAATGGTAACACTGTCCAAAAACAAAAAAACCGTCATATTGTAGTCCAACCAAAGAAATTTAATTTTTTTATTTTTTAGAGGTCTGGCAACACCATTTACAATTTTTATTTTTTACAAACCATCTACAGTCAGAAGGAAACCAAATAAAATTTAAATGAAGAAAATCGGTTAAGCCGTTCTCAAGTGATGAGGTAACATACATGGGGCATTTCATTTTTATATATATAGATTTTATATATATAGATGTAGATATACTCGTATGCAGACTACTTTCAAGTGTTTAGGTAAGCTGCGAAGTGATTAGTGGATTTTTAAATACATTATGTATGAACAACAGATAGAATACAATAACTACCTTTAGTTTAGAGACTTCTTAAACCTCTTTCATTTCAAATTGCAATATTTTACTTGACTTAAAATTGAATTGAATTTAAGTTTTTAAACAGGTGGCAACACTAATAAATTTATTCTCGAAATGTTAGTTTTTTAAAGCTCTTTCATTTGATACCCGCATTGCATATCTTGATTTAACCTATTAGATTAATTGAAAAAGATGGCAACTCTCTCACCACTATTTTATATTAATTTTTATTTTTTTATAAATGGTAACACTGTCCAAAAATAAAAAAACGGTCATATTGTAGTCCAACCAAAGAAATTTAATTTTTTTATTTTTTAGAGGTCTGGCAACACCATTTACAATTTTTATTTTTTACAAACCATCTACAGTCAGAAGGAAACCAAATAAAATTTAAATGAAGAAAATCGGTTAAGCCGTTCTCAAGTGATGAGGTAACATACATGGGGCATTTCATTTTTATATATGTATGTAGTTATATAGATTTTATATATATAGATGTAGATATACTCGTATGTAGACTACTTTCAAGTGTTTAGGTAAGCTGAGAAGTGATTAGTGGATTTTTAAATACATTATGTATGAACAACAGATAGAATACAATAACTACCTTTAGTTTAGAGACTTCTTAAACCTCTTTCATTTCAAATTGCAATATTTTACTTGACTTAAAATTGAATTGAATTTAAGTTTTTAAACAGGTGGCAACACTAATAAATTTATTCTCGAAATGTTAGTTTTTTAAAGCTCTTTCATTTGATACCCGCATTGCATATCTTGATTTAACCTATTAGATTAATTGAAAAAGATGGCAACTCTCTCACCACTATTTTATATTAATTTTTATTTTTTTATAAATGGTAACACTGTCCAAAAATAAAAAAAACGGTCATATTGTAGTCCAACCAAAGAAATTTTATTTTTTTATTTTTTAGAGGTCTGGCAACACCATTTACAATTTTTATTTTTTACAAACCATCTACAGTCAGAAGGAAACCAAATAAAATTTAAATGAAGAAAATCGGTTAAGCCGTTCTCAAGTGATGAGGTAACATACATGGGGCATTTCATTTTTATATATATAGATGTAGATATACTCGTATGTAGACTACTTTCAAGTGTTTAGGTAAGCTGCGAAGTGATTAGTGGATTTTGAAATACATTATGTATGAACAACAGATAGAATACAATAACTACCTTTAGTTTAGAGACTTCTTAAACCTCTTTCATTTCAAATTGCAATATTTTACTTGACTTAAAATTGAATTTAATTTAAGTTTTTAAACAGGTGGCAACACTAATAAATTTATTCTCGAAATGTTAGTTTTTAAAGCTCTTTCATTTGATACCCGCATTGCATATCTTGATTTAACCTATTAGATTAATTGAAAAAGATGGCAACTCTCTCACCACTATTTTATATTAATTTTTATTTTTTTTATAAATGGTAACACTGTCCAAAAATAAAAAAACGGTCATATTGTAGTCCAACCAAAGAAATTTTATTTTTTTATTTTTTAGAGGTCTGGCAACACCATTTACAATTTTTATTTTTTACAAACCATCTACAGTCAGAAGGAAACCAAATAAAATTTAAATGAAGAAAATCGGTTAAGCCGTTCTCAAGTGATGAGGTAACATACATGGGGCATTTCATTTTTATATACATATATAGATGTAGATATACTCGTATGTAGACTACTTTCAAGTGTTTAGGTAAGCTGCGAAGTGATTAGTGGATTTTTAAATACATTATGTATGAACAACAGATAGAATACAATAACTACCTTTAGTTTAGAGACTTCTTAAACCTCTTTCATTTCAAATTGCAATATTTTACTTGACTTAAAATTGAATTTAATTTAAGTTTTTAAACAGGTGGCAACACTAATAAATTTATTCTCGAAATGTTAGTTTTTTAAAGCTCTTTCATTTGATACCCGCATTGCATATCTTGATTTAACCTATTAGATTAATTGAAAAAGATGGCAACTCTCTCACCACTATTTTATATTAATTTTTATTTTTTTATAAATGGTAACACTGTCCAAAAACAAAAAAACCGTCATATTGTAGTCCAACCAAAGAAATTTAATTTTTTTATTTTTTAGAGGTCTGGCAACACCATTTACAATTTTTATTTTTTACAAACCATCTACAGTCAGAAGGAAACCAAATAAAATTTAAATGAAGAAAATCGGTTAAGCCGTTCTCAAGTGATGAGGTAACATACATGGGGCATTTCATTTTTATATATGTATGTAGTTATATAGATTTTATATATATAGATGTAGATATACTCGTATGTAGACTACTTTCAAGTGTTTAGGTAAGCTGAGAAGTGATTAGTGGATTTTTAAATACTTTATGTATGAACAACAGATAGAATACAATAACTACCTTTAGTTTAGAGACTTCTTAAACCTCTTTCATTTCAAATTGCAATATTTTACTTGACTTAAAATTGAATTGAATTTAAGTTTTTAAACAGGTGGCAACACTAATAAATTTATTCTCGAAATGTTAGTTTTTTAAAGCTCTTTCATTTGATACCCGCATTGCATATCTTGATTTAACCTATTAGATTAATTGAAAAAGATGGCAACTCTCTCACCACTATTTTATATTAATTTTTATTTTTTTATAAATGGTAACACTGTCCAAAAATAAAAAAACGGTCATATTGTAGTCCAACCAAAGAAATTTTATTTTTTTATTTTTTAGAGGTCTGGCAACACCATTTACAATTTTTATTTTTTACAAACCATCTACAGTCAGAAGGAAACCAAATAAAATTTAACTGAAGAAAATCGGTTAAGCCGTTCTCAAGTGATGAGGTAACATACATGGGGCATTTCATTTTTATATATGTATATAGATATAGATGTAGATATACTCGTATGTAGACTACTTTCAAGTGTTTAGGTAAGCTGCGAAGTGATTAGTGGATTTTTAAATACATTATGTATGAACAACAGATAGAATACAATAACTACCTTTAGTTTAGAGACTTCTTAAACCTCTTTCATTTCAAATTGCAATATTTTACTTGACTTAAAATTGAATTGAATTTAAGTTTTTAAACAGGTGGCAACACTAATAAATTTATTCTCGAAATGTTAGTTTTTTAAAGCTCTTTCATTTGATACCCGCATTGCATATCTTGATTTAACCTATTAGATTAATTGAAAAAGATGGCAACTCTCTCACCACTATTTTATATTAATTTTTATTTTTTTATAAATGGTAACACTGTCCAAAAATAAAAAAACGGTCATATTGTAGTCCAACCAAAGAAATTTTATTTTTTTATTTTTAGAGGTCTGGCAACACCATTTACAATTTTTATTTTTTACAAACCATCTACAGTCAGAAGGAAACCAAATAAAATTTAAATGAAGAAAATCGGTTAAGCCGTTCTCAAGTGATGAGGTAACATACATGGGGCATTTCATTTTTATATATGTAGTTATATAGATTTTATATATATAGATGTAGATATACTGGTATGTAGACTACTTTCAAGTGTTTAGGTAAGCTGAGAAGTGATTAGTGGATTTTTAAATACATTATGTATGAACAACAGATAGAATACAATAACTACCTTTAGTTTAGAGACTTCTTAAACCTCTTTCATTTCAAATTGCAATATTTTACTTGACTTAAAATTGAATTGAATTTAAGTTTTTAAACAGGTGGCAACACTAATAAATTTATTCTCGAAATGTTAGTTTTTTAAAGCTCTTTCATTTGATACCCGCATTGCATATCTTGATTTAACCTATTAGATTAATTGAAAAAGATGGCAACTCTCTCACCACTATTTTATATTAATTTTTATTTTTTTATAAATGGTAACACTGTCCAAAAATAAAAAAACGGTCATATTGTAGTATAACCAAAGAAATTTTATTTTTTTATTTTTTAGAGGTCTGGCAACACCATTTACAATTTTTATTTTTTACAAACCATCTACAGTCAGAAGGAAACCAAATGAAATTTAAATGAAGAAAATCGGTTAAGCCGTTCTCAAGTGATGAGGTAACATACATGGGGCATTTCATTTTTATATGTATATATAGATGTAGATATACTCGTATGTAGACTACTTTCAAGTGTTTAGGTAAGCTGCGAAGTGATTAGTGGATTTTTAAATACATTATGTATGAACAACAGATAGAATACAATAACTACCTTTAGTTTAGAGACTTCTTAAACCTCTTTCATTTCAAATTGCAATATTTTACTTGACTTAAAATTGAATTGAATTTAAGTTTTTAAACAGGTGGCAACACTAATAAATTTATTCTCGAAATGTTAGTTTTTTAAAGCTCTTTCATTTGATACCCGCATTGCATATCTTGATTTAACCTATTAGATTAATTGAAAAAGATGGCAACTCTCTCACCACTATTTTATATTAATTTTTATTTTTTTATAAATGGTAACACTGTCCAAAAACAAAAAAACCGTCATATTGTAGTCCAACCAAAGAAATTTAATTTTTTTATTTTTTAGAGGTCTGGCAACACCATTTACAATTTTTATTTTTTACAAACCATCTACAGTCAGAAGGAAACCAAATAAAATTTAAATGAAGAAAATCGGTTAAGCCGTTCTCAAGTGATGAGGTAACATACATGGGGCATTTCATTTTTATATACATATGTATGTAGTTATATAGATTTTATATATATAGATGTAGATATACTCGTATGTGACTACTTTCAAGTGTTTAGGTAAGCTGAGAAGTGATTAGTGGATTTTTAAATACATTATGTATGAACAACAGATAGAATACAATAACTACCTTTAGTTTAGAGACTTCTTAAACCTCTTTCATTTCAAATTGCAATATTTTACTTGACTTAAAATTGAATTGAATTTAAGTTTTTAAACAGGTGGCAACACTAATAAATTTATTCTCGAAATGTTAGTTTTTTAAAGCTCTTTCATTTGATACCCGCATTGCATATCTTGATTTAACCTATTAGATTAATTGAAAAAGATGGCAACTCTCTCACCACTATTTTATATTAATTTTTATTTTTTTATAAATGGTAACACTGTCCAAAAATAAAAAAACGGTCATATTGTAGTCCAACCAAAGAAATTTTATTTTTTTATTTTTTAGAGGTCTGGCAACACCATTTACAATTTTTATTTTTTACAAACCATCTACAGTCAGAAGGAAACCAAATAAAATTTAAATGAAGAAAATCGGTTAAGCCGTTCTCAAGTGATGAGGTAACATACATGGGGCATTTCATTTTTATATATGTATGTAGTTATATAGATTTTATATATATAGATGTAGATATACTCGTATGTAGACTACTTTCAAGTGTTTAGGTAAGCTGAGAAGTGATTAGTGGATTTTTAAATACTTTATGTATGAACAACAGATAGAATACAATAACTACCTTTAGTTTAGAGACTTCTTAAACCTCTTTCATTTCAAATTGCAATATTTTACTTGACTTAAAATTGAATTGAATTTAAGTTTTTAAACAGGTGGCAACACTAATAAATTTATTCTCGAAATGTTAGTTTTTTAAAGCTCTTTCATTTGATACCCGCATTGCATATCTTGATTTAACCTATTAGATTAATTGAAAAAGATGGCAACTCTCTCACCACTATTTTATATTAATTTTTATTTTTTTATAAATGGTAACACTGTCCAAAAATAAAAAAACGGTCATATTGTAGTCCAACCAAAGAAATTTTATTTTTTTATTTTTTAGAGGTCTGGCAACACCATTTACAATTTTTATTTTTTACAAACCATCTACAGTCAGAAGGAAACCAAATAAAATTTAACTGAAGAAAATCGGTTAAGCCGTTCTCAAGTGATGAGGTAACATACATGGGGCATTTCATTTTTATATATATAGATATAGATGTAGATATACTCGTATGTAGACTACTTTCAAGTGTTTAGGTAAGCTGCGAAGTGATTAGTGGATTTTTAAATACATTATGTATGAACAACAGATAGAATACAATAACTACCTTTAGTTTAGAGACTTCTTAAACCTCTTTCATTTCAAATTGCAATATTTTACTTGACTTAAAATTGAATTGAATTTAAGTTTTTAAACAGGTGGCAACACTAATAAATTTATTCTCGAAATGTTAGTTTTTTAAAGCTCTTTCATTTGATACCCGCATTGCATATCTTGATTTAACCTATTAGATTAATTGAAAAAGATGGCAACTCTCTCACCACTATTTTATATTAATTTTTATTTTTTTATAAATGGTAACACTGTCCAAAAATAAAAAAACGGTCATATTGTAGTCCAACCAAAGAAATTTTATTTTTTTATTTTTAGAGGTCTGGCAACACCATTTACAATTTTTATTTTTTACAAACCATCTACAGTCAGAAGGAAACCAAATAAAATTTAAATGAAGAAAATCGGTTAAGCCGTTCTCAAGTGATGAGGTAACATACATGGGGCATTTCATTTTTATATATGTAGTTATATAGATTTTATATATATAGATGTAGATATACTGGTATGTAGACTACTTTCAAGTGTTTAGGTAAGCTGAGAAGTGATTAGTGGATTTTTAAATACATTATGTATGAACAACAGATAGAATACAATAACTACCTTTAGTTTAGAGACTTCTTAAACCTCTTTCATTTCAAATTGCAATATTTTACTTGACTTAAAATTGAATTGAATTTAAGTTTTTAAACAGGTGGCAACACTAATAAATTTATTCTCGAAATGTTAGTTTTTTAAAGCTCTTTCATTTGATACCCGCATTGCATATCTTGATTTAACCTATTAGATTAATTGAAAAAGATGGCAACTCTCTCACCACTATTTTATATTAATTTTTATTTTTTTATAAATGGTAACACTGTCCAAAAATAAAAAAACGGTCATATTGTAGTCCAACCAAAGAAATTTTATTTTTTTATTTTTTAGAGGTCTGGCAACACCATTTACAATTTTTATTTTTTACAAACCATCTACAGTCAGAAGGAAACCAAATAAAATTTAAATGAAGAAAATCGGTTAAGCCGTTCTCAAGTGATGAGGTAACATACATGGGGCATTTCATTTTTATATATATAGATTTTATATATATAGATGTAGATATACTCGTATGTAGACTACTTTCAAGTGTTTAGGTAAGCTGCGAAGTGATTAGTGGATTTTTAAATACATTATGTATGAACAACAGATAGAATACAATAACTACCTTTAGTTTAGAGACTTCTTAAACCTCTTTCATTTCAAATTGCAATATTTTACTTGACTTAAAATTGAATTGAATTTAAGTTTTTAAACAGGTGGCAACACTAATAAATTTATTCTCGAAATGTTAGTTTTTTAAAGCTCTTTCATTTGATACCCGCATTGCATATCTTGATTTAACCTATTAGATTAATTGAAAAAGATGGCAACTCTCTCACCACTATTTTATATTATTTTTTATTTTTTTATAAATGGTAACACTGTCCAAAAATAAAAAAAACGGTCATATTGTAGTCCAACCAAAGAAATTTAATTTTTTTATTTTTTAGAGGTCTGGCAACACCATTTACAATTTTTATTTTTTACAAACCATCTACAGTCAGAAGGAAACCAAATAAAATTTAAATGAAGAAAATCGGTTAAGCCGTTCTCAAGTGATGAGGTAACATACATGGGGCATTTCATTTTTATATACATATGTATGTAGTTATATAGATTTTATATATATAGATGTAGATATACTCGTATGTAGACTACTTTCAAGTGTTTAGGTAAGCTGAGAAGTGATTAGTGGATTTTTAAATACATTATGTATGAACAACAGATAGAATACAATAACTACCTTTAGTTTAGAGACTTCTTAAACCTCTTTCATTTCAAATTGCAATATTTTACTTGACT
Organism: Philophylla caesio; assembly: GCA_963971545.1. NCBI lineage: Eukaryota > Metazoa > Arthropoda > Insecta > Diptera > Tephritidae > Philophylla > Philophylla caesio. The sequence goes on from OZ020605.1 coordinate 62,088,960, forward strand.
TAAAATTGAATTGAATTTAAGTTTTTAAACAGGTGGCAACACTAATAAATTTATTCTCGAAATGTTAGTTTTTTAAAGCTCTTTCATTTGATACCCGCATTGCATATCTTGATTTAACCTATTAGATTAATTGAAAAAGATGGCAACTCTCTCACCACTATTTTATATTAATTTTTATTTTTTTATAAATGGTAACACTGTCCAAAAATAAAAAAACGGTCATATTGTAGTCCAACCAAAGAAATTTTATTTTTTTATTTTTTAGAGGTCTGGCAACACCATTTACAATTTTTATTTTTTACAAACCATCTACAGTCAGAAGGAAACCAAATAAAATTTAAATGAAGAAAATCGGTTAAGCCGTTCTCAAGTGATGAGGTAACATACATGGGGCATTTCATTTTTATATATGTATGTAGTTATATAGATTTTATATATATAGATGTAGATATACTCGTATGTAGACTACTTTCAAGTGTTTAGGTAAGCTGAGAAGTGATTAGTGGATTTTTAAATACTTTATGTATGAACAACAGATAGAATACAATAACTACCTTTAGTTTAGAGACTTCTTAAACCTCTTTCATTTCAAATTGCAATATTTTACTTGACTTAAAATTGAATTGAATTTAAGTTTTTAAACAGGTGGCAACACTAATAAATTTATTCTCGAAATGTTAGTTTTTTAAAGCTCTTTCATTTGATACCCGCATTGCATATCTTGATTTAACCTATTAGATTAATTGAAAAAGATGGCAACTCTCTCACCACTATTTTATATTAATTTTTATTTTTTTATAAATGGTAACACTGTCCAAAAATAAAAAAACGGTCATATTGTAGTCCAACCAAAGAAATTTTATTTTTAATTTTTTAGAGGTCTGGCAACACCATTTACAATTTTTATTTTTTACAAACCATCTACAGTCAGAAGGAAACCAAATAAAATTTAACTGAAGAAAATCGGTTAAGCCGTTCTCAAGTGATGAGGTAACATACATGGGGCATTTCATTTTTATATATATAGATATAGATGTAGATATACTCGTATGTAGACTACTTTCAAGTGTTTAGGTAAGCTGCGAAGTGATTAGTGGATTTTTAAATACATTATGTATGAACAACAGATAGAATACAATAACTACCTTTAGTTTAGAGACTTCTTAAACCTCTTTCATTTCAAATTGCAATATTTTACTTGACTTAAAATTGAATTGAATTTAAGTTTTTAAACAGGTGGCAACACTAATAAATTTATTCTCGAAATGTTAGTTTTTTAAAGCTCTTTCATTTGATACCCGCATTGCATATCTTGATTTAACCTATTAGATTAATTGAAAAAGATGGCAACTCTCTCACCACTATTTTATATTAATTTTTATTTTTTTACAAACCATCTACAGTCAGAAGGAAACCAAATAAAATTTAAATGAAGAAAATCGGTTAAGCCGTTCTCAAGTGATGAGGTAACATACATGGGGCATTTCATTTTTATATATGTAGTTATATAGATTTTATATATATAGATGTAGATATACTGGTATGTAGACTACTTTCAAGTGTTTAGGTAAGCTGAGAAGTGATTAGTGGATTTTTAAATACATTATGTATGAACAACAGATAGAATACAATAACTACCTTTAGTTTAGAGACTTCTTAAACCTCTTTCATTTCAAATTGCAATATTTTACTTGACTTAAAATTGAATTGAATTTAAGTTTTTAAACAGGTGGCAACACTAATAAATTTATTCTCGAAATGTTAGTTTTTTAAAGCTCTTTCATTTGATACCCGCATTGCATATCTTGATTTAACCTATTAGATTAATTGAAAAAGATGGCAACTCTCTCACCACTATTTTATATTAATTTTTATTTTTTTATAAATGGTAACACTGTCCAAAAATAAAAAAACGGTCATATTGTAGTCCAACCAAAGAAATTTTATTTTTTTATTTTTTAGAGGTCTGGCAACACCATTTACAATTTTTATTTTTTACAAACCATCTACAGTCAGAAGGAAACCAAATAAAATTTAAATGAAGAAAATCGGTTAAGCCGTTCTCAAGTGATGAGGTAACATACATGGGGCATTTCATTTTTATATACATATATAGATGTAGATATACTCGTATGTAGACTACTTTCAAGTGTTTAGGTAAGCTGCGAAGTGATTAGTGGATTTTTAAATACATTATGTATGAACAACAGATAGAATACAATAACTACCTTTAGTTTAGAGACTTCTTAAACCTCTTTCATTTCAAATTGCAATATTTTACTTGACTTAAAATTGAATTGAATTTAAGTTTTTAAACAGGTGGCAACACTAATAAATTTATTCTCGAAATGTTAGTTTTTTAAAGCTCTTTCATTTGATACCCGCATTGCATATCTTGATTTAACCTATTAGATTAATTGAAAAAGATGGCAACTCTCTCACCACTATTTTATATTAATTTTTATTTTTTTATAAATGGTAACACTGTCCAAAAACAAAAAAACCGTCATATTGTAGTCCAACCAAAGAAATTTTATTTTTTTATTTTTTAGAGGTCTGGCAACACCATTTACAATTTTTATTTTTTACAAACCATCTACAGTCAGAAGGAAACCAAATAAAATTTAAATGAAGAAAATCGGTTAAGCCGTTCTCAAGTGATGAGGTAACATACATGGGGCATTTCATTTTTATATACATATATAGATTTTATATATATAGATGTAGATATACTCGTATGTAGACTACTTTCAAGTGTTTAGGTAAGCTGCGAAGTGATTAGTGGATTTTTAAATACATTATGTATGAACAACAGATAGAATACAATAACTACCTTTAGTTTAGAGACTTCTTAAACCTCTTTCATTTCAAATTGCAATATTTTACTTGACTTAAAATTGAATTGAATTTAAGTTTTTAAACAGGTGGCAACACTAATAAATTTATTCTCGAAATGTTAGTTTTTTAAAGCTCTTTCATTTGATACCCGCATTGCATATCTTGATTTAACCTATTAGATTAATTGAAAAAGATGGCAACTCTCTCACCACTATTTTATATTAATTTTTATTTTTTTATAAATGGTAACACTGTCCAAAAATAAAAAAACGGTCATATTGTAGTCCAACCAAAGAAATTTAATTTTTTTATTTTTTAGAGGTCTGGCAACACCATTTACAATTTTTATTTTTTACAAACCATCTACAGTCAGAAGGAAACCAAATAAAATTTAAATGAAGAAAATCGGTTAAGCCGTTCTCAAGTGATGAGGTAACATACATGGGGCATTTCATTTTTATATACATATGTATGTAGTTATATAGATTTTATATATATAGATGTAGATATACTCGTATGTAGACTACTTTCAAGTGTTTAGGTAAGCTGAGAAGTGATTAGTGGATTTTTAAATACATTATGTATGAACAACAGATAGAATACAATAACTACCTTTAGTTTAGAGACTTCTTAAACCTCTTTCATTTCAAATTGCAATATTTTACTTGACTTAAAATTGAATTGAATTTAAGTTTTTAAACAGGTGGCAACACTAATAAATTTATTCTCGAAATGTTAGTTTTTTAAAGCTCTTTCATTTGATACCCGCATTGCATATCTTGATTTAACCTATTAGATTAATTGAAAAAGATGGCAACTCTCTCACCACTATTTTATATTAATTTTTATTTTTTTATAAATGGTAACACTGTCCAAAAATAAAAAAACGGTCATATTGTAGTCCAACCAAAGAAATTGAATTTTTTTATTTTTTAGAGGTCTGGCAACACCATTTACAATTTTTATTTTTTACAAACCATCTACAGTCAGAAGGAAACCAAATAAAATTTAAATGAAGAAAATCGGTTAAGCCGTTCTCAAGTGATGAGGTAACATACATGGGGCATTTCATTTTTATATATATAGATGTAGATATACCCGTATGTAGACTACTTTCAAGTGTTTAGGTAAGCTGCGAAGTGATTAGTGGATTTTTAAATACATTATGTATGAACAACAGATAGAATACAATAACTACCTTTAGTTTAGAGACTTTTTAAACCTCTTTCATTTCAAATTGCAATATTTTACTTGACTTAAAATTGAATTTAATTTAAGTTTTTAAACAGGTGGCAACACTAATAAATTTATTCTCGAAATGTTAGTTTTTTAAAGCTCTTTCATTTGATACCCGCATTGCATATCTTGATTTAACCTATTAGATTAATTGAAAAAGGTGGCAACTCTCTCACCACTATTTTATATTAATTTTTATTTTTTTATAAATGGTAACACTGTCCAAAAATAAAAAAACGGTCATATTGTAGTCCAACCAAAGAAATTTTATTTTTTTATTTTTTAGAGGTCTGGCAACACCATTTACAATTTTTATTTTTTACAAACCATCTACATTCAGAAGGAAACCAAATAAAATTTAAATGAAGAAAATCGGTTAAGCCGTTCTCAAGTGATGAGGTAACATACATGGGGCATTTCATTTTTATATATGTATGTAGTTATATAGATTTTATATATATAGATGTAGATATACTCGTATGTAGACTACTTTCAAGTGTTTAGGTAAGCTGAGAAGTGATTAGTGGATTTTTAAATACTTTATGTATGAACAACAGATAGAATACAATAACTACCTTTAGTTTAGAGACTTCTTAAACCTCTTTCATTTCAAATTGCAATATTTTACTTGACTTAAAATTGAATTGAATTTAAGTTTTTAAACAGGTGGCAACACTAATAAATTTATTCTCGAAATGTTAGTTTTTTAAAGCTCTTTCATTTGATACCCGCATTGCATATCTTGATTTAACCTATTAGATTAATTGAAAAAGATGGCAACTCTCTCACCACTATTTTATATTAATTTTTATTTTTTTATAAATGGTAACACTGTCCAAAAATAAAAAAACGGTCATATTGTAGTCCAACCAAAGAAATTTTATTTTTTTATTTTTTAGAGGTCTGGCAACACCATTTACAATTTTTATTTTTTACAAACCATCTACAGTCAGAAGGAAACCAAATAAAATTTAACTGAAGAAAATCGGTTAAGCCGTTCTCAAGTGATGAGGTAACATACATGGGGCATTTCATTTTTATATATATAGATATACATATATATAGATGTAGATATACTCGTATGTAGACTACTTTCAAGTGTTTAGGTAAGCTGCGAAGTGATTAGTGGATTTTTAAATACATTATGTATGAACAACAGATAGAATACAATAACTACCTTTAGTTTAGAGACTTCTTAAACCTCTTTCATTTCAAATTGCAATATTTTACTTGACTTAAAATTGAATTGAATTTAAGTTTTTAAACAGGTGGCAACACTAATAAATTTATTCTCGAAATGTTAGTTTTTTAAAGCTCTTTCATTTGATACCCGCATTGCATATCTTGATTTAACCTATTAGATTAATTGAAAAAGATGGCAACTCTCTCACCACTATTTTATATTAATTTTTATTTTTTTATAAATGGTAACACTGTCCAAAAATAAAAAAACGGTCATATTGTAGTCCAACCAAAGAAATTTTATTTTTTTATTTTTAGAGGTCTGGCAACACCATTTACAATTTTTATTTTTTACAAACCATCTACAGTCAGAAGGAAACCAAATAAAATTTAAATGAAGAAAATCGGTTAAGCCGTTCTCAAGTGATGAGGTAACATACATGGGGCATTTCATTTTTATATATGTATATAGATGTAGATATACTCGTATGTAGACTACTTTCAAGTGTTTAGGTAAGCTGCGAAGTGATTAGTGGATTTTTAAATACATTATGTATGAACAACAGATAGAATACAATAACTACCTTTAGTTTAGAGACTTCTTAAACCTCTTTCATTTCAAATTGCAATATTTTACTTGACTTAAAATTGAATTGAATTTAAGTTTTTAAACAGGTGGCAACACTAATAAATTTATTCTCGAAATGTTAGTTTTTTAAAGCTCTTTCATTTGATACCCGCATTGCATATCTTGATTTAACCTATTAGATTAATTGAAAAAGATGGCAACTCTCTCACCACTATTTTATATTAATTTTTATTTTTTTATAAATGGTAACACTGTCCAAAAACAAAAAAACCGTCATATTGTAGTCCAACCAAAGAAATTTTATTTTTTTATTTTTTAGAGGTCTGGCAACACCATTTACAATTTTTATTTTTTACAAACCATCTACATTCAGAAGGAAACCAAATAAAACTTAAATGAAGAAAATCGGTTAAGCCTTCTCAAGTGATGAGGTAACATACATGGGGCATTTCATTTTTATATACATATATAGATTTTATATATATAGATGTAGATATACTCGTATGTAGACTACTTTCAAGTGTTTAGTTAAGCTGCGAAGTGATTAGTGGATTTTTAAATACATTATGTATGAACAACAGATAGAATACAATAACTACCTTTAGTTTAGAGACTTCTTAAACCTCTTTCATTTCAAATTGCAATATTTTACTTGACTTAAAATTGAATTGAATTTAAGTTTTTAAACAGGTGGCAACACTAATAAATTTATTCTCGAAATGTTAGTTTTTTAAAGCTCTTTCATTTGATACCCGCATTGCATATCTTGGTTTAACCTATTAGATTAATTGAAAAAGATGGCAACTCTATCACCACTATTTTATATTAATTTTTATTTTTTTATAAATGGTAACACTGTCCAAAAATAAAAAAAACGGTCATATTGTAGTCCAACCAAAGAAATTTAATTTTTTTATTTTTTAGAGGTCTGGCAACACCATTTACAATTTTTATTTTTTACAAACCATCTACAGTCAGAAGGAAACCAAATAAAATTTAAATGAAGAAAATCGGTTAAGCCGTTCTCAAGTGATGAGGTAACATACATGGGGCATTTCATTTTTATATTTGTAGTTATATAGATTTTATATATATAGATGTAGATATACTCGTATGTAGACTACTTTCAAGTGTTTAGGTAAGCTGAGAAGTGATTAGTGGATTTTTAAATACATTATGTATGAACAACAGATATAATACAATAACTACCTTTAGTTTAGAGACTTCTTAAACCTCTTTCATTTCAAATTGCAATATTTTACTTGACTTAAAATTGAATTGAATTTAAGTTTTTAAACAGGTGGCAACACTAATAAATTTATTCTCGAAATGTTAGTTTTTTAAAGCTCTTTCATTTGATACCCGCATTGCATATCTTGATTTAACCTATTAGATTAATTGAAAAAGATGGCAACTCTCTCACCACTATTTTATATTAATTTTTATTTTTTTATAAATGGTAACACTGTCCAAAAATAAAAAAACGGTCATATTGTAGTCCAACCAAAGAAATTTTATTTTTTTATTTTTTAGAGGTCTGGCAACACCATTTACAATTTTTATTTTTTACAAACCATCTACAGTCAGAAGGAAACCAAATAAAATTTAAATGAAGAAAATCGGTTAAGCCGTTCTCAAGTGATGAGGTAACATACATGGGGCATTTCATTTTTATATATATAGATGTAGATATACTCGTATGTAGACTACTTTCAAGTGTTTAGGTAAGCTGCGAAGTGATTAGTGGATTTTTAAATACATTATGTATGAACAACAGATAGAATACAATAACTACCTTTAGTTTAGAGACTTCTTAAACCTCTTTCATTTCAAATTGCAATATTTTACTTGACTTAAAATTGAATTTAATTTAAGTTTTTAAACAGGTGGCAACACTAATAAATTTATTCTCGAAATGTTAGTTTTTTAAAGCTCTTTCATTTGATACCCGCATTGCATATCTTGATTTAACCTATTAGATTAATTGAAAAAGGTGGCAACTCTCTCACCACTATTTTATATTAATTTTTATTTTTTTATAAATGGTAACACTGTCCAAAAATAAAAAAACGGTCATATTGTAGTCCAACCAAAGAAATTTTATTTTTTTATTTTTTAGAGGTCTGGCAACACCATTTACAATTTTTATTTTTTACAAACCATCTACATTCAGAAGGAAACCAAATAAAATTTAAATGAAGAAAATCGGTTAAGCCTTCTCAAGTGATGAGGTAACATACATGGGGCATTTCATTTTTATATACATATATAGATTTTATATATATAGATGTAGATATACTCGTATGTAGACTACTTTCAAGTGTTTAGTTAAGCTGCGAAGTGATTAGTGGATTTTTAAATACATTATGTATGAACAACAGATAGAATACAATAACTACCTTTAGTTTAGAGACTTCTTAAACCTCTTTCATTTCAAATTGCAATATTTTACTTGACTTAAAATTGAATTGAATTTAAGTTTTTAAACAGGTGGCAACACTAATAAATTTATTCTCGAAATGTTAGTTTTTTAAAGCTCTTTCATTTGATACCCGCATTGCATATCTTGGTTTAACCTATTAGATTAATTGAAAAAGATGGCAACTCTCTCACCACTATTTTATATTAATTTTTATTTTTTTATAAATGGTAACACTGTCCAAAAATAAAAAAAACGGTCATATTGTAGTCCAACCAAAGAAATTTAATTTTTTTATTTTTTAGAGGTCTGGCAACACCATTTACAATTTTTATTTTTTACAAACCATCTACAGTCAGAAGGAAACCAAATAAAATTTAAATGAAGAAAATCGGTTAAGCCGTTCTCAAGTGATGAGGTAACATACATGGGGCATTTCATTTTTATATTTGTAGTTATATAGATTTTATATATATAGATGTAGATATACTCGTATGTAGACTACTTTCAAGTGTTTAGGTAAGCTGAGAAGTGATTAGTGGATTTTTAAATACATTATGTATGAACAACAGATAGAATACAATAACTACCTTTAGTTTAGAGACTTCTTAAACCTCTTTCATTTCAAATTGCAATATTTTACTTGACTTAAAATTGAATTGAATTTAAGTTTTTAAACAGGTGGCAACACTAATAAATTTATTCTCGAAATGTTAGTTTTTTAAAGCTCTTTCATTTGATACCCGCATTGCATATCTTGATTTAACCTATTAGATTAATTGAAAAAGATGGCAACTCTCTCACCACTATTTTATATTAATTTTTATTTTTTTATAAATGGTAACACTGTCCAAAAATAAAAAAACGGTCATATTGTAGTCCAACCAAAGAAATTTTATTTTTTTATTTTTTAGAGGTCTGGCAACACCATTTACAATTTTTATTTTTTACAAACCATCTACAGTCAGAAGGAAACCAAATAAAATTTAAATGAAGAAAATCGGTTAAGCCGTTCTCAAGTGATGAGGTAACATACATGGGGCATTTCATTTTTATATATATAGATGTAGATATACTCGTATGTAGACTACTTTCAAGTGTTTAGGTAAGCTGCGAAGTGATTAGTGGATTTTTAAATACATTATGTATGAACAACAGATAGAATACAATAACTACCTTTAGTTTAGAGACTTCTTAAACCTCTTTCATTTCAAATTGCAATATTTTACTTGACTTAAAATTGAATTTAATTTAAGTTTTTAAACAGGTGGCAACACTAATAAATTTATTCTCGAAATGTTAGTTTTTTAAAGCTCTTTCATTTGATACCCGCATTGCATATCTTGATTTAACCTATTAGATTAATTGAAAAAGGTGGCAACTCTCTCACCACTATTTTATATTAATTTTTATTTTTTTATAAATGGTAACACTGTCCAAAAATAAAAAAACGGTCATATTGTAGTCCAACCAAAGAAATTTTATTTTTTTATTTTTTAGAGGTCTGGCAACACCATTTACAATTTTTATTTTTTACAAACCATCTACATTCAGAAGGAAACCAAATAAAATTTAAATGAAGAAAATCGGTTAAGCCTTCTCAAGTGATGAGGTAACATACATGGGGCATTTCATTTTTATATATGTATGTAGTTATATAGATTTTATATATATGTATAGATGTAGATATACTCGTATGTAGACTACTTTCAAGTGTTTAGGTAAGCTGCGAAGTGATTAGTGGATTTTTAAATACATTATGTATGAACAACAGATAGAATACAATAACTACCTTTAGTTTAGAGACTTCTTAAACCTCTTTCATTTCAAATTGCAATATTTTACTTGACTTAAAATTGAATTGAATTTAAGTTTTTAAACAGGTGGCAACACTAATAAATTTATTCTCGAAATGTTAGTTTTTTAAAGCTCTTTCATTTGATACCCGCATTGCATATCTTGATTTAACCTATTAGATTAATTGAAAAAGATGGCAACTCTCTCACCACTATTTTATATTAATTTTTATTTTTTTATAAATGGTAACACTGTCCAAAAATAAAAAAACGGTCATATTGTAGTCCAACCAAAGAAATTTAATTTTTTTATTTTTTAGAGGTCTGGCAACACCATTTACAATTTTTATTTTTTACAAACCATCTACAGTCAGAAGGAAACCAAATAAAATTTAAATGAAGAAAATCGGTTAAGCCGTTCTCAAGTGATGAGGTAACATACATGGGGCATTTCATTTTTATATATATAGATATAGATGTAGATATACTCGTATGTAGACTACTTTCAAGTGTTTAGGTAAGCTGCGAAGTGATTAGTGGATTTTTAAATACATTATGTATGAACAACAGATAGAATACAATAACTACCTTTAGTTTAGAGACTTCTTAAACCTCTTTCATTTCAAATTGCAATATTTTACTTGACTTAAAATTGAATTGAATTTAAGTTTTTAAACAGGTGGCAACACTAATAAATTTATTCTCGAAATGTTAGTTTTTTAAAGCTCTTTCATTTGATACCCGCATTGCATATCTTGATTTAACCTATTAGATTAATTGAAAAAGATGGCAACTCTCACCACTATTTTATATTAATTTTTATTTTTTTATAAATGGTAACACTGTCCAAAAATAAAAAAACGGTCATATTGTAGTCCAACCAAAGAAATTTAATTTTTTTATTTTTTAGAGGTCTGGCAACACCATTTACAATTTTTATTTTTTACAAACCATCTACAGTCAGAAGGAAACCAAATAAAATTTAAATGAAGAAAATCGGTTAAGCCGTTCTCAAGTGATGAGGTAACATACATGGGGCATTTCATTTTTATATATGTATATAGATATAGATGTAGATATACTCGTATGTAGACTACTTTCAAGTGTTTAGGTAAGCTGCGAAGTGATTAGTGGATTTTTAAATACATTATGTATGAACAACAGATAGAATACAATAACTACCTTTAGTTTAGAGACTTCTTAAACCTCTTTCATTTCAAATTGCAATATTTTACTTGACTTAAAATTGAATTGAATTTAAGTTTTTAAACAGGTGGCAACACTAATAAATTTATTCTCGAAATGTTAGTTTTTTAAAGCTCTTTCATTTGATACCCGCATTGCATATCTTGATTTAACCTATTAGATTAATTGAAAAAGATGGCAACTCTCTCACCACTATTTTATATTAATTTTTATTTTTTTATAAATGGTAACACTGTCCAAAAATAAAAAAACGGTCATATTGTAGTCCAACCAAAGAAATTTTATTTTTTTATTTTTTAGAGGTCTGGCAACACCATTTACAATTTTTATTTTTTACAAACCATCTACAGTCAGAAGGAAACCAAATAAAATTTAAATGAAGAAAATCGGTTAAGCCGTTCTCAAGTGATGAGGTAACATACATGGGGCATTTCATTTTTATATTTAGATATACTCGTATGTAGACTACTTTCAAGTGTTTAGGTAAGCTGAGAAGTGATTAGTGGATTTTTAAATACATTATGTATGAACAACAGATAGAATACAATAACTACCTTTAGTTTAGAGACTTCTTAAACCTCTTTCATTTCAAATTGCAATATTTTACTTGACTTAAAATTGAATTGAATTTAAGTTTTTAAACAGGTGGCAACACTAATAAATTTATTCTCGAAATGTTAGTTTTTTAAAGCTCTTTCATTTGATACCCGCATTGCATATCTTGATTTAACCTATTAGATTAATTGAAAAAGATGGCAACTCTCTCACCACTATTTTATATTAATTTTTATTTTTTTATAAATGGTAACACTGTCCAAAAATAAAAAAACGGTCATATTGTAGTCCAACCAAAGAAATTTTATTTTTTTATTTTTTAGAGGTCTGGCAACACCATTTACAATTTTTATTTTTTACAAACCATCTAGAGTCAGAAGGAAACCAAATAAAATTTAAATGAAGAAAATCGGTTAAGCCGTTCTCAAGTGATGAGGTAACATACATGGGGCATTTCATTTTTATATATATAGATGTAGATATACTCGTATGTAGACTACTTTCAAGTGTTTAGGTAAGCTGCGAAGTGATTAGTGGATTTTTAAATACATTATGTATGAACAACAGATAGAATACAATAACTACCTTTAGTTTAGAGACTTCTTAAACCTCTTTCATTTCAAATTGCAATATTTTACTTGACTTAAAATTGAATTGAATTTAAGTTTTTAAACAGGTGGCAACACTAATAAATTTATTCTCGAAATGTTAGTTTTTTAAAGCTCTTTCATTTGATACCCGCATTGCATATCTTGATTTAACCTATTAGATTAATTGAAAAAGATGGCAACTCTCTCACCACTATTTTATATTAATTTTTATTTTTTTATAAATGGTAACACTGTCCAAAAATAAAAAAACGGTCATATTGTAGTCCAACCAAAGAAATTTAATTTTTTTATTTTTTAGAGGTCTGGCAACACCATTTACAATTTTTATTTTTTACAAACCATCTACAGTCAGAAGGAAACCAAATAAAATTTAAATGAAGAAAATCGGTTAAGCCGTTCTCAAGTGATGAGGTAACATACATGGGGCATTTCATTTTTATATATATAGATTTTATATATATAGATGTAGATATACTCGTATGTAGACTACTTTCAAGTGTTTAGGTAAGCTGCGAAGTGATTAGTAGATTTTTAAATACATTATGTATGAACAACAGATAGAATACAATAACTACCTTTAGTTTAGAGACTTCTTAAACCTCTTTCATTTCAAATTGCAATATTTTACTTGACTTAAAATTGAATTGAATTTAAGTTTTTAAACAGGTGGCAACACTAATAAATTTATTCTCGAAATGTTAGTTTTTTAAAGCTCTTTCATTTGATACCCGCATTGCATATCTTGATTTAACCTATTAGATTAATTGAAAAAGATGGCAACTCTCTCACCACTATTTTATATTAATTTTTATTTTTTTATAAATGGTAACACTGTCCAAAAATAAAAAAAACGGTCATATTGTAGTCCAACCAAAGAAATTTAATTTTTTTATTTTTTAGAGGTCTGGCAACACCACTTACAATTTTTATTTTTTACAAACCATCTACAGTCAGAAGGAAACCAAATAAAATTTAAATGAAGAAAATCGGTTAAGCCGTTCTCAAGTGATGAGGTAACATACATGGGGCATTTCATTTTTATATATGTATGTAGTTATATAGATTTTATATATATAGATGTAGATATACTCGTATGTAGACTACTTTCAAGTGTTTAGGTAAGCTGCGAAGTGATTAGTGGATTTTTAAATACATTATGTATGAACAACAGATAGAATACAATAACTACCTTTAGTTTAGAGACTTCTTAAACCTCTTTCATTTCAAATTGCAATATTTTACTTGACTTAAAATTGAATTGAATTTAAGTTTTTAAACAGGTGGCAACACTAATAAATTTATTCTCGAAATGTTAGTTTTTTAAAGCTCTTTCATTTGATACCCGCATTGCATATCTTGATTTATCCTATTAGATTAATTGAAAAAGATGGCAACTCTCTCACCACTATTTTATATTAATTTTTATTTTTTTATAAATGGTAACACTGTCCAAAAATAAAAAAACGGTCATATTGTAGTCCAACCAAAGAAATTTTATTTTTTTATTTTTTAGAGGTCTGGCAACACCATTTAAAATTTTTATTTTTTACAAACCATCTACAGTCAGAAGGAAACCAAATAAAATTTAAATGAAGAAAATCGGTTAAGCCGTTCTCAAGTGATGAGGTAACATACATGGGGCATTTCATTTTTATATATATAGATGTAGATATACTCGTATGTAGACTACTTTCAAGTGTTTAGGTAAGCTGCGAAGTGATTAGTGGATTTTTAATTACATTATGTATGAACAACAAATAGAATACAATAACTACCTTTAGTTTAGAGACTTCTTAAACCTCTTTCATTTCAAATTGCAATATTTTACTTGACTTAAAATTGAATTGAATTTAAGTTTTTAAACAGGTGGCAACACTAATAAATTTATTCTCGAAATGTTAGTTTTTTAAAGCTCTTTCATTTGATACCCGCATTGCATATCTTGATTTAACCTATTAGATTAATTGAAAAAGATGGCAACTCTCTCACCACTATTTTATATTAATTTTTATTTTTTTATAAATGGTAACACTGTCCAAAAATAAAAAAACGGTCATATTGTAGTCCAACCAAAGAAATTTTATTTTTTTATTTTTTAGAGGTCTGGCAACACCATTTACAATTTTTATTTTTTACAAACCATCTACAGTCAGAAGGAAACCAAATAAAATTTAAATGAAGAAAATCGGTTAAGCCGTTCTCAAGTGATGAGGTAACATACGTGGGGCATTTCATTTTTATATATGTATACATATATGTATGTAGATATACTCGTATGTAGACTACTTTCAAGTGTTTAGGTAAGCTGCGAAGTGATTAGTAGATTTTTAAATACATTATGTATGAACAACAGATAGAATACAATAACTACCTTTAGTTTAGAGACTTCTTAAACCTCTTTCATTTCAAATTGCAATATTTTACTTGACTTAAAATTGAATTGAATTTAAGTTTTTAAACAGGTGGCAACACTAATAAATTTATTCTCGAAATGTTAGTTTTTTAAAGCTCTTTCATTTGATACCCGCATTGCATATCTTGATTTAACCTATTAGATTAATTGAAAAAGATGGCAACTCTCTCACCACTATTTTATATTAATTTTTATTTTTTTATAAATGGTAACACTGTCCAAAAATAAAAAAAACGGTCATATTGTAGTCCAACCAAAGAAATTTAATTTTTTTATTTTTTAGAGGTCTGGCAACACCACTTACAATTTTTATTTTTTACAAACCATCTACAGTCAGAAGGAAACCAAATAAAATTTAAATGAAGAAAATCGGTTAAGCCGTTCTCAAGTGATGAGGTAACATACATGGGGCATTTCATTTTTATATATGTATGTAGTTATATAGATTTTATATATATAGATGTAGATATACTCGTATGTAGACTACTTTCAAGTGTTTAGGTAAGCTGCGAAGTGATTAGTGGATTTTTAAATACATTATGTATGAACAACAGATAGAATACAATAACTACCTTTAGTTTAGAGACTTCTTAAACCTCTTTCATTTCAAATTGCAATATTTTACTTGACTTAAAATTGAATTGAATTTAAGTTTTTAAACAGGTGGCAACACTAATAAATTTATTCTCGAAATGTTAGTTTTTTAAAGCTCTTTCATTTGATACCCGCATTGCATATCTTGATTTATCCTATTAGATTAATTGAAAAAGATGGCAACTCTCTCACCACTATTTTATATTAATTTTTATTTTTTTATAAATGGTAACACTGTCCAAAAATAAAAAAACGGTCATATTGTAGTCCAACCAAAGAAATTTTATTTTTTTATTTTTTAGAGGTCTGGCAACACCATTTAAAATTTTTATTTTTTACAAACCATCTACAGTCAGAAGGAAACCAAATAAAATTTAAATGAAGAAAATCGGTTAAGCCGTTCTCAAGTGATGAGGTAACATACATGGGGCATTTCATTTTTATATATATAGATGTAGATATACTCGTATGTAGACTACTTTCAAGTGTTTAGGTAAGCTGCGAAGTGATTAGTGGATTTTTAATTACATTATGTATGAACAACAAATAGAATACAATAACTACCTTTAGTTTAGAGACTTCTTAAACCTCTTTCATTTCAAATTGCAATATTTTACTTGACTTAAAATTGAATTGAATTTAAGTTTTTAAACAGGTGGCAACACTAATAAATTTATTCTCGAAATGTTAGTTTTTTAAAGCTCTTTCATTTGATACCCGCATTGCATATCTTGATTTAACCTATTAGATTAATTGAAAAAGATGGCAACTCTCTCACCACTATTTTATATTAATTTTTATTTTTTTATAAATGGTAACACTGTCCAAAAATAAAAAAACGGTCATATTGTAGTCCAACCAAAGAAATTTTATTTTTTTATTTTTTAGAGGTCTGGCAACACCATTTACAATTTTTATTTTTTACAAACCATCTACAGTCAGAAGGAAACCAAATAAAATTTAAATGAAGAAAATCGGTTAAGCCGTTCTCAAGTGATGAGGTAACATACGTGGGGCATTTCATTTTTATATATGTATACATATATGTATGTAGATATACTCGTATGTAGACTACTTTCAAGTGTTTAGGTAAGCTGCGAAGTGATTAGTGGATTTTTAAATACATTATGTATGAACAACAGATAGAATACAATAACTACCTTTAGTTTAGAGACTTCTTAAACCTCTTTCATTTCAAATTGCAATATTTTACTTGACTTAAAATTGAATTGAATTTAAGTTTTTAAACAGGTGGCAACACTAATAAATTTATTCTCGAAATGTTAGTTTTTTAAAGCTCTTTCATTTGATACCCGCATTGCATATCTTGATTTAACCTATTAGATTAATTGAAAAAGATGGCAACTCTCTCACCACTATTTTATATTAATTTTTATTTTTTATAAATGGTAACACTGTCCAAAAATAAAAAAAACGGTCATATTGTAGTCCAACCAAAGAAAATTTATTTTTTTATTTTTTAGAGGTCTGGCAACACCATTTACAATTTTTATTTTTTACAAACCATCTACAGTCAGAAGGAAACCAAATAAAATTTAAATGAAGAAAATCGGTTAAGCCGTTCTCAAGTGATGAGGTAACATACATGGGGCATTTCATTTTTATATATATAGATATATGTATGTAGATATACTCGTATGTAGACTACTTTCAAGTGTTTAGGTAAGCTGCGAAGTGGTTAGTGGATTTTTAAATACATTATGTATGAACAACAGATAGAATACAATAACTACCTTTAGTTTAGAGACTTCTTAAACCTCTTTCATTTCAAATTGCAATATTTTACTTGACTTAAAATTGAATTTAATTTAAGTTTTTAAACAGGTGGCAACACTAATAAATTTATTCTCGAAATGTTAGTTTTTTAAAGCTCTTTCATTTGATACCCGCATTGCATATCTTGATTTAACCTATTAGATTAATTGAAAAAGATGGCAACTCTCTCACCACTATTTTATATTAATTTTTATTTTTTTATAAATGGTAACACTGTCCAAAAATAAAAAAACGGTCATATTGTAGTCCAACCAAAGAAATTTTATTTTTTTATTTTTTAGAGGTCTGGCAACACCATTTACAATTTTTATTTTTTACAAACCATCTACAGTCGAAGGAAACCAAATAAAATTAAAATGAAGAAAATCGGTTAAGCCGTTCTCAAGTGATGAGGTAACATACATGGGGCATTTCATTTTTATATATATAGACTAGCAAATACCCGGCGTGCTTCGCTGCGCCTTTAAAGTATTTTTGCATTGTTGCCCCTCTTACTACAAAGTACAATACATCCAAAAAATCGTATGGTCTTAATCTGGAAAAATGCCTTAGTTAAAAAGATTTCTTAGTCAAAGATTTCTCAAATACCTTCCATTGGACACCTATATTCTAATGTTTAGCTTATCTTATCAACTTATTTAAGTTTAAATTTTCAAGTAGGTGACAACCCGTCTGAAACTTACCTTAGTCAGTCGTTGTATTCACAATTAGTACAAAATTTACATGGTAGATAAGTTGTTTTCAGTTAAAATTTTATATTGAGATAATGATGCAAAGCACGGTTATTGTAATATTACAAACATGTACAAAAGCAAAAATGATCTTAAAATTACATTGCAAAAGTTAAGTAAACCATTCATCGCAAAGCTTGGTGATGAACGATATTTTTTGTTTTTCCGGTGGGAGAGAAAACGAATAGCGCCGATGGTTTACCCACTCTCGAGCACGCTACGTACAACTGCCCATGAGAAAAACATGGTAATTCCAGATTTATTCCACAAACTTCCAAAGATTGACCTTGCGATTTATTAATCGTCATTGCAAATGCAAGGCGGACAGGGAACTGGATACGCTTAAAATGAAATGGCAAATTTGTTGGAATAAGAGGTATTCTTGGAATCAGAACATCCTCGCCTTTAAACTTTCCTATGATTATCGTTGCTTCAATTAAGTTGTTCATCAGCTTCTTAACAGCGAGCCTTGTTCCATTACATAGCTTCGGTTGGTTCAGGTTGCGTAACATAATTATCACTGAACCGATCTTGAGTTGCAAATTGTGCGGCGGCATTCCTGGCAAATCCAATGAATTCAGAAATTCAACTGGGTAGTTGACAACCTCATCTAGATCGGTAATTGAATCGATTGACTTATATGAGTGCAATTCACCAGCGATTTTGCTTTGAATTTTTATGTTCAAATCATCTAAATCTTTATTTTTCGCTGCCAAAATAGCTCGTCCGCTCAACCAAACATGATTTTTATAATTTGCACCAATTTTCGGGAACACTTTCGAGACCAGCTCTTCTTTCGACTTTGTGAATTGACAGAAATTAGGTGGAAACGAAATGAGACCAGTGGATGGATCAATAGGAACTTTTCCATTACCAATGTCTTATAATTGTGTTGAAAATGTGTGTGACGATTCATCATTTTGCAACGCAACTCGCATATTTGTTGTTAACTTTAGGGTTTGCACGTATATCCACAGATTAGATGACTTTGAGCAAGCGTTTATTTCATCAGCAGCTGTTGACCTCGAAATGACTGGCAGGGTTTGTCGAAAATCGCCGGCCAGCAGAATCATCGTACCTCCAAAGAGGTCTTGATTATTTCGCAAATCTTTCAACGTTCGATCAAGTGCTTCCAATGCCCGTTTATGCGCCATCGTACATTCATCCCAAATAATAATTGAAAAAGATGGCAACTCTCTCACCACTATTTTATATTAATTTTTATTTTTTTATAAATGGTAACACTGTCCAAAAATAAAAAAACGGTCATATTGTAGTCCAACCAAAGAAATTTTATTTTTTTATTTTTTAGAGGTCTGGCAACACCATTTACAATTTTTATTTTTTACAAACTATCTACAGTCAGAAGGAAACCAAATAAAATTAAAATGAAGAAAATCGGTTAAGCCGTTCTCAAGTGATGAGGTAACATACATGGGGCATTTCATTTTTATATATATAGACTAGCAAATACCCGGCGTGCTTCGCTGCGCCTTTAAAGTATTTTTGCATTGTTGCCCCTCTTACTACAAAGTACAATACATCCAAAAAATCGTATGGTCTTAATCTGGAAAAATGCCTTAGTTAAAAAGATTTCTTAGTCAAAGATTTCTCAAATACCTTCCATTGGACACCTATATTCTAATATTTAGCTTATCTTATCAACTTATTTAAGTTTAAATTTTCAAGTAGGTGACAACCCGTCTGAAACTTATCTTAGTCAGTCGTTGTATTGACAATTAGTACAAAATTTATATGGTAGATAAGTTGTTTTCAGTTAAAATTTTATATTGAGATAATGATGCAAAGCACGGTTATTGTAATATTACAAACATGTACAAAAGCAAAAATGATCTTAAAATTACATTGCAAAAGTTAAGTAAACCATTCATCGCAAAGCTTGGTGATGAACGATATTTTTTGTTTTTCCGGTGGGAGAGAAAACGAATAGCGCCGATGGTTTACCCACTCTCGAGCACGCTACGTACAACTGCCCATGAGAAAAACATGGTAATTCCAGATTTATTCCACAAACTTCCAAAGATTGACCTTGCGATTTATTAATCGTCATTGCAAATGCAAGGCGGACAGGGAACTGGATACGCTTAAAATGAAATGGCAAATTTGTTGGAATAAGAGGTATTCTTGGAATCAGAACATCCTCGCCTTTAAACTTTCCTATGATTATCGTTGCTTCAATTAAGTTGTTCATCAGCTTCTTAACAGCGAGCCTTGTTCCATTACATAGCTTCGGTTGGTTCAGGTTGCGTAACATAATTATCACTGAACCGATCTTGAGTTGCAAATTGTGCGGCGGCATTCCTGGCAAATCCAATGAATTCAGAAATTCAACTGGGTAGTTGACAACCTCATCTAGATCGGTAATTGAATCGATTGACTTATATGAGTGCAATTCACCAGCGATTTTGCTTTGAATTTTTATGTTCAAATCATCTACATCTTTATTTTTCGCTGCCAAAATAGCTCGTCCGCTCAACCAAACATGATTTTTATAATTTGCACCAATTTTCGGGAACACTTTCGAGACCAGCTCTTCTTTCGACTTTGTGAATTGACAGAAATTAGGTGGAAACGAAATGAGACCAGTGGATGGATCAATAGGAACTTTTCCATTACCAATGTCTAATAATTGTGTTGAAAATGTGTGTGACGATTCATCATTTTGCAACGCAACTCGCATATTTGTTGTTAGCTTTAGGGTTTGCACGTATATCCACAGATTAGATGACTTTAAGCAAGCGTTTATTTCATCAGCAGCTGTTGACCTCGAAATGACTGGCAGGGTTTGTCGAAAATCGCCGGCCAGCAGAATCATCGTACCTCCAAAGAGGTCTTGATTATTTCGCAAATCTTTCAACGTTCGATCAAGTGCTTCCAATGCCCGTTTATGCGCCATCGTACATTCATCCCAAATAATAATTGAAAAAGATGGCAACTCTCTCACCACTATTTTATATTAATTTTTATTTTTTTATAAATGGTAACACTGTCCAAAAATAAAAAAACGGTCATATTGTAGTCCAACCAAAGAAATTTTATTTTTTTATTTTTTAGAGGTCTGGCAACACCATTTACAATTTTTATTTTTTACAAACTATCTACAGTCAGAAGGAAACCAAATAAAATTAAAATGAAGAAAATCGGTTAAGCCGTTCTCAAGTGATGAGGTAACATACATGGGGCATTTCATTTTTATATACATATATAGACTAGCAAATACCCGGCGTGCTTCGCTGCGCCTTTAAAGTATTTTTGCATTGTTGCCCCTCTTACTACAAAGTACAATACATCCAAAAAATCGTATGGTCTTAATCTGGAAAAATGCCTTAGTTGAGATAATGATGCAAAGCACGGTTATTGTAATATTACAAACATGTACAAAAGCAAAAATGATCTTAAAATTACATTGCAAAAGTTAAGTAAACCATTCATCGCAAAGCTTGGTGATGAACGATATTTTTTGTTTTTCCGGTGGGAGAGAAAACGAATAGCGCCGATGGTTTACCCACTCTCGAGCACGCTACGTACAACTGCCCATGAGAAAAACATGGTAATTCCAGATTTATTCCACAAACTTCCAAAGATTGACCTTGCGATTTATTAATCGTCATTGCAAATGCAAGGCGGACAGGGAACTGGATACGCTTAAAATGAAATGGCAAATCTGTTGGAATAAGAGGTATTCTTGGAATCAGAACATCCTCGCCTTTAAACTTTCCTATGATTATCGTTGCTTCAATTAAGTTGTTCATCAGCTTCTTAACAGCGAGCCTTGTTCCATTACATAGCTTCGGTTGGTTCAGGTTGCGTAACATAATTATCACTGAACCGATCTTGAGTTGCAAATTGTGCGGCGGCATTCCTGGCAAATCCAATGAATTCAGAAATTCAACTGGGTAGTTGACAACCGCATCTAGATCGGTAATTGAATCGATTGACTTATATGAGTGCAATTCACCAGCGATTTTGCTTTGAATTTTTATGTTCAAATCATCTACATCTTTATTTTTCGCTGCCAAAATAGCTCGTCCGCTCAACTAAACATGATTTTTATAATTTGCACCAATTTTCGGGAACACTTTCGAGACCAGCTCTTCTTTCGACTTTGTGAATTGACAGAAATTAGGTGGAAACGAAATGAGACCAGTGGATGGATCAATAGGAACTTTTCCATTACCAATGTCTAATAATTGTGTTGAAAATGTGTGTGACGATTCATCATTTTGCAACGCAACTCGCATATTTGTTGTTAGCTTTAGGGTTTGCACGTATTAAAAAGATTTCTTAGTCAAAGATTTCTCAAATACCTTCCATTGGACACCTATATTCTAATATTTAGCTTATCTTATCAACTTATTTAAGTTTAAATTTTCAAGTAGGTGACAACCCGTCTGAAACTTATCTTAGTCAGTCCTTGTATTGACAATTATTACAAAATTTACATGGTAGATAAGTTGTTTGTTTCTTGACCTGTTACAAATCAAAGGTAAACTTTTTATAAACACGACACTTGAATTGATTAAAATATCAAAAGATTAACATATTATATATTTTTTTTTTTGAATTTAGTTAAAAACGATTAACAACACTGCTGCGTACCAGTTATTGGACTAATCATCTTGATCAAAAGATGGTATCCATCCTCTCCTCGGCAAAATATTAGCGGGTATTGTAATGCATCATACGAACGATGAGTTTCGGTGACACGTTGAAGGTTGTTTCCATCCCGCCGACGAACCACTATATCGCGACTATCCACATTCTCGCCCACAATGACAATGGCGACTTCATTCAACGTCGGTGCATTAAAGCGCCTTTCATGCTCACCTACAGGTCTTTTGTCTGCTTTGATCACTATTTTGTGATCATCTGAAGGCATCATTTCTACTGCTGTCTTGAACAATCTAACCAACTCATTATGTTCATGTAAGAGTTGTTGCAGTTGTGCAATAATATTTCGCTTTAGCGCACGATTGATGGCACAACGCTGATTGATTTCATCATCTGAATTTCCAAGGAAATAAACCTGCAGGAAGTTATGTTGTTCATTTACAGGCGGTAGCAATGCTCCAGTACGATGGTGTATTTGTCCTTGAATCTAAATATCAAATTGAAAAAAAAAACCTAAGTACACCGGGCTCGTCGTGTGTATGTGACATGTGGTATAATTAAAAATGGACATGCCTTAAAAGTTGGCCTAAAACCTCTTTCTTCGATTATATTAGCTCCAAACGACGTCATTTGGAAGGCACTGTTGTATGTTTGAATGTTTTGCAAAAAATGCTTGGATAGAGAATCCTGGCCGGAAAATAACGATGCTAGTGGCTCAGGTGGTGGTGTAATCTGTGGTAATTTAACCTTTCCGTTTGCACAACATAATCCTGGTGGTTCTAACCGAAATTTCAAAGCATTACAATCCTGACAAACAGTGCTCATGGTTCCAAAGTCTACCGATAAATCCACGGCGTAATCGATTGTTCGATCGTATCTGAACGCCAAACGTCATGCCGAATTGTGACATTTGATCGTCTATTTTGTCTTCGTTCCAAATTGCGTTGTGCGCTACTTTCAACTGAGCGAGTCGAACTCGACTCTGCCCTTTGCTCCGGAGTCATAATTGATCGGGCTTGAGAAATTCTTATTCGATTTGCATCCAAACGCTGGGTACGGTCTACAACGCTCTCGTCGTCCCGACTGATAGTCATTACCCTTGCTCTGCGAGTACGCCGACCGATATTTTGACGCTTTATTGGCGGCATGTCTCCAAACACAACAAATATGTATAATCTTTTCCAGTACACCAGTACAAACAATGTTGATACATATAACAAAATTACTTCGAAAATCTCACAACTAAGTTTATTGATGTTATAGATCTAATGCGCTAGATCAGACTAATTATTGTTTAGCCGCCAACGCATATGATTTAGCGAAATAACAAAAAACAAAGGCCTAACAACATGTAATGTTCCTATACTTACAATATCAGTTGAACACACATACAACAACAACATACATTCGCCAATGCAAGCGAATTTGTATATACCACCCCAAATTTAGAACAACATAACAATAAAAAGATGGCAGGTACTGAGTTTTTGTGCAAGCTCTTATTAAGGGTATTTAATAGCGTTTAGTGATGTACTTGAGATCGCGCGAGCTACTTTCAAGTGTTTAGGTAAGCTGCGAAGTGATTAGTGGTTTTTAAATACATTATGCATGAACAACAGATAGAATACAATAACTACCTTCTTAGTCGGAAAAACCTAAAAATATGGATTTTTGTACCAAAATGCAACCTAGTGGCCGTTTTTAGTAAAAAATAAATTGCAGAAAACCTTTAGGGCGTGGCTGTACCTTTTTACCATACAAACATTGTCTTGGCAACTATGAGCACAACAACAAAAATTAGTTAAGCCGTTCTCAAGTGATGCGGAAACATACATGCGGTATTTCATTTTTATATATAAATATACTCGTATGTAGACTACTTTCAAGTGTTTAGGTAAGCTGCGAAGTGATAAGTGGATTTTTAAATACATTATGTATGAACAACAGATAGAATACAATAACTACCTTTAGTTTAAAGACTTCTTAAACCTCTTTCATTTCAAATTGCAATATTTTACTTGACTTAAAATTGAATTGAATTTAAGTTTTTAAACAGGTGGCAACACTAATAAATTTATTCTCGAAATGTTAGTTTTTTAAAGCTCTTTCATTTGATACCTGAATTGCATATCTTGATTTAACCTATTAGATTAATTGAAAAAGATGGCAACTCTCTCACCACTATTTTATATTAATTTTTATTTTTTTATAAATGGTAACACTGTCCAAAAATAAAAAAACGGTCATATTGTAGTCCAACCAAAGAAATTTTATTTTTTTATTTTTTAGAGGTCTGGCAACACCATTTACAATTTTTATTTTTTACAAACCATCTACAGTCAGAAGGAAACCAAATAAAATTTAAATGAAGAAAATCGGTTAAGCCGTTCTCAAGTGATGAGGTAACATACATGGGGCATTTCATTTTTATATATATAGATATACTCGTATGTAGACTACTTTCAAGTGTTTAGGTAAGCTGCGAAGTGATTAGTGGATTTTTAAATACATTATGTATGAACAACAGATAGAATACAATAACTACCTTTAGTTTAAAGACTTCTTAAACCTCTTTCATTTCAAATTGCAATATTTTACTTGACTTAAAATTGAATTGAATTTAAGTTTTTAAACAGGTGGCAACACTAATAAATTTATTCTCGAAATGTTAGTTTTTTAAAGCTCTTTCATTTGATACCCGCATTGCATATCTTGATTTAACCTATTAGATTAATTGAAAAAGATGGCAACTCTCTCACCACTATTTTATATTAATTTTTATTTTTTTATAAATGGTAACACTGTCCAAAAATAAAAAAACGGTCATATTGTAGTCCAACCAAAGAAATTTTATTTTTTTATTTTTTAGAGGTCTGGCAACACCATTTACAATTTTTATTTTTTACAAACCATCGACATTCAGAAGGAAACCAAATAAAATTTAAATGAAGAAAATCGGTTAAGCCGTTCTCAAGTGATGAGGTAACATACATGGGGCATTTCATTTTTATATACATATATAGATAGATAGATATACTCGTATGTAGACTACTTTCAAGTGTTTAGGTAAGCTGCGAAGTGATTAGTGGATTTTTAAATACATTATGTATGCACAACAGATAGAATACAATAACTACCTTTAGTTTAGAGACTTCTTAAACCTCTTTCATTTCAAATTGCAATATTTTACTTGACTTAAAATTGAATTGAATTTAAGTTTTTAAACAGGTGGCAACACTAATAAATTTATTCTCGAAATGTTAGTTTTTTAAAGCTCTTTCATTTGATACCCGCATTGCATATCTTGATTTAACCTATTAGATTAATTGAAAAAGATGGCAACTCTCTCACCACTATTTTATATTAATTTTTATTTTTTTATAAATGGTAACACTGTCCAAAAATAAAAAAACGGTCATATTGTAGTCCAACCAAAGAAATTTTATTTTTTTATTTTTTAGAGCTCTGGCAACACCATTTACAATTTTTATTTTTTACAAACCATCTACAGTCAGAAGGAAACCAAATAAAATTTAAATGAAGAAAATCGGTTAAGCCGTTCTCAAGTGATGCGGTAACATACATGGGGCATTTCATTTTTATATATATAGATTTATATATAGATGTAGATATACTCGTATGTAGACTACTTTCAAGTGTTTAGGTAAGCTGCGAAGTGATTAGTGGATTTTTAAATACATTATGTATGAACAACAGATAGAATACAATAACTACCTTTAGTTTAGAGACTTCTTAAACCTCTTTCATTTCAAATTGCAATATTTTACTTGACTTAAAATTGAATTGAATTTAAGTTTTTAAACAGGTGGCAACACTAATAAATTTATTCTCGAAATGTTAGTTTTTTAAAGCTCTTTCATTTGATACCCGCATTGCATATCTTGATTTAACCTATTAGATTAATTGAAAAAGATGGCAACTCTCTCACCACTATTTTATATTAATTTTTATTTTTTTATAAATGGTAACACTGTCCAAAAATAAAAAAACGGTCATATTGTAGTCCAACCAAAGACATTTTATTTTTTTATTTTTTAGAGCTCTGGCAACACCATTTACAATTTTTATTTTTTACAAACCATCTACAGTCAGAAGGAAACCAAATAAAATTTAAATGAAGAAAATCGGTTAAGCCGTTCTCAAGTGATGAGGTAACATACATGGGGCATTTCATTTTTATATATATAGATATATGTATGTATGTAGATATACTCGTATGTAGACTACTTTCAAGTGTTTAGGTAAGCTGCGAAGTGATTAGTGGATTTTTAAATACATTATGTATGAACAACAGATAGAATACAATAACTACCTTTAGTTTAGAGACTTCTTAAACCTCTTTCATTTCAAATTGCAATATTTTACTTGACTTAAAATTGAATTTTATTTAAGTTTTTAAACAGGTGGCAACACTAATAAATTTATTCTCGAAATGTTAGTTTTTTAAAGCTCTTTCATTTGATACCCGCATTGCATATCTTGATTTAACCTATTAGATTAATTGAAAAAGATGGCAACTCTCTCACCACTATTTTATATTAATTTTTATTTTTTTATAAATGGTAACACTGTCCAAAAATAAAAAAACGGTCATATTGTAGTCCAACCAAAGAAATTTAATTTTTTTATTTTTTAGAGGTCTGGCATCACCATTTACAATTTTTATTTTTTACAAACCATCTACAGTCAGAAGGAAACCAAATAAAATTTAAATGAAGAAAATCGGTTAAGCCGTTCTCAAGTGATGAGGTAACATACATGGGGCATTTCATTTTTATATATATAGATGTAGATATACTCGTATGTAGACTACTTTCAAGTGTTTAGGGAAGCTGCGAAGTGATTAGTGGATTTTTAAATACATTATGTATGAACAACAGATATAATACAATAACTACCTTTAGTTTAGAGACTTCTTAAACCTCTTTCATTTCAAATTGCAATATTTTACTTGACTTAAAATTGAATTGAATTTAAGTTTTTAAACAGGTGGCAACACTAATAAATTTATTCTCGAAATGTTAGTTTTATAAAGCTCTTTCATTTGATACCCGCATTGCATATCTTGATTTAACCTATTAGATTAATTGAAAAAGATGGCAACTCTCTCACCGCTATTTTATATTAATTTTTATTTTTTTATAAATGGTAACACTGTCCAAAAATAAAAAAACGGTCATATTGTAGTCCAACCAAAGAAATTTTATTTTTTTATTTTTTAGAGGTCTGGCAACACCATTTACAATTTTTATTTTTTACAAACCATCTACAGTCAGAAGGAAACCAAATAAAATTTAAATGAAGAAAATCGGTTAAGCCGTTCTCAAGTGATGAGGTAACATACATGGGGCATTTCATTTTTATATATGTATATATGTATGTATGTAGATATACTCGTATGTAGACTACTTTCAAGTGTTTAGGTAAGCTGCGAAGTGATTATTGGATTTTTAAATACATTATGTATGAACAACAGATAGAATACAATAACTACCTTTAGTTTAGAGACTTCTTAAACCTCTTTCATTTCAAATTGCAATATTTTACTTGACTTAAAATTGAATTTAATTAAAGTTTTTAAACAGGTGGCAACACTAATAAATTTATTCTCGAAATGTTAGTTTTTTAAAGCTCTTTCATTTGATACCCGCATTGCATATCTTGATTTAACCTATTAGATTAATTAAAAAAGATGGCAACTCTCTCACCACTATTTTATATTAATTTTTATTTTTTTATAAATGGTAACACTGTCCAAAAATAAAAAAACGGTCATATTGTAGTCCAACCAAAGAAATTTTATTTTTTTATTTTTTAGAGGTCTGGCAACACCATTTACAATTTTTATTTTTAACAAACCATCTACAGTCAGAAGGAAACCAAATAAAATTTAAATGAAGAAAATCGGTTAAGCCGTTCTCAAGTGATGAGGTAACATACATGGGGCATTTCATTTTTATATACATATATAGATGTAGATATACTCGTATGTAGACTAATTTCAAGTGTTTAGGTAAGCTGCGAAGTGATTAGTCGATTTTTAAATACATTATGTATGAACAACAGATAGAATACAATAACTACCTTTAGTTTAGAGACTTCTTAAACCTCTTTCATTTCAAATTGCAATATTTTACTTGACTTAAAATTGAATTTAATTTAAGTTTTTAAACAGGTGGCAACACTAATAAATTTATTCTCGAAATGTTAGTTTTTTAAAGCTCTTTCATTTGATACCCGCATTGCATATCTTGATTTAACCTATTAGATTAATTAAAAAAGATGGCAACTCTCTCACCACTATTTTATATTAATTTTTATTTTTTTATAAATGGTAACACTGTCCAAAAATAAAAAAACGGTCATATTGTAGTCCAACCAAAGAAATTTAATTTTTTTATTTTTTAGAGGTCTGGCAACACCATTTACAATTTTTATTTTTTACAAACCATCTACAGTCAGAAGGAAACCAAATAAAATTTAAATGAAGAAAATCGGTTAAGCCGTTCTCAAGTGATGAGGTAACATACATGGGGCATTTCATTTTTATATATATAGATATATGTATGTACATATGTAGACATACTCGTATGTAGACTACTTTCAAGTGTTTAGGTAAGCTGCGAAGTGATTAGTGGATTTTTAAATACATTATGTATGAACAACAGATAGAATACAATAACTACCTTTAGTTTAGAGACTTCTTAAACCTCTTTCATTTCAAATTGCAATATTTTACTTGACTTAAAATTGAATTTAATTTAAGTTTTTAAACAGGTGGCAACACTAATAAATTTATTCTCGAAATGTTAGTTTTTTAAAGCTCTTTCATTTGATACCCGCATTGCATATCTTGATTTAACCTATTAGATTAATTGAAAAAGATGGCAACTCTCTCACCACTATTTTATATTAATTTTTATTTTTTTATAAATGGTAACACTGTCCAAAAATAAAAAAAACGGTCATATTGTAGTCCAACCAAAGAAATTTAATTTTTTTATTTTTTAGAGGTCTGGCAACACCATTTACAATTTTTATTTTTTACAAACCATCTACAGTCAGAAGGAAACCAAATAAAATTTAAATGAAGAAAATCGGTTAAGCCGTTCTCAAGTGATGAGGTAACATACATGGGGCATTTCATTTTTATATATATAGATTTTATATATATAGATGTAGATAAACTCGTATGTAGACTACTTTCAAGTGTTTAGGTAAGCTGAGAAGTGATTAGTGGATTTTTAAATACATTATGTATGAACAACAGATAGAATACAATAACTACCTTTAGTTTAGAGACTTCTTAAACCTCTTTCATTTCAAATTGCAATATTTTACTTGACTTAAAATTGAATTTAATTTAAGTTTTTAAACAGGTGGCAACACTAATAAATTTATTCTCGAAATGTTAGTTTTTTAAAGCTCTTTCATTTGATACCCGCATTGCATATCTTGATTTAACCTATTAGATTAATTGAAAAAGATGGCAACTCTCTCACCACTATTTTATATTAATTTTTATTTTTTTATAAATGGTAACACTGTCCAAAAATAAAAAAACGGTCATATTGTAGTCCAACCAAAGAAATTTAATTTTTTTATTTTTTAGAGGTCTGGCAACACCATTTACAATTTTTATTTTTTACAAACCATCTACAGTCAGAAGGAAACCAAATAAAATTTAAATGAAGAAAATCGGTTAAGCCGTTCTCAAGTGATGAGGTAACATACATGGGGCATTTCATTTTTATATATGTATATATGTATGTATGTAGATATACTCGTATGTAGACTACTTTCAAGTGTTTACATAGGTAAGCTGCGAAGTGATTAGTGGATTTTTAAATACATTATGTATGAACAACAGATAGAATACAATAACTACCTTTAGTTTAGAGACTTCTTAAACCTCTTTCATTTCAAATTGCAATATTTTACTTGACTTAAAATTGAATTTAATTAAAGTTTTTAAACAGGTGGCAACACTAATAAATTTATTCTCGAAATGTTAGTTTTTTAAAGCTCTTTCATTTGATACCCGCATTGCATATCTTGATTTAACCTATTAGATTAATTGAAAAAGATGGCAACTCTCTCACCACTATTTTATATTAATTTTTATTTTTTTATAAATGGTAACACTGTCCAAAAATAAAAAAACGGTCATATTGTAGTCCAACCAAAGAAATTTTATTTTTTTATTTTTTAGAGGTCTGGCAACACCATTTACAATTTTTATTTTTAACAAACCATCTACAGTCAGAAGGAAACCAAATAAAATTTAAATGAAGAAAATCGGTTAAGCCGTTCTCAAGTGATGAGGTAACATACATGGGGCATTTCATTTTTATATACATATATACATAGATGTAGATATACTCGTATGTAGACTAATTTCAAGTGTTTAGGTAAGCTGCGAAGTGATTAGTGGATTTTTAAATACATTATGTATGAACAACAGATAGAATACAATAACTACCTTTAGTTTAGAGACTTCTTAAACCTCTTTCATTTCAAATTGCAATATTTTACTTGACTTAAAATTGAATTGAATTTAAGTTTTTAAACAGGTGGCAACACTAATAAATTTATTCTCGAAATGTTAGTTTTTTAAAGCTCTTTCATTTGATACCCGCATTGCATATCTTGATTTAACCTATTAGATTAATTGAAAAAGATGGCAACTCTCTCACCACTATTTTATATTAATTTTTATTTTTTTATAAATGGTAACACTGTCCAAAAATAAAAAAACGGTCATATTGTAGTCCAACCAAAGAAATTTTATTTTTTTATTTTTTAGAGGTCTGGCAACACCATTTACAATTTTTATTTCTTACAAACCATCTACAGTCAGAAGGAAACCAAATAAAATTTAAATGAAGAAAATCGGTTAAGCCGTTCTCAAGTGATGAGGTAACATACATGGGGCATTTCATTTTTATATATATAGATATATGTATATATAGATGTAGATATACTCGTATGTAGACTACTTTCAAGTGTTTAGGTAAGCTGCGAAGTGATTAGTCGATTTTTAAATACATTATGTATGAACAACAGATAGAATACAATAACTACCTTTAGTTTAGAGACTTCTTAAACCTCTTTCATTTCAAATTGCAATATTTTACTTGACTTAAAATTGAATTGAATTTAAGTTTTTAAACAGGTGGCAACACTAATAAATTTATTCTCGAAATGTTAGTTTTTTAAAGCTCTTTCATTTGATACCCGCATTGCATATCTTGATTTAACCTATTAGATTAATTGAAAAAGATGGCAACTCTCTCACCACTATTTTATATTAATTTTTATTTTTTTATAAATGGTAACACTGTCCAAAAATAAAAAAAACGGTCATATTGTAGTCCAACCAAAGAAATTTAATTTTTTTATTTTTTAGAGGTCTGGCAACACCATTTACAATTTTTATTTTTTACAAACCATCTACAGTCAGAAGGAAACCAAATAAAATTTAAATGAAGAAAATCGGTTAAGCCGTTCTCAAGTGATGAGGTAACATACATGGGGCATTTCATTTTTATATATATAGATATATGTATGTACATATGTAGACATACTCGTATGTAGACTACTTTCAAGTGTTTAGGTAAGCTGCGAAGTGATTAGTGGATTTTTAAATACATTATGTATGAACAACAGATAGAATACAATAACTACCTTTAGTTTAGAGACTTCTTAAACCTCTTTCATTTCAAATTGCAATATTTTACTTGACTTAAAATTGAATTTAATTTAAGTTTTTAAACAGGTGGCAACACTAATAAATTTTTTCTCGAAATGTTAGTTTTTTAAAGCTCTTTCATTTGATACCCGCATTGCATATCTTGATTTAACCTATTAGATTAATTGAAAAAGATGGCAACTCTCTCACCACTATTTTATATTAATTTTTATTTTTTTATAAATGGTAACACTGTCCAAAAATAAAAAAACGGTCATATTGTAGTCCAACCAAAGAAATTTAATTTTTTTATTTTTTAGAGGTCTGGCAACACCATTTACAATTTTTATTTTTTAAAAACCATCTACAGTCAGAAGGAAACCAAATAAAATTTAAATGAAGAAAATCGGTTAAGCCGTTCTCAAGTGATGAGGTAACATACATGGGGCATTTCATTTTTATATATATAGATATAGATGTAGATATACTCGTATGTAGACTACTTTCAAGTGTTTAGGTAAGCTGCGAAGTGATTAGTGGATTTTTAAATACATTATGTATGAACAACAGATAGAATACAATAACTACCTTTAGTTTAGAGACTTCTTAAACCTCTTTCATTTCAAATTGCAATATTTTACTTGACTTAAAATTGAATTGAATTTAAGTTTTTAAACAGGTGGCAACACTAATAAATTTATTCTCGAAATGTTAGTTTTTTAAAGCTCTTTCATTTGATACCCGCATTGCATATCTTGATTTAACCTATTAGATTAATTGAAAAAGATGGCAACTCTCTCACCACTATTTTATATTAATTTTTATTTTTTTATAAATGGTAACACTGTCCAAAAATAAAAAAACGGTCATATTGTAGTCCAACCAAAGAAATTTTATTTTTTTATTTTTTAGAGGTCTGGCAACACCATTTACAATTTTTATTTTTTACAAACCATCTACAGTCAGAAGGAAACCAAATAAAAATTAAATGAAGAAAATCGGTTAAGCCGTTCTCAAGTGATGAGGTAACATACATGGGGCATTTCATTTTTATATATATAGATATAGATGTAGATATACTCGTATGTAGACTACTTTCAAGTGTTTAGGTAAGCTGCGAAGTGATTAGTGGATTTTTAAATACATTATGTATGAACAACAGATAGAATACAATAACTACCTTTAGTTTAGAGACTTCTTAAACCTCTTTCATTTCAAATTGCAATATTTTACTTGACTTAAAATTGAATTGAATTTAAGTTTTTAAACAGGTGGCAACACTAATAAATTTATTCTCGAAATGTTAGTTTTTTAAAGCTCTTTCATTTGATACCCGCATTGCATATCTTGATTTAACCTATTAGATTAATTGAAAAAGATGGCAACTCTCTCACCACTATTTTATATTAATTTTTATTTTTTTATAAATGGTAACACTGTCCAAAAATAAAAAAACGGTCATATTGTAGTCCAACCAAAGAAATTTTATTTTTTTATTTTTTAGAGGTCTGGCAACACCATTTACAATTTTTATTTTTTACAAACCATCTACAGTCAGAAGGAAACCAAATAAAATTTAATTGAAGAAAATCGGTTAAGCCGTTCTCAAGTGATGAGGTAACATACATGGGGCATTTCATTTTTATATATGTATATAGATATAGATGTAGATATACTCGTATGTAGACTACTTTCAAGTGTTTAGGTAAGCTGCGAAGTGATTAGTGGATTTTTAAATACATTATGTATGAACAACAGATAGAATACAATAACTACCTTTAGTTTAGAGACTTCTTAAACCTCTTTCATTTCAAATTGCAATATTTTACTTGACTTAAAATTGAATTGAATTTAAGTTTTTAAACAGGTGGCAACACTAATAAATTTATTCTCGAAATGTTAGTTTTTTAAAGCTCTTTCATTTGATACCCGCATTGCATATCTTGATTTAACCTATTAGATTAATTGAAAAAGATGGCAACTCTCTCACCACTATTTTATATTAATTTTTATTTTTTTATAAATGGTAACACTGTCCAAAAATAAAAAAACGGTCATATTGTAGTCCAACCAAAGAAATTTTATTTTTTTATTTTTTAGAGGTCTGGCAACACCATTTACAATTTTTATTTTTTACAAACCATCTACAGTCAGAAGGAAACCAAATAAAATTTAATTGAAGAAAATCGGTTAAGCCGTTCTCAAGTGATGAGGTAACATACATGGGGCATTTCATTTTTATGTATATATATAGATCAGTGTCGGCCAAAATGCATTTTTCCTATGCCCGGGGCATAGGCTAGCTGCTGCGACGTCAAACACGTATACTCACACGTATACTCTTCTGCCAGCTTCAGAAAAAACGAAAGAGCCAGTAAACTGCTCGTATATCTATGAATAGCTTGGTTCGGCAGCAGCATATGGCGAAGCTAATTATTTCAGTTGCGTTTCAGAATTCTGTGAGCTAGCACGTATGCGCAAGTTTAATTTTTTACACTGCCAGAAAATACCCCCTTGCGTAATTTATAAAAATGTTTAAAATTGAATGGGAGACAAATTTTTTTTTTGTTGAAAATATGGAGGGAGAAGCCCATTGCCTCATTTGTAATAAAATGATTGCACATCTTACACGTTATGCATTATGTAGACATTATGAATCCTCCCACAATCAATATGATTTAATTTTAGGTACCGAACGATCAAGTCTGCTTTTACAAAAAAAAGCAGAATACTATTTAAATTATTTCGATTATATTGATAATAATAACAAAAATAACAGTAAAAATAAAAAACAACATGAGTGTCCCAAAGAAAAAAATACGCTCATTATTTATTGCTCATTATTTATTCAGTGTACTTTTCTGCCAACACAGTTTGCAGCAACGCTTTACGCACACAAGTGAAAGCTACATACTATTGCATTGGACAACACTGGTCTAAATCATTGCTTCTACTAGCTGTATATTTTTTTTTTAAGCACCTATTGTGCATTTTATACAATTTAAAGCAAATATTTGCTGATAAAAGGGCTACTATTGCAAATAACAAGATGGTTATAACTTCCAAGTCGGGGGACGTTACGTCAACTTTGTTGATAACATTTGCAGTAGAGTCTACTGTTTTTACGTCTAATAGACCCATTTTAGGCCAAGTTTGTAGTATTTGTATTGGTAGGTCCAGTTTTAAGTTTTTCAAATTGCCTCCTAGTAAGATTGAAAGTAACTTAAGAAATGTATTGTATATGTATATAAAAAAAAATGTTTGCCACGAGCGAAAATTCGCTTACTGGCCGTATGAGTGCGGATTGACGCACATCAGTTTTTATTTGCTTATAATATAATTTATATATATATGTATATATATATTTTTTTTTTTTTTTTTTTTTTTTTAAATTTTGCTTTCTATTTACCAAATACTGCTCCATCAGGAGTTCTACCTTTGAGATTCTACTCCATATTTTAGTTGCTGCATCCCACGGTGGTGGCGGATTTGTAATAACTGTTCTTAGTAGGATTGCCTTCTCCCGTTTTAGGTTTTGCATGTAACCTCCTTTTCTTTTTGGCTTTTGTGCTATTGGAGTAGTAATTTCATCTGTTGTCTTTCTGCTGGTCCTTTTTCTATATTCCTCGAGCGTTATTGGTTGTGGTCCTTCCTTCATCACGCAGCTGACGGATCTTTGTGGCTGATCCACGTCAGGACAAATTAGTTTTAAGCTGACTGTCCGTCAGTCTTTGTTATTTTTTTTTTGATTGATTGATCAAGACAAAGTGCTTTTTAGTGCATAATTTTTAAGCACAAAAAAAATGTTTAAAGTGTTGTAATTAAAGCAACCCAGGATTCAGGCTGATCTGTGCAGCAAAGCACTAGACTGCCACTGTGCAATTCAATTCTAAGCATCGGTTGGCAGGATAGTTTTTTTTTTTGTGTTTTGCAAATTAATTTTCGCAAAAGCCTGGCAGGATCGCCATGTATCGAATGAAACAATTCAGTTAAGTTTTAATTGTATTGAATTTATTTCATTGAGCAACTCAATGTCGCTTTGTAGGTTCTTTTACAAAATTGCCTTCTTAGCCTAACCTATTGGGGTATTTATGGGAAATAATTGCTGCATAAGCATAAATAATATTATAAGTAAATTGAAGCTTAAAGTTAGTTTGTTTGACGGTTTGGCATGTGTGCCTGACAATGCGTGAGTTCTACATTCAAAATATTCAGACAACTGAAATAAGAAACCCTTGTTGTTATGAATGAATTAAATAAATATAAGCGTTAAGCATGGTCGACTTTCAGTTACACTACACTTGAAGTGTGTTTAGGCGTTCTACTAAATCGTATGAGTGGCTCCAATGTGTAGGGCATTCAGCAACAGGTGATGGCATGCTATGCATAACTAGAAGTCGATGCATTGCCGGTGTGCGGAGCTTTTTGCTATTGTACGGCAGCGTTTGCACTCAATTGTAAAGTGTGTGCGGCACATCTCATAACAGAGAAAGAATCTGAAATTAAGTGCTTTGTTAAAAAATGGTGATTTATTTTCTATGCCTCTTACTAAAGTGTTTAGCCATGCAATCATCAAACAGCGAATCATCGAAAATATTGTCGCACGAAATAGAATGCGAATTGTCGATTTCATTCTCGTCATAGTCAAAAGTACTTTGTTCATGTTCTGCCTTGCTTTGTAAAAGCGGACCACGTCTTATCATATTCCGTCCGTTGTCACTAGTGATACTATTTATTTGCTCCATATGAATATCATATCTAAAAACGTTAAATAATACATGTTTAAGAACAAAAGATTTGGAAATTATGAAATGGATCAAATAAATATGTGTACTTACTTCTCTAAAGTATCCAAAATTAGTTGTTTTAATTTTTCTGCTGTATGCTTCTCTGTGAAGTTTTTGGCGGAAATAGTTTTAACAACTATTTCTCTCCTTTCTAATTCCATTCTGATCATTTTAGTATATACATATATGTCTATATCTATATCGATTATTTTTTGCTGTTACAAACAACCGTTATGCGAACAAAGTTATAATACCCTTGTGTACAAGAACGCTCGGGTATAAAAATCAGGGACCTAAAATAACTGTTATGATGGTCTCAAAAAATTTAAAAGTCAAAGCCTTAATATGTTCGTAGAAGGAAATTGTTGATATCCTTGTCATCCTCATGATGTCCTCTGCAAGGATCAAGGATGCTTTTTATTTTTTTTAACTTTTAAAGTAAAAGTACAATTATAACTTTTAAATTCTGACTTTTATTTTTTCAGTCAGATAATAACAGTTAAACCAAGCCAAATATTTTTATTGTCAAAAATAAAAGGCTTGGCCAGATAGCGATCAAACCGTTGATTCTATATAAATACATTTGGTACCAATCGATGGGTCTTAGTTTCTAGTAAACACTTTTTTGTGTAAGTCAACTGCAGCGACAGCAGTTAATATTAAATAAATATCATAATTGTTCGCGCAGCTGAATAAACATTGCATTTTTTAAGATGCACTTCCAATTCCAAATAATTCTAATTTGTCGGAGTAGTTAACTGCAGCGACAGCAGTTAATATCAAATCTTAATAATTATTCGCGCAGCTGAATAAACATTGCATTCTTTAAGATGCACTTTCAATTCCAAATAACTCTAATTTGTCTTCCCACACATTCTTTCAACTGTAAACTAAATTCTCAGAAAACTATTCGCGCTGCTGAAGTCCCATAGGAACAGCATTACAGAGAGTGTAGTGGTAAACTAGATTATAAGAATTAAAATAAGAAAACAACAATTTTTGTAAAACTAGTATAAGAGGATGTAAAATATCAGAATAAAGTTCAGTTCATATTCGATTCAACATAAAGACGCAACGCGTTATAATTACTTGTATGCACATAAATTTTAACTATACGTGTTTCTGAATGAGTCAGTTTTTTGATTTATATCTTAAATTATAAACACCCAATCTCAAACAAACTATATATTTTTGAATTCTAGAAACTAACACCAATCGATTGATACCAAATTTATTTATATAGGTTCAACGGTTTGATCGCTATCTGACCAAGCCTTTTATTTTTGACAAAAAAAATATTTGGCTTGGTTTAACTGTTATTATCTGACTGAATTTTGTAACAAAAAATTTTACAGTCAATAATAAACTGTTTTAAGCTACTTTTATTTTAAAAGTCATAACTGTTAGGGTCCCTGATAAAAATATCTATGGGTTTGAGATTTGTTACTGAATGGATTGTCAAATTATACTGCTGACTTGCTCTTAAAAAGGTTTCCAAATCACTGACGTTATTGTATTCCTCTTTTATACATCTAGCGATTTCTATTATTGTAGAATGAACTCTTTCTATTTGTCCATTACTTGTACTGTAACGTGGCTCACAAAAATAAATATACAGATTTCATCTTTGCATCAAAGATTTAAATTGGGGTGTTGTGAAACTTGGCTCATTGTCCAAAGTTATTTGTTTGACATCTGTAAAAGTTTGGAGTACGTCCAAAACCTTTTCCTCTATGTTTGATTTATCTTTAATATGTTTTAACATCTACACATGTAATAAATTTTAATTTTTGTATTTATTTCAATTACAAATTATACAATTTTTAACATATTGTTTTAATTGTTTTTGCATCTCTGGAAAATAAGTGTTTTAATTTGTTTTATGTTGTCATCATGATTTCGATGTGCCCTATTGTGAGTTTGCTCAATTATTCCTGCTTGGTCTTCCCTATAAGGGATGTCCATTGGAAGAAGTTTGGTATACACAAATTTATTTTGAAATGTTGCCCTATGATGTTGTTGTATTTCATATAGATCTTCTACTGTGCAATGAATGGCAGATACTAATTTTGGTTCAATAATCTTTCAAAATAGTGAGCAAATTTTCTATAGTGTCATATTCAATTAAATGATGCGTTTTTCCAAAATTTCTTATAAGTTAATGCATAGTGAACCTATTTTTGCTAAGTATAATTTGTTATTTAAATTGGTTTAAAGGTTTTTTTTGTTTCCTGTATACAAATATTATAGCTACTTTGAGCAGAATGTTCTGATTCCTCACTTTGTGAATGCTCTGA
Source organism: Philophylla caesio (assembly GCA_963971545.1). NCBI lineage: Eukaryota > Metazoa > Arthropoda > Insecta > Diptera > Tephritidae > Philophylla > Philophylla caesio. Next base: position 62,128,355 of record OZ020605.1, read on the forward strand.
TTCAGTGGTCATATTATTTAATTCTAGGCGCGATAATGCGTCTGCTACAATATTGGTTTTTCCTGGTTGGATAAAATTCCTCAATAAACGCGTGCCATCTCTTCATTTTAGAATTCGGGTTTCGCACGGACAATGCGAGAGTTAATGGTTGATGATCAGTATGGATTTCAAGGTTTGTTACTCCATACATGTAGTTTTGAAGATTTTTTAATGCCTATACAATGGCGTTTAATTCTTTTTCAATAGTAAGTAGAATAAATCTTTCTGTTTTATTAAGAGTTCTGGAAATAAACGAATTCATTAGAAAAGTCGGATTGCATTAATTCCATTTCGGATGCTAAAGGTCTCTTTAGCTTGTTAAAGCCAGATATTCCCGCCTCATCAATTTCTATAATCACTTTTTTGAAAACTTGGTTGAAACCCTACCATTTTCTGCTGACTAATAATTTGTCAATGGTTAGCAATGGCTGCGTAACCATTAATTCAATTTTATGCGGATCTGTTTTAATTGTGTTTTGGGCTATGATGTATCCCAAAAATTATACTTGCTTTCTGAAAAATTTGATTTTTCCAGAGAAATGTTCATAAGTCTTTCATATGTTGTTCCAGACTTTCAGAGAAAATAATTATATCGTCCATATAAATGATGACAAGTTTTCCCAATATGTTCGCGCAATATGTCGTCCTTTGCTCGTTGGAAAATTCTGGAGCATTTTTAAGTCCGAAAGTCATTCGTAAAAACTCTTATTTTCTGTTATTAACAGAAAAAGCTGTTTTTTCAATATCATTTTCTGACATTATGATTTGATGAAAACCTGATTCAATTCCAATACTTGAAAAATATTTTGCCTTACCTAAATAAGATAGGATTATATTGGTATCGGGGATTACATAACGATCAGATATGGTATGCCCATTTATTTCTTTTAATCGATGACCAGTCTTAATTTTGGTGAGCCATCGTCATTTGCACCCTTTTTTGGTACTAACCATATCGGTGTATAATAAGGTCTTTCACTCGGCCTTATAATTCTTTCATATACAATTTTGTGGATTTCTTTAATAACAAACGAATTTACTGACAAGGATATGGAAGTTAAATTGGCCGGCTACTGCCCACTTCCGCTGTTCCCACGGCTGGCAGCTACACGTGTCGCAGCAACAGCATAATTGCATTTCATACGGTTGCGAAATCTATGCATTTCGCATTGCACCGAAATATGCTACCGGTGGGAAGTCAAGACCAATGCCGCATGATCCCAGACGGTGAGCGCGCCCTTACGTAAGTTCGGCAGCGCTAAACATTATAAGAGGGATCAGAACCTGGATTTGGGGCAGTTGCTGTTGGGGCGTGAACGTAGCTTATCATAGTTAGTGCTAATCTAGTGATACGAATTGTACCAATAAACTTCTGAACCTCTGTTTAAATCTTGTATTGTTTCTTTGGCCGATTTCGCCCATAATTTTTTTAGTGCAAAGGACTAACGGTCCTTTAACTGGCGCCCGAGGAGGGACCAGTAGTGAAAGTGTTTGAAAAAATCAAAAACCAAAGAAAGGCTAGCAAAAAAAGTTAATACAAATGAAAGGCTAAAAGCCATAATAAAAGTGGAAAAGCATAAAAGGCTAAGAGCCACAATTAAAGGAAAACAAACCTCCTGCGTAGTGAAAATCGAAAAAGGCTACGAAGCCATTGCAGGTAAAATTGGAAAAGAAATTCCAAAAAAAGCTACTGCGAGTCCATCAGATAATACGAAAAAAATATTGGTGTTGTGAGTATACTATTCGTAAAGTATCCTTTCCCTTTTCAGAAAAATACTTTAAGATGGAGGAATTAAGGACGACCGTCACCAGTCTGACAGGCGCTGTCAACGCGTTCCTGGAGAAGATGACCTCGCTCGACAGGCGAGTGAGTCAATTAGACTCAAGCCCAACAGCCAGGTCGGCTGCTAGGCCAGGATTCATAGTGTGGAAGAGATACCTCTTCGGGCTTCGGCCACTGAGCTAGAACTTAAAGAGATTAGTCGGCTTCCTGACTGTGTGAAAGAGCTTAGGATTTTCGATGGCAATGCCGTTGAGTATGTATCCTGGATACATGCTGAGGAGGCCATCTTGTCAGAATTCAAGGTGGTTGAGGGGAAACCAATATTTAGGGCCATAATGCAACACGTCCGACAAAAAGTGCGTGGCACTGCAGATGCGGCACTGGTCTCATGTAATATTTTTGATAATAACTGGACCAAAATAAAGGAGTGTCTTTCGCTGCACTATGCCGACAAACGCGATATTCGGACGCTGGAACACCAGTTGCAACAAAGGGGGTCCAGAATTGACGAATTATATGCCGCCGTTAATCACCAATTTTCTTTGATTATAAATAAAATAAAGACAGAAGCCTACTCGGAAGGGACGGTAAGAGTCCTCGTAGACACATATCGAAATAGGGCTCTCGACGTATTTATACGTGGATTAAATGGTGAAATGTCGAAAATGCTTTTGATACAGAAGCAAAAAATCCTTCCAGAAACATATTCTGCATGTCTGGAAATTTAAAACATGAATTTCCGCAACTTTTCTCTTCACAGCTCTCAGGCAACCAACCAAGTGGTTGTCCCCATCAACAATGTCCCAAGGCCAAATTTCACATACGGCGGTAGGTCGCCACCAATACCTCCAAGACCTACCTAGCGACAACAGGATCGCCGTCAACAATTTCCATCTCGGGGGCGATCCTCCGGACATGTCCGTGTCCAGCCTTCCTCTCAATCATTTGCACAGCTGAAAAATTCACCTGTGGAGAAAATGGACGTGGATAGATCGGTGCAAACACGCGCTGTGAACTATGTAAACAGACCGAATCCCTATAAAAGAGCAGCAAAGTCGTATAATCTTCCACGGAAACATCAGAAACTATTCTACTCATCCACTGGCACAAATGAGGAGGAGGTAAACAACAACGAAGAGGGGGATTTTCTCTCCGGGGGTCATCTCGCGTACCATACCTAGGCTATACACTCCCGAATGGCCGCACCCTCAAATTCCTTATAGATACGGGGGCAAATAAGAATTTTAGTAGTGAAGCGGTCGCAACAGGAAGTGCTCCTGTAGAGGAAGTATTTACAGTGCACTCAGCTGGGGGAACAGTGCCGGTAGCAAAGAAAGTTTCCCTCAACTTTTTTAAAGATGTTGGTCACAGTGCTAAAATAACTTTCTTCGTGCTCCCAGGGCTACAATCCTTTGACGGTATCGTCGGAGATGATACCCTTAGGATGCTAGTAGCCGTGGTCGATAGAAAAAACAACTATTTAAAAATTAACAAATTCAAATTGCCTTTAAAGGCCAGGATTTCCAATCAGGTCAACTATTCTGTGGGAAGTGGCGTATCTACGGAAATCGGACAACGCGTAGGGAATATACTGGAAAAATAGGCTGATCTATTAGTGCCACTTAATGGTAGTGAATTGATCGATACTAGCGTTCGAGCGGAAATACGAACCTCTACTTCTGATCCTATCTATAGTAAAAGTATATACTGCATGAGGGATGAAGTAGATAGACAAATCAAGTAACTTCTTGACGAGGGTAAAATTAGGCCATCTAAGGGTCCTTATAACTCCGCAATATGGGTGGTTCCGAAAAAACCAAAGCCAAACGGAGAAAAACAGTATCGTATGGTTATCGACTACTTAAGGTTGAACGCCGTAACAATAGCCGACACCTATCCAATACCAGACATAAATGCAACTCTTACTACACGACAATTGACTTAACGTCAGGATTCCACCAAATACCAATGAAACACTGTGACATAACCAAGACTGCCTTTTCGACCATGAATGTCAAATACGAGTTTTTGCGGTTACCATTTGGTCTTAAGAATGCGCCCGCAATCTTCCAGCGAAGCAAATTTAAAAGTAAATTTGGAAAAAACTTGCTTCCTCGAAACGGAGGTAGAATTTCTCGGGTACATCATTACGCGGGATGGAGTGCGGGCAGATCCTAAGAAGGTAAAGGCTATAAAACTTATTTTTTCGCCTGAAAATGTAAAGGACTTAAAGAGCTTCCTAGGTATGACCTCTTACTATAGGAAATTTATTCGTGACTATGCTAAATTAGCAAAGCCTCTTACAAATTTGACGCGGGGGAAAACGCCCAAGTTAAAGCCAATGATTCGAAGAAAGTCAGCATTCGACTTGATGCTGAGGCATCACAGGCGTTTAACGAACTAAAACAATTACTATTTCTGCAGACGTCCTTGCATTCTCAGATTTTGATAAACCATTTAATTTAACAACCGATGCTTCAAATTTTGCGATCGGTGCAGTTCTGTCTCAAGGGGAAATAGGGAAAGATAAACCCATCGCATATATCTCTCGTTCCCTGAATAAGGCAGAGGAAAATTATGCCACGAACGAAAAAGAAATGTTGGCTATAGTATGGGCATTGGATAATCTCAGGTCCTATTTGCATGGAGCAAGGAAGATAAAAATATATACTGACCACCAACCTTTAACGTTTTCCTTAAGTTGCAGAAATTACAATGCTAAACTGAAGCACTGGAAGGAATGAATCGAGGAATACTACTGCAAAATTATTTATAAACCAGGTAAAATAAATGTGGTCGCCGATGCACTTTCCCGCTTGAAAACGGAAGTTAACGCACTCACTCACTCTATTGTAGCTCATCTACCATCGGTATTGGGGAATAATCATACGGGGTCCTCTGTGAATAAAGTGAGATCCGCCACCGACAATGCCACTGAATGCACCATGCATTCAGCCCAGCAGGATAATTCTGACCTCATACCACATGTGGAAGCCCCTATCAATGTCTTTAGGGACCAATTGATATTCAGGGAAGGGAATAGCCCTCGATGCCTCATCAAGGCTACCGCAGGTTTTATATCTCATTACCAGAACATGACCGTGGTGCATTGACAACAATTCTGAAAGAATGACTAAATCCAAACGTTATTAATGGCATAAAAATACCAGAAAGATTTCTTACTCTCCTACAGGATGTTTATATATAAAACTTTCAAAGATATCGGATAAGAAAGGCGCACAGAATTGTGGAGGATATAACTGTCACGGATAGAGTATTTGTTATTATCGAGAACTAACACAAAAGAGCTCATAGGAACCCTCGTGAAAACAGGCTGCAGATACTCGAGAAATATTATTTCCCCGCAATGGCTAGGCAAATAAGAGATTACGTTAAAAATTGTAACACCTGCAAATTGAATCAGTACGATAGGCATCCATCTAAACCCTTCCTCCAGCCAACCCCAATTCCAAGCTATCCCTGCGAAATATTGCATATCGATATTTTCGAGATTGACGAGCAAAAATACCTCAGTGCACTCGACAAGTTCCCGAAATTCGCAAAATTATTTTCAATCAAAAATAAATCATCGATTCATTTACGTAAGAAGATAACAAGTCTCTTACACTATTTTTCCGTGCCTAAGATACTAGTAATGCACAATGAGAGAGGGTTTTTAACACCATTAGTCTTGAATTATATCCGTTCATTAGGCATAGAAATTTACCAGACTCCTACTAAGCGTTGTGAGGCCAACGGTCAAGTTGAGCGTGTGCACTCTACACTGATAGAAATATATCGTTGCATCGCAGATGAATTTAGTAGGCTCACACCAAAGGAGCGAGTTTCAATCGCAGTGGACCGCTACAACAATACCATTCATTCTGTTACAAAGAGGAAACCAACAGATGTTTTTTTCAATAGAACAAGCAGGATTAACTACCAGGGGTTGGTAAACTTTAGGGAAGATACTTACGAAAACGTAAAAGCACTGTTGAAGGAACAGGACGTTAGAAATTCAAGAATTAATGCTCTTTGTACAGCACAACCGGTTTATTGCAAATATACAAATAAAAGGCAAACATAAGCCTCTATACAAGCAAGAAACTGTTGGCGAACACAGAAATGTAACCATTGTTACTGAAAGTGGAAAAAATTTCCTCAAAACCGACATAAAAATGTCTAAGATAACATTGGTCAGAAGGTAAGCTCATGCATAGATCCTTAAGCCCCAGCGGTCTGGGTACAAGTTTTTGTATTTGATCAAGTCATGTTGGTTCAAATCCAATTTACTGGATGGTCCGAGTGACGACAGTCAAAGTGGTTCAACCCCACCAAAGGACTATGGCTTTAATTGACGTGAAGTATCTCGTGCCATGAGTAGGCCATTTGCAATTATTAACGCTTATGACTAAAAGGGAATAACGCGAGCCTTCCGAAGTCATGTGAGATAATGCCTATATTCCGATGCAAAGCAAAACAGCAAGGCTCTATATATAATAATTTAAAATAATTAATTTCAAATAAATAGTTTCGAATAAACAATTTCAAATAATTAATTTCATATAATTAATTTCATATAATAAATAACTTCAAATAAATAATTTCAAATAAATAATTTCAAATAAATACTCTGAAAAACAATAATCACCTTATTAAAAAAAAGGGATATCATTCCCAAGGAAAAAGAAGAAATTACTAACAGCAATTAACATAATTACTAATACTAACCACTTAACAAATTACTAACAACTGAAAAAAAAACACTTTCTACTGTTCTGATGATTACTAATCAACAAACCAATAACCTTTCCCAATCAACACTTCCACTGCTGGATCCCAATGAATCCTTTCCTTAATTTTCCATTATTTCTCGGTTAATAATATAGAGTAATTTAGAGACATAAGATATGCATACCTTGTAAGCAAGCCACTACTCACATCAGTGAAAATAATAATTGCGTAATTGCGCAACAATTGTAAAATAAAGCAATTTAAAATAAAACTAGTTAAGACAGTGTCCTTTGGACCAATCGCAATTCATACCTACATATAATTGAATAAAATTTGAATCTCAATTTAAGCTTAGGTAAATTAAATTTAGTACATACAATATATACTTATCATAAAATTATTTTATATCTGGGGGGTAATACATAAAAATGCATCAGCCTCTGCGCAGCCGCGCAAACTTATGATCTATTCAAAATTGACTCACCTCTTGTGACCATTCGTGACGGATATGACTGGGTCATCGATGGACACTTCAAGCTGAATCATACCATAGACTTGGCGAGCCTCGACAAAATCGTGAACAGTCTAGAGGAAGCTGTCACCAACCTTAACTTCAGCAGATCCGATACAACCATTGACGGCCTCAGCTACCAAATAGAGAAAATAAGATCTCACCTGCAAGACTTGAAAGGCCCAGAGCAACAAGAACAAAACGTGCAATTAATTGGATTGGCTCCGCCTGGAAATGGATTGCTGGCACTCCCGGCGCGACAGACTGGGACGTCCTTGTTCAAAGGCAGGATGTCCTTATAAACATTGACGACCAACAGTATCAGGTTAACTCAGAAATCTTCAAAACAACTCATGAACTGTTGCAGGTGATCAACGGAATTGTTGCCATCACAAACGATGTCCAAGATCGTAGCCGTCTAGAGCAAATTTTGCAGGAAATCCAGAATAAAATAACTATCATCAAGGAAGACGTCTATGAGCTAGTTCGAGCATGTCAAATGGCTAAGGCTAGCGTCGTGAACAGTAATCTCCTGAGCAAGGAAGAAATTAATCGGCTTATCAGCGAGATAGAAGTACTACCATACAGCAACGTCATCGAAGCCATAGAGTACAGCAGACCATCGATCTACACTAATAGATCCCTTCTTCTCTACGTCCTGTCCATGCCCAAGGTGATGCAAACCAAATACAACCACCTGATTGCTCGAGCTTTTCAACAGGATGGACATCAAGTAGAATTAAACTACATAAATATGCACCTTACGGCGTCTATGGTTTGCGGACAAGAATCACTCGATCTACTAGCAGAAGAAGGATGTTTGCCTCGTCTTATCAAAGGAGGAAAAACAAGCTGTCGATACTTCTCCTTTAATGAGTCTACTATTGAAATGATCAAGGAGCATACCATCTACCTAAACAACTTCAACGGCAGCATTGGGTCAGGTAAAACCGCTAACCCTTTTTTTGGCTCCTTTATCCTTCAGATGAACAACGAGTCGGTAAGCATCAACAACCATACTTACTAGAGTACCAGTAGCTCCGAGGTGCCGTTGCTGACCAATGTGAGGAATAAATCCCTGGCAGTTAATCTTAACCTTATCCACGAAATGACGTCCGGCAATATTAAACTCTTAAACATTCCTTAAGAAAAAAACGGATTGGTCCATAGTCTCTGAAGTAATAGGATTTGTCCTTTTCGCGATCATTGCTGAACAGAATCCTCCGTGGCCAACAACGCGGGGATACTCCTCGAGCACCTAATCTGCGGGACGCAGATCTTTAGAGGGGGAGGAGTTAACGCGGAAGGCTACTGCCCACTTCCGCTGTTCGCACGGCTGGCAGCTACACGTGTCGCAGCGTCAGCATAATTGCATTTTCACGGTTGCGAAATCTATGCATTTCGCATTGCACCGAAATATGCTACCGGTGGGAAGTCAAGGCCAATGCCGCATGATCCCAGACGGTGAGCGCGCCCTTACGTAAGTTCGGCAGCGCTAAACATTATAAGAGGGAGCAGAACCTGGATTTGGGGCAGTTGCTGTTGGGGCGTGAACGTAGCCTATCATAGTTAGTGCTAATCTAGTGATACAAATTGTACCAATAAACTTGGGAACCTCTGTTTAAATCTTGTATTGTTTCTTTGGGCGAGTTGGCCCTTAATTTGTTTAGTGCAAAGGACTCACTGTCCTTTAACTTGGATATTGTTTACTTCATATTGGTTCCTCATTATACTTTTCATGGAAATGGTATATCAACTTTGGTCCGATGTTTGTAAGCACCAGAACGAGAAGACTTAGACCCATGAAAAAGTATCCTGATATGATCACATTGACGAGCTTAATCGATTTATCCATGTCCGTCTGTCCGTCTGTTTGAACGCAAACTAGTCCCTCAGTTTGTGAGCTACTTTAATGGAACTTGGCAGTTTGATGTTTTTTTACATTTTATTAGACATTTGTCTAAACCGGCCAGATCGGACGACTATAACGTATATAGGAGCCGATTGTTCAGATGTCATACGCTGCTTCACAACTAGAGGTCAGAAATTTTGCAAGAAGGTCCGCTATACTAAGTTCTATAAGACCAGTGAAAATCTTTTAGATCAAAGATATATAACATAGAGCTCCAATATAACTGATTGTTCAGATATTTTATTTAGCACGAAAACCCCTTCATTTAAGCAGCTAAAGTTTTGAAATTTTGCAAAAAGAATAGGTATAGTTAGAACTAATGTAGTAGTGAAAATCATTAAAATCGGATAAATATAACATATAGCTGCCATACAACTGATTGTTCAGATATTGCATTTTCGGCCAAAACTCCTTCATGTTATCAGGTAAAGACTTGAAATTTTCCACAAATATTAACCATTATTGGGACTATTATATAGCAATCAAAATCAATAATATCAAATAAATAAAACAAATGGCTCTCATACGTTTCTTCATGAAAGGTATGAAGCCTTCGGAAGACAGCTTTTTTTTACTTGTTTTTCGTTCTTATTTCTGCTTTTACGTTTCATCCATCCATGAAATGTATGAAGCCTTCGGAAGACAGCTTTTTTTTACTGGTTTTTCGTTCTTATTTCTGCTTTTACATTCGTCATGAATGGGAAGCTTGTATTTAAACAAAAATCCTTTTGGGCAATTATTTCCTATATATAGGATTTAAATTCCTCACTCTGATTTGCTTTTTTAAAATTTTAGGAATTTTTTACCGATCTATTGTTTTTTTCGTTTTTGCAAAAATATTCCTTAATTGATATTTGTGAGCCTTCGTCTAGTATATAATAATAATAGTTATAATAATAATAATAATAATCCCAACGGTTTTATCCTTCCATACCCGCCCGACCGACGCGCGGGGCGCGGGGCGCATCCGCACGACGTACGGATATATGATTACGAAAATAATATCAGTTTTGTCGAATTGGCTCTAGTTTTTCAGATAAAGACTTTTAAATATTTCTCGAAAAAACTTAATTAAAAATACCAATATGGATTTAAATTAAATTTTTATTGCGCGCCTGTATAAAAATAATAAAAAAATAAAAAAAAATATATTATTTTCATTAATTAATTTAAAAAAAATTACAAAAAACTGTTTTCTGTAGGACCTCCTATGATGTCGTTGCTCAAAATAATCCCGTATTAAGTTCCAGCAGTAGTCTGCCATCATGTGGTCGACCTTGGTATCTTTCTTCCATTATTTTTATGTCCTAGTGGAACCGTTCTCCTTGTTTCTCAATGTAGTCGCCTAGATTGTCCGGGAATTTGTCCAAATGACTATGTAAATAATGTCATAGTTTGCGAAAATTGAGAAGCATATCAGCAACTAGTTTTGTATAGTCTGGTGATTTATGATTTCCCAAAAAAAAGTTGACTACATTAACAAAGCTTAGCTAGGCTTCAGATTCAATTTGTGACATATGGTTTAAGAAATCAGTGTCTTTTAGAAGGGTACGAATTTGAGGACCATCGAAGACTCCTGCTTTAAATTTTTCCATACCAAGGAAATTTTTTGCACACATATTCAAAACAGTCAGCTCTCTTATCAAGGGCTTTGATGAAATGTTTCATTAGCAAAAGCTTGATGTGAGGTGGTGGAAGAATGACTTTTTCTCAGCTTATCAGTTGGTCATGAACCACATTTGCTGTTACTACCTCCATATTTTCTCTCACCGGCCTGTCCTTTCTAATCCAATGTTCATTTCTTGCACGACTGTTCCATAAACATATAAAACAGGGGTATTTAGTATGGCCCAATAAAAAATTCACCATCTTCAAGTTCACTGACCACTTATGTTGTGCATACAAAATCTTTGCTAAAACAATATTTACATTTTCGTATTCTTCTTTTAGTTTGGTACTATGACCGATTGGAACCGAAGCAAGTTTATTTCCATTGTGTAGCAACACACATTTCAGGCTTCTTTTTGAGCTATCTATAAAAAGCCTCCAATGTTCGGGATTATATTCGGGAATCGCCATATCACTCAAGAGTCCAGAAATATTGTTACAATATACAAGATTGTCTTATTTGGTGAAGTAAGGCAGAAGGTGTAGCTCTCTGTTCCTAAAGGCTGTAATACCAACACCAGGTTGTTGACACGATTTTTGTTTTAGCCTCGAAGCCAGAAGTTCAGACGACTTTTTTGATAAATTCAAGTCACGAACCAAGTCATTGAGCTCTTCTGTAGAAAATCCCTGTTTCATACAACTACTTTCTTCAAACTCACTTTCACTGCTATTTGTCGGATTTTCTGATGTCTCTGACATTTCAGCATCATCACAGTTTGCAGCAGATGATTCTAAAAATACTGGAATTGGCAAATCATGACTGTGCAATACGGGGGGTGTTGCCGAGTACATAAGGATAAACCCAAGTACGTTTTTTATTCCTGTTGAAACCTTTCACATTAACTGTACAAAAGTTAAAATCATTTAAATGATTAGTTGGCTCAGTCCATATCATCGGAACTCCAAAATGAATACCTTTACGTCCTCCTTGTTTCCAGTATAGCAAAGATTCTCCCAAATAGGCCAGGTTTCTCCCAAAATAGGCTTCATAGGTATTTTTCAGAAACTCTGTGATTGGTTTTCTTTGCGTTTTAAGGCAAAATTTCTCACATATATAGCAAAAATTGTTGGAGTCGTTAACACAAGGCTTACGTTTCGAACTCATATTTTTCAAGAAAAAACGAACTATAATACTCGAAATAAGACACAAACTGATAACGTCAAGGTCAAAAAGCTGATAAATGAAAAAGAATTAACTAAACACGTGAATATAAGTTAACACCAGCAAACTCGCATCCAGCCAAAACTCTGTTCCCACCGATATTGCTGACGGCGCGTCTACAGGTTTGCGTATGACAACAACATTTAAGACTAACAAGTGATCGCCGCGGCAGCAGCGAAAGCATTGCACTTGTACAAGCGGTAAATTGTCGAATTGCATTTACAAGTCACGCGGTCGATAACTTGCAGCGGCTGGCAGGGACTGTTAGAGTTTTCAGGTATTTAGGCGAAGTCGTCGACTTAATGTTTACTTTTATTAACCGGCTGCCCTTGCTCTCTTGCAAGGGAAGTAAAACATTTAAACCAACGAACTACTTGTTTTAATAATTTATATAACAAAACTTATTGAGGAATAATTAAATTAGTACAACTGGAACTGGGTTATATAATTTGTTTTCATTAATATCTTAAGTTTTGTTTATCTCAAGAACTAGAGCCAATCCAAAATAAGTAAAAACACAGTTCGTAAGCCTGCTACTAATGTTAATAAAAACTATTAACAAAATGATGACCGCATATTTTTTTTTAATTTTTGTTACGCAGTGTTATTGAGAGTATGGAGTATAGTTTTCTTTATGTAAAAAAGTGAGTCTGAAATATAAAAAGGAACGGAGTGAGTGTTACAATCCTGACACAAACTACGGAGTGGCTCATTTACCTCAAAATTACTTTTACATGGCTTCAGAAAGAGAGGCCGGAAATGACTTGAAATTCTGGAGCGAACGTTTAGTTTTATTTCGCCAAGAAGAGATGGGCTAGAGATCAAGCCTGTCAGTAACTTGACCAAAAATACAATGCCTAGCATTTCTCTACGACTAGCAAGTGTAGGAAGATTTATGAGTTTTAAACGACTTATATATGGCGGCAGGTTGTACTGAGAATCCCAAAGAAAATTTCTTAAAGCAAAAAGCAGAAATTGTTTTTGATTTGACTCAATTCGGTCGGAATGAACTTGATAGCGCGGGACCCAAACAACAGATCCATATTCCAGTATAGGCCTCACTAACGTTGTGAACAGAGCCTTCGTGATGTAAGGGTCATTGAATTCTTTTGACCACCGTTTAGTTATCAATAATGTTTCCGGTAAATTCATCTGCCGGCATTTTGGAATTTTCATGTTGCAGAGAAAAATATTTATCCAACATATAGTGGCTGGGTAATTTTTCAAATGGTTTTGTAGAAATTTTTTGTTCTACAGAGTTAGCATTTGTAAGGGAATCTTTATGTTCCTCATTAGTTTTAATAAGGGAATTGTAGTGTGCTCAACCACTTCAGCACATGCGCTGCATATTGCTGAGTCGGCGCGTTTGCAATGGTCATCGTGTGTGGCATAATCACAAGCAGTCATGGCACATGCAAAGCACATGTGACCGCGCACACGACGGTTCATCGTACGGCACCACATGAGGTACACTCGAACGCAAGATCAGGTTACCGAGCAGATGTGGGTCAGTGCACATGACACTTATGATAGAGGAGAAATAGCAAGTAGAGCTAAGAGAATACTCAAACCTGCTTTAAACATTGAGAGGTCCCTGCACCCTCAAACACTACATGGCGATCCTGCAAACCGAACTTAGGAACCACTGATAGTTATAGAAGAATATATTGTAAAAACTCCGATAAAAGAATATCCAGAGTATATACCAACTCCGAAGTCAGCTGGACCCAAATCAATTACTTTAGAGCAGTACCGGCAAAGGCAACAAATCCAAAGCCTGAAACTGCCATAATTTAGACAGCCAACAATATTTAAGCCAAAAAAACGTGGTGGAAAGAAAAGGCGACCTCAAAAGAAGTGTGCCGATCTACAAAGAGTAATCATAATTAGCAAAGGCCAACAAAAACGAAACCTGATTAAAGAACTAGAGAAATTGCGTCAGGATGGGTGGAACTCCATCGAAAGAAGAAATAATTAACAACAACAATAACGCAGCAGCAGCAGGTGCGACAATAAAAGGCGAAAATGAGGACACAAAAAATTTGTTATACATAAACTGCATAATTTTAATAATTTTATTATTAGCAAAAATTAATGTAGTAAAACACTTTCTTTACTTTATAATTCAATACAGTTTATTCAGGTTATTATGTACATGTATGTACATATGTAAAATAGTTAATATGTTTTAATTTAAGAGCGAGTGTCCGACTCGAAATGTTCAACGAAACTGTCTGTTATCCTATTTTGAACTTGCAACTCAACTTACGCGTTCGTTGGGTTCGTCAGGTTCGTCCGGTTTGTCAGTGTTGTATTGCTGCGGAGTTGCCGTCCTACATTCGGCCCTCCTGACGCAACATTCGGCTCGTATGATGACTCAGGCTGAACTGAAGGCTCCCATTTTTTCATGTATTCGGCAACCGAAATTGTACGGCCAGGTCCTTCATGGTCGCCTACTTTCATTACCTCATACCTGCCATGTGACATAACTTTGCAAATTTTATATGGACCTAAAAATTTTGGCTTAAGCTTTAATCCCGCCCCAAACTGTGTTCGCATAATGGCTACTAACTCGTTTACACGGTATTTTGTCTCTTCTTTTCTGTTTCTGTTAAAGGATTTACGGTTTTCCTCTTGTATTTTTCTTATGTTCTCTTGTGCCTCTTTACGCACGTTTTCTCTTTCTTCATCTATTTCTTTTATAGCTGCTTCATCTAATAGCTCACTTAACTTAGGATCGGTACCTACTCGCATCTCGACTCCAGTCATTAACGTAAAAGGTGTATAATTTGTGCTTCTTGGAGGAGAGTTATTTATGGTTTGCTGAACACGTTCGATATGTCTGTACCATTGACCCGGATTTTCGGCACAAAGCTTAGTCAACATCGGAATGATGATTCGATGGATGCGTTCAACTTGACCATTCCCACGTGGGACTCCAGTAGCAATCACAAGATGTTCAATACCTTCTGTCTCGCAGTATGCCCTAAAATAATTTGACATTTACGCTGAACCTCGGTCGGATATTATGCGCTTCGGATTTCCAAATATCGACGCCTGTCTTTTGAGTCGGTCTATCACGATATCTGCTGCAGTAGTTCTAGTTGGATAGAGCCAAACGAACTTTGAAAACCCATCTACCACGACAAATAGGTAACTATATGACTTAGTGGTCTGATCCATTGGGCCCACATGATCAACATAGTAGGTTCCCAATGGCCTATCATCTTTGTCTATCGGTGTAAGAAATCCCTTTTTCCTGCCAGTTTTCCTTTCCCCAACAAGGCATTCTACGCAACTTTTTACTACCTTAGCGACTTTTGTGTTTACTTGAGGAATAAAGTAAGACTTTTCTAATAAGGATTCCGTTTTTTTGATTGAAAAATGACCCTGCCTATGCGCCATTTTAATTATTTCATCCTCCATAGTCGACGGGACAACTATGAGTTCCTTAACGGGATCTTTATGAAGGATGCCATGTTTAAAATAAAAATCTTCGTAACTGTCCTTTTCTAATACTTTGCAAACTGCTCTAATCCACTGATCGCATTGTTGCGCTTGGTTAAGTCTATGAATAAATGTATCTTCGAGAATCATACATGCTACCCTGCTCAGTGCATCAACATGCCTCATTTTCGAGCCACTACGGTGTTCCATTTCATAATTGTAGTCCTGTAAGAATAAAGCCCAACGAGACACCCTTAACGGAATATCTCGTTTATGCATTGTCATCGTGAAGGCATTGCAATCTGTCACAATTTTAAACCTAATTCCTAACAGATAGATACGCCACTTTTTAAGTGCCCCCACGATTGCCAACACCTCATGCTCATATGAGTGGTATTTTTCTTCTGCCGGTTTACACCGCCTACTCATAAATTGGACAGGATGAAATGCCTGATCGTTTTTGTCTTTTTGCATCAAAACGGCTCCATATCCTAGCATACAGGCATCCGCATGCACTTCGGTAACTGCTTGAGGGCTGTATAATTTTAAAACAGGCGCTTTTGTAAGGGAAAGCTTCAGCTGTTGAAAAGAAACCATCTCTTCGTTCCCTATCACGAACTTTGCTTCCTTTTGTAAAAGGTCACTAAGCGGTTTGGCTACCACTGCGTAACCCTCTACAAACCTCCGAAAATAGGATGTTAATCCAAGAAAACGCTGTAATGACTTTTTGTCGTGGGGCAAGGGAAAATTTTCTACCGCTTTCGTTTTTATCGCCGATGGAGCTATGGTACCATTTTCAATAATATAGCCCAAAAAGTCTACTTTCCATACGAGAACCTTACATTTGTTCCACTTTATTTTTAAATTGTAATCTGCTGCCCTCTTAAGAACACGTTCTAACTTCTGGATGCCCTCATTGAAATCCTTGGCGGGAATAATGAGATCATCCATATATGCAATAACAGTTCCCTCTTGTATCATGTCTCTCAAAACGGCAAAAACGAATCGCGAAAATACGGCTGGCGAGTTTGAGATTCCAAATGGTACATATCTAAACTCAAACTGATCGTCGTGTGTCACAAAAGCAGTATATTTCATTGAGCTACTCTCAACAGGGACATGAAAAAATCCGTTTGCCAAATCGAGAGTCGTAAAAATATGAGCTTCTTGTAATCGTTCTATAACATCATCTAGCAATGGCATGGGAAAATTATCTCGCACTATCTTAGCATTTAACCGCCTGTAATCGCAACAGAGCCTTTTACTACCATCTTTTTTAGAGACAAGCACAATAGCTGACGCATACTCTGATTGACCACGCTGAATGATTCCTTCCTCCAACCACTTTGCTACCTGATCATCTACCACTTTCCTGTCTGTGTACGACATACGCCTAGGCCGTTCATAAATTGGAATATCGTCTGTTAACAAAATTTTCATAGCTAAAGGAGATTCCCTCGTTTTCTTTGGGTTATAATTAACAATCAATTCTTTGACCCTATCAAAATTGTCTACACGCAAATGTGCTAAGTCTACTTCCGGATCGCTTACATCACAATTTTCTTGAATACAGCACATATCCTTAAATTCTTCCAGCACATATATATAGCTTCTCTTGCTGTTCCGCGTTCTCTACCACTTCACTACTGTTGGAGCCAAAATCTTGCAAATTATTAGAAACTCGTAATTTATCGTTTTCCTGATTCTTGTCTGCCTTTGCTTTAAATTCTACCAAGTCTTCCGACACAATAAGATTAACGTGCTTAAGAATACTGTTACCGATTAATGCTGAGTAACGCATATCGCGTTCATGCACGGCATGAATCGTAACTTCAAGTTGCAAATTGTCCACATTTACTGGAATAGTCCAAAATGAGTAAGATGTCGTTGCGAATAAGGCAAAGGTCACAACCGGTATCGATTAGAGCCGAAAACGTTATGCCTTCGCATGTCAAATCCTTAAAAATACACCTACCAATTTGTTTAGCTTTTCGGACTAAGTCCTCTTCCAAGATATTTACACTACCTTTTTCAGATTTCACTGAAGCTTTTGTATCACGACAATTGACCGCACGATGACCTGGTTGCCCACACGAAAAACATTTAGGTTGCGCTTGCTTGCAATCTTTCGCTAAATGAGAACCGTCGCCACACTTAAAACAACGCTTTTCCTTCTCATTAGTATTCGTTAAAACTTTAGAAATTTGATTAAAGTTTGAATTGGTCAATTGTTGGCGACCAGATCGCACTTTTTCATAAACGCGAATTTGCTCTTTTAGCTCTAATATTGTTTTCGCCTGATATAAATTAATTTTGTTTTGCCGCGAATCAGGGAGGCCCTCTATAAAATACTCAATTAAACTCGTGTCATCGAGTTTAATTGGTTTACCCAATTCCATAAGACTATAAAGGTATTCCTTATAATCTTCACTTTGACGCTTTCTACGATTTCGGAGCATTCGATGCACCTCAACAGATGACACCGTGGTACCGAACTCGGATTGTAATGCTTGTGCTAACAAATCAAAACTAACAATTCCCCGCTGACTACGTATAAATAATTTAGCAGCACCCTTTAATAACTGCTTTGCGTATATGAATTTCTGCAAAGGATTCCAAAAAACTGCCTGAGCATTTTCATTAAATTCACTTAGCCATTCTTCGACCGAAGGAGAACCAGAACCGCAAAAGGATGTTAAAGAATCTACTATGTCGCGCAAAGTAAATGGTGTGCGATTATACAACTGAATTTCACTTGATGGTGAAGTACCAGCGTCGTCATACTGATAGCCCTCGTCACCGTCGTCATCACTGTTACCGTCAGCAGTCAGGCCGTAATGCTCTAGTAGTCTGTCTTGCAAAATGGTCTTCCGTCCAGTCGTAGAGAGTCCTAACTCACCCAACTTGGCTTTCAGTTCATTGACTTTAAGTTTCAAAATTTCGTTTTTCTCCATCTCGAATCGTCACACAACCGATTACAATACAAAATTTTAAGAGTAATAAATTTCTTTTTTCTTTAGAAAATTTAGCAGTTAAACAAACTTAAATTGATGATAATAGTAGTTCAATTTCTTACAAAATATTTTTGCTTTTATACATTAGTAGTTCAGTATTCAAATAAATGCTATACAAAATATATGCACAATGCTGCATAAAATGTGTGGTATTAAAAAATTCACCTCAGTTATCAAAACTTTACATAAGTATTATATAAGAAAGTCACCACTAAAGTTGTGCTTTTACATTGATCGCAACAAACTTTTTAAAAGCTTACGGATAAAAATGTCATGCAACAAGTAAAATATAATAACTTAGCTCTCTATCTCGCTTACACGCTATTCTATTCTACTTGTACTCATCTGCTATTCTCGACTTCCAACCACGATTTCGCTGCTTCTTTGAACGGTGTTCGTAACAATGTTCTTATTAGATTCCCACTGCACTCGGTTTCAAACTTTCTGCCCCCTGAACGCAACTTCTAGCATCTGCTTCGTTTACCAACAGCAACAACAATTCGTAAAACTTTGAATCAGCAACGATTTGTAAACGCGACGCCAACAACAACACACGACTCGTTTGATTTTTAAATCAACGGCTGGTACTGCTTACGCCAAGCGATTGCTTCTCTGCTTCTTAATACGTACAACTGACGCTTTTCTGCCACAACACGCAATCCGTAGAGCTGACGCTTTAGCCTCTGCTACGCTGGTACGCGAACAAAAATTGCCTTGCGTTATTCGGCCACACTGCCACACAACATGCAAATTGTAGAGTTGACGCTTCAGCCTCTTCAACGCCACTACGCGAACAACAATTGGTTTGTGCTATTCGGCCTCAGCCACACAAAACGCAATACGTATAACTGACGCTATTCAGCCTCTGCCACGCCAGTATGCGAACAACAATTGGTTTGTGCTATTCGGCCTCTGCCACACAAAACGCAATTTGTGGAGCTGACACTTCAGCCTCTGTCGCGATCATTAAAATTTATTTAAAGTTATTTAGAGACGTACAATTGCGCTCTTTTTTCACGTTCACTTCACTACTCAATGTTTGCGCTTGAGTTCAATCTCACTTCCAGACACCAATATGTAGTAAAACACTTTCTTTACTTTATAATTCAATACAGTTTATTCAGGTTATTATGTACATGTATGTACATATGTAAAACAGTTAATATGTTTTAATTTAAGAGCGAGTGTCCGACTCGAAATGTTCAACGAAACTGTCTGTTATCCTATTTTGAACTTGCAACTCAACTTACGCGTTCGTTGGGTTCGTCAGGTTCGTCCGGTTTGTCAGTGTTGTATTGCTGCGGAGTTGCCGTCCTACATTAATTCTTATTATAAGAAGTACCTAAAAAAACAAGGATATCGTAATATAAGCACAACTTAAAATGAATAAATATTAAATATAAAAAAAATGGAATTCAAAGTACTAGAGCAACTACTAAATAAACTAAAAAAAAGTCCTAATAGAAGTTACACACAAGCTTACGTAAATAATACGCAAGTATTAATAGCAAATAGCTGGAACATCATTGTGCAAACCGCACACTCCAAAGACTTGACAATTCTGAATGAAAAATTTCATGAATTAAAAACGAAAATAGAAAAGTACTTAATTGTGAAAGAAGGGAAACAAGCTCTAAAACAATGTCAACTTTTGATTTGGTAACAGCTGCGAAGGTAATCCCAACCTTCAAAGGGGAATATAAGGAACTCAACAATTTCCTAGGGCTAATTAAGTTCTACCATGACACTCTCACACAAGATATACAGAAGACTACGTAAAAAATAAAATTGTAACGGAAGCAACGGAACAAAACAGCTTCGAGGTTTCATGCAGAAATTGCTAAAAGTTCGCAAGGTTTTCAATCGATATTCACTTTTGCTTCCCGCACAGAAAACCTAATATTTAGCTTCTCTAAATGAGTTACAGATAGCTGAAGAAGGGAACGAAAGCAGGGAAATAATTGTTAGATTGAACGACCAAATTGGTTTAACCGCATTCAAAAATGGCTTAGCTGAATCACATAAATCAATAATAACAGCTGCGAGACCAAAAAAACTGGTAGAAGCCATTCACATTGCAAGTGAAGTAGCTCCGTATCAAGCAAAAAGGGGTATGCGCTTCAATAACACTAGCGATAGACAGAATTTCACTAATAACAGAAGTTACAGTAATTTTAACAGACAAAACAATAATAACAATAATCATAGCTAAGTTAGAGACAGAAAAAACAACCAACCAAAAACCAATAATTACAGGAAGAATCAAAATAGACAATATAATATGGGAAACGCATACATCCCGCGCCGACAGAACTCGGGACAACAAAACCAAAGACGATAGGATCCCTAGGATAAGATAACTCTACAAATTTCATAAAAGTAAAACTAGAAACGAAAATAGTAACTCTGCTGGTAAATTCTCGAGCCAATATCTCAATAATAAAAGAAAAAGCAGTACCAGTAAATTACAAAAAAGTAAACACAAATTGCAAAATAAATGGCATTGTGAATCGTATCATAACTGCATACAAATCTGTGAAAATTGACATTAATTCCCAACACAGTAAAATAAAGAACAAATTCTATATTTTAAAACCAATAAATAACCTAGAAGCAGGTGGAGTTTTAGGCAGAGACTTCATAGTAAAATATAAGTGTAAAATTGATTACGAGACGAATGTTATAACATTAGAATTAAAGGAAGGACAAATCACATTACCTATGTACATGCGACTAGATGATTTAAAAACAACCAGAAACCAACATAAGAGAATAAATTATTACAATTATGGAGAAAATAATAATTATAACAACAATGACAATAAATTCATGAAAGTAAAAGATAAATTAGCATTAGACAACGTGGCAAGCGATAGCACAAATGCAATATTAGAAATCTGCAAGAAATATCAGCATATATTTCATATTGAAGAAGAAGCTTTAACCGTCAACAATTTCTATGAACAACGCATTGAGCAGAGGTAGAGGACGAGCCCATTTGATGGCAGAACCCCCAAGAAGCCTCATTATGCACATCAATATGCATATAAAGGCAGCCTCGGACCTCTTTTGCTGGCTATTCAACAAAAAACACTTGAATATTGCATTCATTCAAGAACCCTGGGTTTTCAATGAAGCCCAGAGTGGCCATAGTAATAAGTAATACATCCTTTTCCCGATTTCAGAGTTGATATTTCACCTACCTCCCAGGTGACAACAACGAAATGGAAACAAGGGAAGTAATGGCCCACCGAGAAGTACTGAAGGAAAAAATGCCTGAAATTTGTTTTGGGATGTGACGCCAACGCCCATCATATTATATGGAGTAGTTCCAACACTACATAACTCGAGAGGTGAGTCATTTCTTGATTATTCTACTTTTAATATCCTATATATTCTAAGCCGGGGTAATGAGCCGACATTTTGTGACTTGCTAATAGTTATTGCAAAGCATGTTTTTACGGGGAACTGTACTCGTTTGAAACTGAACTGTGAATTTGTTGGTATCATTGGTATCCTTGGGATCATGGGGATTTCTCCTGCTGCAGGCCCGGTTAAAATATAATATTAGGCATAAAACGCGTGATTTTGAGTCATGTCCGGTTACATAAATTTGGAGGCTTAAGATTTCGCAAAAGTATTATTGGTGTATCAATTTCAAAGTTTATTCATTTGGTGGTAGTCCCGGGTGTTTACAGAGCTAAGAAACTCCGTTGAGTAGTGAACAACGTCACCTTGTTCTGTCAATGAGTCCATAGACTTGTATATTTTGTATTCTGTAGAGACTCTTTGCGAAATTAGTTTGTTAATCTCGTCTGAGGCAGAATTGCACATTACTCATATCTGGATATACGTCATCAATTAGTTGTTTAATCGTTTCGTTGCCACTCAGTTGAAGTGGACCTTGATGAGCTCGATGTTCGGGAGATATAGATTGGACTAGGATTTCAGAATTACTTGCCCATTTCCTAAGCTCCATACCGGCAGATAGGAGAACGCTTCGTGGATGCTTGTGAATTTGGAGGGCTTCTTCTAGGGCGTGACTGCTTGTCAGTATGTCATCCAAATAAATTTCGTTTCGTAGGATGTTTCCATCAAGAGGAAAGCGATGATTTTCGTCCTGAGCAATTTTTTATTTTTTTATTTATTTATTTTATTTATTTATTTTATTTATTTATTTATTTATTTAATAGCCAATGAATACAAAAAAATTCTTATAGGCAACATAGAAAATTTTAAATATTTGAAGTAACAAGAAACTTACAAAACTACTTATAAAAAATATTTACAGAATTCATAAAGCGATTTTTTGAAAAAGAAAAATCAATCTCAACATGCTTAGAAATTCTGCATGGCATAAGATTTACTAATAATACAATTAATATGATTAGCGAATGTAACGAAGTTTTTTGCAATTTTCAAAATTTCCGCTATATGGATGTTGGGCGTGGTTCGATTTCAAAAATTTTTGACGGTGATGCTAGTGATATCAATGACAATATGTGACAATATATACCAAATTTTGTGACGATATCTTACATCGTTATTGAGATACCTACAGACATTTTGTTATAAGTGGGCGTGGTAACGCCCAATATTCAAAATTTCATAAAAATCAAGTTTGTTAATGAAATATCTCTCTAAATCTCAAATTTTAGTTAATAGGTACCAAAAGATAAAGAAAAAACGAAATTTTTGCATTTTTCAAAATTTCCGTTATATGGGAGGGGCGAGGTTATGGTCCGATTTCAAAAAATTTTAACGAAGATAAAAGCGATATCGAGAAAAATTTGTTTGTTGAGATACAGACATTTTTTCCTAAGTTGGCGGGGCAACGCCCATTTTTCAAACTTCCCTAAATAAATAATTTCCTAGTTCGAAATCGCTCCAAATACCGAATTTCACTCAATTTGTTTGGGTTTGTTCCGTTATATGGGAGGCGAGTGTGGTTATGATCCGATTTTAAAAATTTTCTACGATAATAATAGCGATGTCAAGGAAAACATGTCCACCAAATTTTTGTGACGATAACTAATACTGTTATTGAGATACAGAAAATGTTTCGTAAATACCTAATTTTTTAGTTCAAAATCGCTCCAAATACCAAATTTCACTTAATTTGCTTTATACCGATCATGATTTCCCCATTAACCAGGCTGGGCAGGCAGTCGTACGAACAAGATGATAACAACAAAAAACAACAACAACAAGCAAACAAAAACTACAACGACGACAACAGCAACAACGACAACGAAAGCAAGAGCGGCAACTGCTGCTCAAGTAATGACTGCGAACGCAGTAAGCGCAGGGACAACGGCTGCAACCGCAGCAGAGGAGTCAACAACCAACACAACAGCCTTGGAGGTGAGTAGCTGTGCGAAAACCTAAAAGCGCGCGGGAAGCTTCCTCCAAAAGCTCACCGCAGAAATAGCCGCGCAGAGTAAAGACACGCGTCGGGAAAGATCGGTCACTAGACCGTTCCGGCTCGTCTAATTACAGGTCCAGCAAGGGTGGGAAGAAGATAGGCGGCGCTCAAAGAGCCTACACAGTACACCAAACCGTAACCGCTCTGAGAGCCGACGTCGCTCAGAAAGCATACGAAGGTCCAGAAGCAGCAGACGATCTACATCTAGGTATGTACCGGCAGCTGACACCACAGGTCGCCCAGCCACTCCGCCAGCTCCCGCGGATCAGGCGGACAACAGCAGAGGAGGAAGCACAGCAGAACTAAGGCCCCTCCACTTCCAAAGCCCGGCAAGCCGTGGGCTCTAGATGAGAAAAGACCCGAAAGGGGCAAGGGGTGCGTCGGGCTGGGGACAGGCGCGGACCGCTCATCAGTCCAGCTATTCGGACGCTCTCCGGGCCCTTCGGATTGCTGTGCTACCGAGCGACTACCCAGTGGTCGCCATGAGCTCGGGGGACCTTACCAGCCTTCAACACGCCATCATGTTCGCGGTGGTGCGGGGATGTCCGCACACTCTGGCGTTCTGCATGCTCCTTGTGGACTGCAAGGATAAAGGTACAGCTGAATGGCTGGTAAAAAATATACCAACGCTAGAGCGTTGGGAAGGACCTGCGCTGTGCACTCGCAGAGGCAGTGACATAACGTCCAGTGCCTGCCCTGCGAAGTAATATCGGAATTGATAGTCCCGCAGGGGTGCCACAGGCCCAGCGTACGAAGGAGGTTGGGTTTAGTCCGTAGGTGCCAGGAGGCAAATCGGGCATGCGGGCAGCACGGACTGCTCGTATATATGAAGATTCCCCCTCCCTGGTCGTAACCGAAAAAAAAAACCTCCAACGCACAACATTTCTATCTTCCTTCCGAGAACAGAGACGGAGCCACTAGACCACGCTATGAGTCTGCTCAAGGCCCAAGTTACGTGCTTACACACCACAGCGTGGAGAGTTCTGTCGAAAAATGCTCTAGAAAACGGCACCAGAAAACGGCCACGGTCTGCATTGATGAGGTGTCCTTTGACAGTCTTCGGAGGGCATAATTCGTAGCGAGTTATCGGTACAGCAATATCTCCGTAAGGCCGTGGCGGTACAAGGCAGCCAGCGGCAAGGTCTCGGCGCCGCAGAGCTCTCAAGGCTTTTTTGCGTCGGTTCCAGCTGACCCGGGGGCACCGAAGCGAGCTACGGACGAGCGGCCAAAGCAACTGCCGACCCTCTGCAACAGTTACAGGCTCTGGACGTCAAGGAAGGTGGACTTAGTTCACAAGAAGGCATTCCCCCCACACAAGAGCTCCTGGAAGGTTTAGATATGAAGCGACTAGAGCTGGATGTTCAGAGCGAGGGTGATCCAGGGCTCTCGGACCTCGAAGAACCGCAGCTCTAAGCAGAACACAAGTATCGGTAGCCCATGTCAACCTGCACCACGCGGTGGCTGCCTCGGCAGTCATCGCTGGCAGGTTTACCACGGAAGACCTAGGGATCCTACTAATACAAAAACCGTGGACCTACAGAGGCCAGGAAAGGGGTCTCAACCACAACAATAATCTGGTAATTTGGGACCTCTCCTGTGAGAGGCCAAGAGCGTGCGTAGTGCTCAAGAAAGGTATTAACTACTTCTGCAGTACAGAAAATCTAGCACAGGATCTCGTGGCGGCGAAAACAACGCTGGTGGTGAACAGAATGCTCACAGAGGTTGTTATAGCCTCTGCTTACTTTCCCGGCGATAACGCAAACATTTCAGCCCGCGTAGTGCAAGTGCTGATCGAATCCTGCCGAGGCAAACAACTCCCCTTGATAATCGGGTGAGATCGAACTCACACGACGAGGAGTGAGGTAGCAGCGATGCAAACCGAAGGGGTGAGTCACTGCTAGAATTTATGATTAGCGCAGACTTAAGTATTCACAATGTTGGGAGCAGACCAACATTTGTTACGAGAGTGAGAGAGGAAGTACTTGACATCACACTCAGCTGGGGACTGAACTCTTAAGTGATTTTTCAGTGCCGAGTCTCATCGGAGCCGTCGCTGTTGGATTACAGGATTATCAGATTCGAGCTGGGTGTGGAGGTCCAATCAGGTTTTCCAGAATGGAATCCAAAAAAGGCGAACTGGAACAAATTCAGAGAGGCTCTTAGTTCAAATCTATCAGGCGTAGATTCTAGGAATAGTAGAGGTTACTGTACAGAGTTAGAAGTTAGGTTCAACAGACTGAATGAGATCACAGTCGATGCCTATAATCACAGCTGGCCCGAGAGCAAACCAAAAGGGAATGCGCAATCCCCATGGTGGTCTCGGGAACTCACAGTTCTCAGGAAAGAAGTGCGTATGCTCTTTTATAGGGCAAAACGTGCCGGACATTGGGACGAGTATTCGGCAAAACAGTACAGCAAGGAGATCAGAAAAGCAAAGCGCTATATTTTTAGAACCTTCTGCGAGGGCGTTGAGGCAACTCCGGCGGCAGCCAGACTCCACAGGGCCCTAGCGAAAGGAAAACCAGATACCAGACTACCCATAAAGCTACCCAGGTTCCGAGAAGGAAAGATCACTCGCCCTGCTCCGAGCACACTTCCCGGATTCTGATCAGACCTCGGGGATGGAACTTCCGCGGCAGACTGGAGGAAATCCAGAAAGCTGATTCGCTGGAAGTCTGTCAGATGGGCTCTGGGTTCCTTTGAGCTCTACAAGGCCCCGGGGATGGACGGGATCAGTCCAGTGATGCTGAGGCAGGGAGGGGAACTTCTAACCCCTCACCAGGTGAAGATAATGAGAGATAGCCTTGACCTGGCCCACATCCCAGAGGTGTGGCGCAGAGCCCGGGTAATATTCATTGCCCAAATAGGAAATTACCGAAATCCTTCAGGCCGATAAGCATAACCTCCTTTGTTCTAAAAACAATGGAAAAGATTATCGACTAGGAGATAAGATACAGCGCCCTAAAGCAAACACCCCTGCACCCGGAAGAACACGCATACAGAGTATGCAGATCCACCGATACTGCGTTGTATGCTCTGACGGGAGGGATCCAGGAAGCTTTTGAGCGTTGCGAAACCGTGCTATGCGTTTTCCTAGACATCAAAGGTGTCTTCGATAACATCTCACATGGAAGCGTCAACAATTAGAAGTGGACGAACTTTTAACGATACTCACAAAAAAATGCAATCCGCTGTCAAGGCTACGCGAATGACATAGTGATGATCGATAGAGGAAAGTTCGAAAGCACCCTCTGTGAAGTCGTCCAGAGAGGCCTAAACCTGACGAAGAAGTGGTGTGTGGATGTGGGGCTAAACTTAAACCCCTCAAAAACATCCATCATCGCCTTCTCCAGGTCCAGCGCCTGGCATGTGTATGCATTACAGGAGCGATGCGCACGTGTCCGACGGCTGCGCTGGAAGTGATTGTGGAGCTCGAGCCTCTTCATATCCACATAGAACAGGCAGCAAAGCGAACCCTGCTTAACTTTGCAAGGGAAGGCTTCGGCAAAGGAAAGGTGTTGTCATCTTAAGCTATGGATAAAATAGGGGCCCAGCTCCCGTTAGTCCTTCTTTCAAGAGATGACAAACATAAGGAAATAACCTCCGAAAGAAATTTCAAGGTTACACTACAAGACAAAAATACCTGGAGCCTCTCCACTTTGGAAAGCTGCGTCCATGCTAGTACACTGAAGTGGTATACCGATGGATCGAAGACCCCCTAGGGTATAGGGGCAGGAGCCTATGGCCCAACAACTAAACTCTCGATGCCCATGGGGTCCTTCCCAAGTATTTTCCAAGCGGAGGTATATGCAGTAAGGAAGGAATGTATAAAATTAAGAGAACATCAGTGGAAGAACACTCCAGGACTCAACCAGGCAAAAAGATTACTAGGGGGTATAACACCAAAGGTACACAGTTCTTTTAATCCTCCCTAAGCCAAAATTCAGAATCCTAACAGTTTTTCTGACAGGACACTGCATGTTAAAATGGCACATGCACCGAATGGGAATCTGGTCCGGAGACATATGTCGCTTTTGCGTATATCCAGGGAGACCCCTTCCCACCTCCTCCTGGAGTGCGGTGCTATCGCACGAATAAGGGAGAGGTGCATAGGGCATAGCTGGCCAAAGGATGAGCAAATACAATCCTTATATCCAGGATCAATAATGAAATTTCTGGAGGTGCTTGGTTTGAGTGATGTGCTCTAAGATTCCGAGGGCACAATAGACCCAATGGTCGCAGTGCATAGCTTTAGCAATATCTATCTTTCTATGATACATTAACAAATCATGCAACGTTGTTTAATTTTGACGAAATTATTAGGAGGTTTTGCCTACGAAGATTAACGACCTGTTCACATAGTAGAGTAGGTTATCTCTAATAGACTACTACTATTTACTTAATAAGAAACTTACGTCTTTAATCAACAAAACAATAACCACACACGGAAATAATTCGAATAAACTGAATAAAAAGAACAGGGACCATGCCTTAAGAAATTTTCATAACGGGTTTACGACCACCGTTATCAGACATATTATTTTCATTAGCTCCCATGGATTTGCCAAACGCTTTGGCAAAAGCTCAGGAACTGGAAGCAAATAACCAGAGAGCATTATTTTCCCAAAGCTTTGCAAAAGAAAAAATTCGAGTTAGTTCACCAAAATATACAATTAGTAATTTGAGGTTCCAATCAAGGAACAATTTCGCAAAACCTGAAGCAATGTAAGAAGATCCGTCGTTATCAAGTTTTAGAAAAATATTGATTATAAACCACAACAGAATACTAGCTTCGTAAAATACAACTCAAATATAGCTAGTGCAAGTGCTCCAGCCAATAAAAATTTAAGAAACCAAGTTGAATTGTCACATGGAATGAAGCGGCCTAGGGAAAGTACTTACAGTTTTCGACCGCAAGAAAAATAATAAACAACTTTCGCGAAAATAATTTTTTAAGGAACACGGGGACGAGCTACCGCACCTCAACCTCTACGACAAAAATTTTAAAGCTTTTGGGGATACAGGAGCAACCTCTTGCTATATAAGACAGAGGATATACGAAAATAAAAATGAGATAGCTATATACAAAAAGGTAAAAACAGTAAATGGTTATTCAATAATCAAGTTTTACTATTTGATAACCCTATTTGGAGTCCAACACATTTTTTATGAAATAGAAAATTTGGAATCCGATCTCCTTTTGGGATACAACTCATTAAAAAAAGTTGAAGCACGAATTAATGTGCATAACAGGAAAATATTTTATAAAATAAAAAATGACAACGAAAACGTTCAAAAAAGCGTGAATATCAATGTTCATGAAGAAAATTAAAACTCTATGAAACAAAAGGTTTCTAAAGTGTCCCAGGAACATAAAGTTTCCACTTTCAGTAAAGACACTATGAAACAAAAGTTT
Organism: Philophylla caesio; assembly: GCA_963971545.1. Classification (NCBI taxonomy): domain Eukaryota; kingdom Metazoa; phylum Arthropoda; class Insecta; order Diptera; family Tephritidae; genus Philophylla; species Philophylla caesio. The sequence continues at coordinate 62,157,466 of OZ020605.1, forward strand.
TCTATAGGAACATACAGTTTCCGCATTAGATAAAAACACTATGAAACAAAAAGTTTTTAAAGTACCCAAGGTTCAACTTTAAATAAAAACACTTTAGAACAAAAAATGTCTACAGTGCCCGTCTAGGAACAGATACTTTCCAAGACTTGCGCCCATAAATTTACCGGCAAATTAAAAAAATTATATAATAATAAAATTAATACAAAAGCCAATGCCATAATATCATAAAAACCCCGTTTATTTGTTTCAAACGCAGCTATTATTAAACTTTACTCAGTTTCTTCCAATAAATACTGAAAAACGAAGTTTTTTTGCATATTCCAAAATTTCCGTTATATGGAAGTTGGGCGTGGTTATGGTCCGTTTTCAAAACTTTTTGTCGGTGATGCTAGTGATATCATGGACAATTTGTTCACCAAATTTTGTGTCGATACCTTACATCGTTATTGGAATACCTACAGACGTTTTTTTATAAGTGAGCGTGGTAACTTTTTGAGTTCCAATTTCTTTCATGTGGAATGAACAGAACAACGCCATTAGTAAAAAAATTGCCAACAATCAAGGGTAATTTCTACCGATTTGAAACTTTATTACAATTGAATGGGCTACAAAACTGCATACTCAAAACTTGGTCTTCAATTCTAAGAAAAAAGTTTCCAATTCTGATGCATGTTTGAAAATTTTTTTTTAGTTTCGTACAAAGTACGGAACTTGGGCTTATATGCTATATACATATATTTGTTATAATATTTAAGTGCATGTTTTGACGAGGTCATAGCAGAAAAAAATTAACCACCCAGCACTTATAAAAAAGCAGTGTGTCGTTTTGAGTTTTGCGATATGGTAAAAAATATAAAACTCAAAAATTAATTTTTATTTCTGAGCTATAAAATAACGTTCAAAAAATTATTTTTATTTTTGATCAAAACAATAAAACTCAAAAAAGAATCATTATTTTTGATGAAAAAAAAAATAAGAAAAAAATAATGGTTATTTCCAATCAAAAAATTACAACACATAAAATAATGATTATATCTGATGAATAAACAGCAACTCACAAAATAAGCATTATTTCAGAGCGAAAAATTAACACTCGAAAAATGAGTTTTATTTTTGATGAAAAAAATAAAACTACATATATATTTGATTATTTTTCATGAGCAATTAATAAAAATCGAAGTATAATAACACAAGTCTGCAAAAAAAAAAAATAATTGAGAGCTGTTCTGGTTTTTTTGTGTAATTCTTATGTTTTTGGGTGTGCTGAATCCGAAAATAACTTTAATTTTGTCATAGAACGTCACATTTTCTGACAATGTAGGTGTCTATGTTAAACAAGTTATCATCTTAAACTAAAATATAAAAGATTAAAAAATTGTTTTTAAATTTATAATTGCGTAACAAAACTAATTTATTTATGTAAAATATATTAATTAGTAAGCACTAAACACATTTCTTTTTCTCAATGAGACTCCTTTTGATACATTTTCGCTTGTAGGAAGCATCGGGAAGGTCTCTTTCAAGCGTCCAACAGTAGTCTACCGTCATTGAAACGCTCCATCTTCCCTGGTATCTTTATTCCATCTCCTTAATATCTTGGTGAAATCCTTCACCTTGCACTTCACTCACGTCTCCTAAATTTTCTGGAAAGTAGTCGAGGTGGGAATGAAGAAATGTACTTTTAAATTCATCAAGCAACCTAAAGCTTGAAATGCTTTTAAGATTTTTTGACGATTCGTTTGCAGTTAGGAACTTTGTTTTTGCCTTAAAATTTCTTTCGGGTCCAATGAAAACACCTTCCTTCAACTTTGCCTCCAAGAGGCCTGGAAACTTTGATATTAATATTTAAAGCAATTTCCATCTCTTGGAAGTGACTTTACAAAAAGCTTCATCAATCCCAGCTTGATGTGAAGCGGTGGTAGAAGAACTTTATGAGGAGGCATCAAAGTTTCATGCAGGACATTCTTTTCGCCAACTTTAAGCTCCATCGGAGGCCAACACTTTTTGGTGTTTTGTTCGGTCTCTACTATCCCACAGACACAAAAAGCAAAGCAATTTGGTAAGCCCAGATTGTTGTCCATGCCCAAGATTTTGAAATCACTACACACTTGCCAACCGTGGTCTTTATATTTTAATTTGCAAAGAATCTATTCCAAGTTCTTGTAGGTTTCCTTGAGGTGTACGGAATGACCGACAGGAATGGAAGTATAGAAACCACTGTTGTGAAGCAGAACTGCTTTTTGAATAATCTATGAAAATACGCCACTCTGTTGGGTCGTATGAGACCTTAAATTTATCCATCAAACCTTTTACACTATCGGAGCGCGCACGTTCAGGTTACAACATGTTTATGTTTGTTAATGTTTGTTTTCCAAAAGAGCAGGACAATCAACATATCCTTTAATTACATTAAAAGTAAAAGACAAGGAAAGTACAGATCTTCTAGCTTCTAATGATTTAAGACTGATTAAAAGTAAGCGTGAGCTATATGATGGCAAAGGATCTGAAAAATTTAGTGTTCGAAGTGCAAACTTCAAAAAAACCTTTTGAACAACGTTCAATCCTATTGATCAAATTTTTACAAGAAGGTCTCCAAATTATTGGCATATTTGAACGAACAAAAGATGTAAATAATAATTTAATCGTGTAGGGGTCAGCAAATGTTATGCTGTTACGCGTTACGAAACCCAGCATTGCGTAAGATTTCGCTACTATGTGGGCAATGTGACTGCTAAAAGAAAAATTCGATGAGAAGATAACTCCAAGATCTTTAATTTCGTATACTGACTCTGAAACGAAATTAGATATTTTATAATTCATGGACAAAATCTTGTAAATTTTCGCAAACGTAACTTTAAAACATTTTTTAATATTCAGACCAAGACGATTTTTATTGCACCAAAAATATTGGTAATCTATGTCAACTTGAAGCCGACACGCATCCTCGGGGCTTCTTATAACAGAAAAGGCTTTCAGATCGTCAGCATAAAGCAATTATTTAGCAAAAGAAAAACAGGTACTTATGTCATTGATGAATAAGATAAAGTGCAAAGGCCCTTATATACTCCCTTGAGGTACGCCAGAAGAAGCAATAAAAGGTTCAGAAGATACACGTTTAATTGTGACAACACAACATCTATTACTTAAATATGTCATTGATGAATAAGATGAAGAGAAAAGGCCCTAATATACTCCCTTGGGGGACGCCAGAAGAAGCAATAAAAGGTTCAGAAGATGCACCTTCAATTGTGACAACACAACATCTATTACTTAAATATGATTTTATCCATTGCAAAAAGGATTAATGAAACTCCAAATTGGCTAACTTATATATAAAAATCGAATGGGAAACCTTGTCAAAAGCCTTAGTCAATGCCGTCAACTTGAAACCCATCTGAAAACGATCCTATGCAATATTCACTAAACACTGCTAGATCGGTAACCGTAGATCGATATGCAACAACACCATGTTGATTCGGCGAAATCAAGCTCTTGGTTACAAATTTTAGTTTTGCAGCTACTATAGTTTCAAAGAGTTTAGAAACCGAAGTTAACTTTAATATTGGCCTATGGTTGCAAACATCACTTTTGTTCCCACTTTTAAAAAGAGGGTTAATATAAATCACTTCCCAGTCATATAAGAAAATGCCGGAAGCCAAAGACATATTAAAATTAATTTTTAATGTTTGAAATTTTTTTTTTAGTTTCGTACAAAGTACGGAACTTGGGCTTATATGCTATATATATTTGTTATCATATTTAAGTGCATGTTTTGACGAGGTCATAGCAGAAAAAAATTAACCACCCAGCACTTATAAAAAAGCAGTGTGTCGTTTTGAGTTTTGCGATATGGTAAAAAATATAAAACTCAAAATTTAATTGTTATCTCTGAGCTATAAAATAACGTTCAAAAAATTATTTTTATTTTTGATCAAAACAATAAAACTCAAAAAAGAATCATTATTTTTGATGAAAAAAAAAATAAGAAAAAAATAATGGTTATTTCCAATCAAAAAATTACAACACATAAAATAATGATTATATCTGATGAATAAACAGCAACTCACAAAATAAGCATTATTTCAGAGCGAAAAATTAACACTCGAAAAATGAGTTTTATTTTTGATGAAAAAAATAAAACTACATATATATTTGATTATTTTTCATGAGCAATTAATAAAAATCGAAGTATAATAACACAAGTCTGCAAAAAAAAAAATAATTGAGAGCTGTTCTGGTTTTTTTGTGTAATTCTTATGTTTTTGGGTGTGCTGAATCCGAAAATAACTTTAATTTTGTCATAGAACGTCACATTTTCTGACAATGTAGGTGTCTATGTTAAACAAGTTATCATCTTAAACTAAAATATAAAAGATTAAAAAATTGTTTTTAAATTTATAATTGCGTAACAAAACTAATTTATTTATGTAAAATATATTAATTAGTAAGCACTAAACACATTTTTTTTTCTCAATGAGACTCCTTTTGATACATTTTCGCTTGTAGGAAGCATCGGGAAGGTCTCTTTCAAGCGTCCAACAGTAGTCTACCGTCATTGAAACGCTCCATCTTCCCTGGTATCTTTATTCCATCTCCTTAATATCTTGGTGAAATCCTTCACCTTGCACTTCACTCACGTCTCCTAAATTTTCTGGAAAGTAGTCGAGGTGGGAATGAAGAAATGTACTTTTAAATTCATCAAGCAACCTATGCTTGAAATGCTTTTAACATTTTTTGACGATTCGTTTGCAGTTAGGAACTTTGTTTTTGCCTTAAAATTTCTTTCGGGTCCAATGAAAACACCTTCCTTCAACTTTGCCTCCAAGAGGCCTGGAAACTTTGATATTAATATTTAAAGCAATTTCCATCTCTTGGAAGTGACTTTACAAAAAGCTTCATCAATCCCAGCTTTATGTGAAGCGGTGGTAGAAGAACTTTATGAGGAGGCATCAAAGTTTCATGCAGGACATTCTTTTCGCCAACTTTAAGCTCCATCGGAGGCCAACACTTTTTGGTGTTTTGTTCGGTCTCTACTATCCCACAGACACAAAAAGCAAAGCAATTTGGTAAGCCCAGATTGTTGTCCATGCCCAAGATTTTGAAATCACTACACACTTGCCAACCGTGGTCTTTATATTTTAATTTGCAAAGAATCTATTCCAAGTTCTTGTAGGTTTCCTTGAGGTGTACGGAATGACCGACAGGAATGGAAGTATAGAAACCACTGTTGTGAAGCAGAACTGCTTTTTGAATAATCTATGAAAATACGCCACTCTGTTGGGTCGTATGAGACCTTAAATTTATCCATCAAACCTTTTACACTATCGGAGCGCGCACGTTCAGGTTACAACATGTTTATGTTTGTTAATGTTTGTTTTCCAAAAGAGCAGGACAATCAACATATCCTTTAATTACATTAAAAGTAAAAGACAAGGAAAGTACAGATCTTCTAGCTTCTAATGATTTAAGACTGATTAAAAGTAAGCGTGAGCTATATGATGGCAAAGGATCTGAAAAATTTAGTGTTCGAAGTGCAAACTTCAAAAAAACCTTTTGAACAACGTTCAATCCTATTGATCAAATTTTTACAAGAAGGTCTCCAAATTATTGGCATATTTGAACGAACAAAAGATGTAAATAATAATTTAATCGTGTAGGGGTCAGCAAATGTTATGCTGTTACGCGTTACGAAACCCAGCATTGCGTAAGATTTCGCTACTATGTGGGCAATGTGACTGCTAAAAGAAAAATTCGATGAGAAGATAACTCCAAGATCTTTAATTTCGTATACTGACTCTGAAACGAAATTAGATATTTTATAATTCATGGACAAAATCTTGTAAATTTTCGCAAACGTAACTTTAAAACATTTTTTAATATTCAGACCAAGACGATTTTTATTGCACCAAAAATATTGGTAATCTATGTCAACTTGAAGCCGACACGCATCCTCGGGGCTTCTTATAACAGAAAAGGCTTTCAGATCGTCAGCATAAAGCAATTATTTAGCAAAAGAAAAACAGGTACTTATGTCATTGATGAATAAGATAAAGTGCAAAGGCCCTTATATACTCCCTTGAGGTACGCCAGAAGAAGCAATAAAAGGTTCAGAAGATACACGATTAATTGTGACAACACAACATCTATTACTTAAATATGCCATTGATGAATAAGATGAAGAGAAAAGGCCCTAATATACTCCCTTGGGGGACGCCAGAAGAAGCAATAAAAGGTTCAGAAGATGCACCTTCAATTGTGACAACACAACATCTATTACTTAAATATGATTTTATCCATTGCAAAAAGGATTAATGAAACTCCAAATTGGCTAACTTATATATTAAAATCGAATGGGAAACCTTGTCAAAAGCCTTAGTCAATGCCGTCAACTTGAAACCCATCTGAAAACGATCCTATGCAATATTCACTAAACACTGCTAGATCGGTAACCGTAGATCGATATGCAACAACACCATGTTGATTCGGCGAAATCAAGCTCTTGGTTACAAATTTTAGTTTTGCAGCTACTATAGTTTCAAAGAGTTTAGAAACCGAAGTTAACTTTAATATTGGCCTATGGTTGCAAACATCACTTTTGTTCCCACTTTTAAAAAGAGGGTTAATATAAATCACTTCCCAGTCATATAAGAAAATGCCGGAAGCCAAAGACATATTAAAATTAATTTTTAATGTTTGAAAATTTTTTTTTAGTTTCGTACAAAGTACGGAACTTGGGCTTATATGCTATATATATTTGTTATCATATTTAAGTGCATGTTTTGACGAGGTCATAGCAGAAAAAAATTAACCACCCAGCACTTATTAAAAAGCAGTGTGTCGTTTTGAGTTTTGCGATATGGTAAAAAATATAAAACTCAAAAATTAATTGTTATCTCTGAGCTATAAAATAACGTTCAAAAAATTATTTTTATTTTTGATCAAAACAATAAAACTCAAAAAAGAATCATTATTTTTGATGAAAAAAAAAATAAGAAAAAAATAATGGTTATTTCCAATCAAAAAATTACAACACATAAAATAATGATTATATCTGATGAATAAACAGCAACTCACAAAATAAGCATTATTTCAGAGCGAAAAATTAACACTCGAAAAATGAGTTTTATTTTTGATGAAAAAAATAAAACTACATATATATTTGATTATTTTTCATGAGCAATTAATAAAAATCGAAGTATAATAACACAAGTCTGCAAAAAAAAAAATAATTGAGAGCTGTTCTGGTTTTTTTGTGTAATTCTTATGTTTTTGGGTGTGCTGAATCCGAAAATAACTTTAATTTTGTCATAGAACGTCACATTTTCTGACAATGTAGGTGTCTATGTTAAACAAGTTATCATCTTAAACTAAAATATAAAAGATTAAAAAATTGTTTTTAAATTTATAATTGCGTAACAAAACTAATTTATTTATGTAAAATATATTAATTAGTAAGCACTAAACACATTTTTTTTTCTCAATGAGACTCCTTTTGATACATTTTCGCTTGTAGGAAGCATCGGGAAGGTCTCTTTCAAGCGTCCAACAGTAGTCTACCGTCATTGAAACGCTCCATCTTCCCTGGTATCTTTATTCCATCTCCTTAATATCTTGGTGAAATCCTTCACCTTGCACTTCACTCACGTCTCCTAAATTTTCTGGAAAGTAGTCGAGGTGGGAATGAAGAAATGTACTTTTAAATTCATCAAGCAACCTATGCTTGAAATGCTTTTAACATTTTTTGACGATTCGTTTGCAGTTAGGAACTTTGTTTTTGCCTTAAAATTTCTTTCGGGTCCAATGAAAACACCTTCCTTCAACTTTGCCTCCAAGAGGCCAGGAAACTTTGATATTAATATTTAAAGCAATTTCCATCTCTTGGAAGTGACTTTACAAAAAGCTTCATCAATCCCAGCTTTATGTGAAGCGGTGGTAGAAGAACTTTATGAGGAGGCATCAAAGTTTCATGCAGGACATTCTTTTCGCCAACTTTAAGCTCCATCGGAGGCCAACACTTTTTGGTGTTTTGTTCGGTCTCTACTATCCCACAGACACAAAAAGCAAAGCAATTTGGTAAGCCCAGATTGTTGTCCATGCCCAAGATTTTGAAATCACTACACACTTGCCAACCGTGGTCTTTATATTTTAATTTGCAAAGAATCTATTCCAAGTTCTTGTAGGTTTCCTTGAGGTGTACGGAATGACCGACAGGAATGGAAGTATAGAAACCACTGTTGTGAAGCAGAACTGCTTTTTGAATAATCTATGAAAATACGCCACTCTGTTGGGTCGTATGAGACCTTAAATTTATCCATCAAACCTTTTACACTATCGGAGCGCGCACGTTCAGGTTACAACATGTTTATGTTTGTTAATGTTTGTTTTCCAAAAGAGCAGGACAATCAACATATCCTTTAATTACATTAAAAGTAAAAGACAAGGAAAGTACAGATCTTCTAGCTTCTAATGATTTAAGACTGATTAAAAGTAAGCGTGAGCTATATGATGGCAAAGGATCTGAAAAATTTAGTGTTCGAAGTGCAAACTTCAAAAAAACCTTTTGAACAACGTTCAATCCTATTGATCAAATTTTTACAAGAAGGTCTCCAAATTATTGGCATATTTGAACGAACAAAAGATGTAAATAATAATTTAATCGTGTAGGGGTCAGCAAATGTTATGCTGTTACGCGTTACGAAACCCAGCATTGCGTAAGATTTCGCTACTATGTGGGCAATGTGACTGCTAAAAGAAAAATTCGATGAGAAGATAACTCCAAGATCTTTAATTTCGTATACTGACTCTGAAACGAAATTAGATATTTTATAATTCATGGACAAAATCTTGTAAATTTTCGCAAACGTAACTTTAAAACATTTTTTAATATTCAGACCAAGACGATTTTTATTGCACCAAAAATATTGGTAATCTATGTCAACTTGAAGCCGACACGCATCCTCGGGGCTTCTTATAACAGAAAAGGCTTTCAGATCGTCAGCATAAAGCAATTATTTAGCAAAAGAAAAACAGGTACTTATGTCATTGATGAATAAGATAAAGTGCAAAGGCCCTTATATACTCCCTTGAGGTACGCCAGAAGAAGCAATAAAAGGTTCAGAAGATACACGTTTAATTGTGACAACACAACATCTATTACTTAAATATGTCATTGATGAATAAGATGAAGAGAAAAGGCCCTAATATACTCCCTTGGGGGACGCCAGAAGAAGCAATAAAAGGTTCAGAAGATGCACCTTCAATTGTGACAACACAACATCTATTACTTAAATATGATTTTATCCATTGCAAAAAGGATTAATGAAACTCCAAATTGGCTAACTTATATATTAAAATCGAATGGGAAACCTTGTCAAAAGCCGTAGTCAATGCCGTCAACTTGAAACCCATCTGAAAACGATCCTATGCAATATTCACTAAACACTGCTAGATCGGTAACCGTAGATCGATATGCAACAACACCATGTTGATTCGGCGAAATCAAGCTCTTGGTTACAAATTTTAGTTTTGCAGCTACTATAGTTTCAAAGAGTTTAGAAACCGAAGTTAACTTTAATATTGGCCTATGGTTGCAAACATCACTTTTGTTCCCACTTTTAAAAAGAGGGTTAATATAAATCACTTCCCAGTCATATAAGAAAATGCCGGAAGCCAAAGACATATTAAAATTAATTTTTAATGTTTGAAAATTTTTTTTTAGTTTCGTACAAAGTACGGAACTTGGGCTTATATGCTATATATATTTGTTATCATATTTAAGTGCATGTTTTGACGAGGTCATAGCAGAAAAAAATTAACCACCCAGCACTTATAAAAAAGCAGTGTGTCGTTTTGAGTTTTGCGATATGGTAAAAAATATAAAACTCAAAAATTAATTGTTATCTCTGAGCTATAAAATAACGTTCAAAAAATTATTTTTATTTTTGATCAAAACAATAAAACTCAAAAAAGAATCATTATTTTTGATGAAAAAAAAAATAAGAAAAAAATAATGGTTATTTCCAATCAAAAAATTACAACACATAAAATAATGATTATATCTGATGAATAAACAGCAACTCACAAAATAAGCATTATTTCAGAGCGAAAAATTAACACTCGAAAAATGAGTTTTATTTTTGATGAAAAAAATAAAACTACATATATATTTGATTATTTTTCATGAGCAATTAATAAAAATCGAAGTATAATAACACAAGTCTGCAAAAAAAAAAATAATTGAGAGCTGTTCTGGTTTTTTTGTGTAATTCTTATGTTTTTGGGTGTGCTGAATCCGAAAATAACTTTAATTTTGTCATAGAACGTCACATTTTCTGACAATGTAGGTGTCTATGTTAAACAAGTTATCATCTTAAACTAAAATATAAAAGATTAAAAAATTGTTTTTAAATTTATAATTGCGTAACAAAACTAATTTATTTATGTAAAATATATTAATTAGTAAGCACTAAACACATTTTTTTTTCTCAATGAGACTCCTTTTGATACATTTTCGCTTGTAGGAAGCATCGGGAAGGTCTCTTTCAAGCGTCCAACAGTAGTCTACCGTCATTGAAACGCTCCATCTTCCCTGGTATCTTTATTCCATCTCCTTAATATCTTGGTGAAATCCTTCACCTTGCACTTCACTCACGTCTCCTAAATTTTCTGGAAAGTAGTCGAGGTGGGAATGAAGAAATGTACTTTTAAATTCATCAAGCAACCTATGCTTGAAATGCTTTTAACATTTTTTGACGATTCGTTTGCAGTTAGGAACTTTGTTTTTGCCTTAAAATTTCTTTCGGGTCCAATGAAAACACCTTCCTTCAACTTTGCCTCCAAGAGGCCTGGAAACTTTGATATTAATATTTAAAGCAATTTCCATCTCTTGGAAGTGACTTTACAAAAAGCTTCATCAATCCCAGCTTTATGTGAAGCGGTGGTAGAAGAACTTTATGAGGAGGCATCAAAGTTTCATGCAGGACATTCTTTTCGCCAACTTTAAGCTCCATCGGAGGCCAACACTTTTTGGTGTTTTGTTCGGTCTCTACTATCCCACAGACACAAAAAGCAAAGCAATTTGGTAAGCCCAGATTGTTGTCCATGCCCAAGATTTTGAAATCACTACACACTTGCCAACCGTGGTCTTTATATTTTAATTTGCAAAGAATCTATTCCAAGTTCTTGTAGGTTTCCTTGAGGTGTACGGAATGACCGACAGGAATGGAAGTATAGAAACCACTGTTGTGAAGCAGAACTGCTTTTTGAATAATCTATGAAAATACGCCACTCTGCTGGGTCGTATGAGATCTTAAATGTATCCATCAAACCTTTTACACTATCGGAGCGCGCACGTTCAGGTTACAACATGTTTATGTTTGTTAATGTTTGTTTTCCAAAAGAGCAGGACAATCAACATATCCTTTAATTACATTAAAAGTAAAAGACAAGGAAAGTACAGATCTTCTAGCTTCTAATGATTTAAGACTGATTAAAAGTAAGCGTGAGCTATATGATGGCAAAGGATCTGAAAAATTTAGTGTTCGAAGTGCAAACTTCAAAAAAACCTTTTGAACAACGTTCAATCCTATTGATCAAATTTTTACAAAAAGGTCTCCAAATTATTGGCATATTTGAACGAACAAAAGATGTAAATAATAATTTAATCGTGTAGGGGTCAGCAAATGTTATGCTGTTACGCCTTACGAAACCCAGCATTGCGTAAGATTTCGCTACTATGTGGGCAATGTGACTGCTAAAAGAAAAATTCGATGAGAAGATAACTCCAAGATCTTTAATTTCGTATACTGACTCTGAAACGGAATTAGATATTTTATAATTCATGGACAAAATCTTGTAAATTTTCGCAAACGTAACTTTAAAACATTTTTTAATATTCAGACCAAGACGATTTTTATTGCACCAAAAATATTGGTAATCTATGTCAACTTGAAGCCGACACGCATCCTCGGGGCTTCTTATAACAGAAAAGGCTTTCAGATCGTCAGCATAAAGCAATTATTTAGCAAAAGAAAAACAGGTACTTATGTCATTGATGAATAAGATAAAGTGCAAAGGCCCTTATATACTCCCTTGAGGTACGCCAGAAGAAGCAATAAAAGGTTCAGAAGATGCACCTTCAATTGTGACAACACAACATCTATTACTTAAATATGATTTTATCCATTGCAAAAAGGATTAATGAAACTCCAAATTGGCTAACTTATATATTAAAATCGAATGGGAAACCTTGTCAAAAGCCTTAGTCAATGCCGTCAACTTGAAACCCATCTGAAAACGATCCTATGCAATATTCACTAAACACTGCTAGATCGGTAACCGTAGATCGATATGCAACAACACCATGTTGATTCGGCGAAATCAAGCTCTTGGTTACAAATTTTAGTTTTGCAGCTACTATAGTTTCAAAGAGTTTAGAAACCGAAGTTAACTTTAATATTGGCCTATGGTTGCAAACATCACTTTTGTTCCCACTTTTAAAAAGAGGGTTAATATAAATCACTTCCCAGTCATATAAGAAAATGCCGGAAGCCAAAGACATATTAAAATTAATTTTTAAGGGGTTAACTAAGGCAGGACTGTTTTTAAAAAGCACAGCTGAAAATCCATCAAGATCTGTTTTTGCAGACGGTTTTAGATTGAAAATACCTCTGCCCACGTCATCAGATGATAGACTTAGAGATGCAAAACAAAAAGATGACTTCGCATCAATGTTAAAATCAGGTGAGGACGTGCAATCATCCCGAGTTAAGTTTGATCCGAAAAGTTTCTGCAAAAAATTTTCAATATCTGCAGGACAGTGGGCATATTTGTCTGCGAAAAAAAGCACGGAGGGTATACCCGAACTACTTTTTTTCGCTTTAATGTAATTCCAAAAAGACTTCGGATTAGATTTAATATTTGATTCAACACCAAGAATATAACTTCCGTAAAGAAATTTTTCTAAACAATTAACTTGCTTTTAGAAATTTAGATAGTTAGCTAAAAAGATCTGACTTCAATTTTCGAAATTAAACTATTTATTATTGAGAAGTCACAAACCGAATAGTTAAAACCTATTATTTCAGTGGGTGACGATTTTAAAAAATTATAAGAATCAAATCTTAGGACTAAAGGCACACGATGTTTATCGGGGAGAGATAAAGGAAAGTGGCATTTCTCAATGATACAATTAATGTTATCACTTATAAAGACAAGGTCGAGAATTCTTTTCAATTTATTAATAAAATTATTAATTTGCAGTAAGTTTAAACTAAGAACACTATCGAGGAAATACGACTCATGATATGTAGAAATATTTAATGGAGTAGGACCAAAATTTGAAAAAAGACCCTGACCACGACACATTCTTCTTCTTCTTTCATTGGCTCGATAACCGCCTATGTGATTTTGGCCGAGCTTAGCACAGCACGCCAGTTATTTCTCTCTTTCGCTAACTGGCGCCAGTTGGAAATACCAAGCGTACCCAAGTCCCTTACCGCCTGCTCTTTCCAACGCAGAGGAGGCCTCCCTTTTCCTCTGCTACCACCGGCGGGTGCCGCGTCGAATACTTTCAGAGCTGGTGCGCTTTCATCCATTCGAACGACATGACCAAGCCAGCGAAGCCGCTGGATCTTAATTCGCTGCACTGTATCTATGTCGTTATAAAGCTCGTACAGCTCATCGTTCCATCTTCTACGGTATTCGCCATCGCAAAGGCGTAAAGGCCCATAAATCTTTCAGAGAATCTTTCTCTCGAACACTCCCAGAGCCTTCTAATCATATATCTTCATCGTCCATGCTTCTGCGCCATACATTAGGACGGGCATAATGAGAGACTTATAGAGCGCGATTTTTGTCCGTCGAGAGAGGACTTTACTGCTCAGTTGCCTACTCAGTCCGAAGTATCACTTGTTGACAAGAGTCATCCTCCTTTGGATTTCGAGGCTGAAATTATTATTGATGTTAATGCTGGTTCCTTAGTAAACGAAGTCTTCTACTTTATCAAAGTTATAACTGTCAACAGTGGTGTTTGATCCCAGTCGTGAATGTGCCGACTGTCTACTTAATAACAGGAGATACTTCGTCTTGCCCTCGTTCACCTCCAGACCCATTCGCGCTGCTTCTCTATCCAGTTTTGAGAAGACAGAACTAACTGCGCAGTTGTTAAGGCCGATGATGTCAATATCAACTGCGTACGCACGCAGCTGCACACTCTTATAAAAGATAGTGCTTGACCGATTTAGTTCTGCGGCTCGAATTATCTTCTCCAGTATAAGGTAAAAAAAGTCACACGACAAAGAGTCATCCTGTCTGAAACCTCGTTTGGTATCAAACGGCTCGGAGAGGTCCTTCCCAATCCTGATGGAGCTGGTGGTGTTGCTCAACGTCATTTTACATAGCCCTATAAGTTTTGCGGGGATACCAAATTCAGACATTGCGGCATAAAGGCAACTTCTTTTTGTGCTGTTAAGGCCGATGATGTCAATATCAACTGCGTACGCCAGCAGCTGCACACTCTTATAAAAGATAGTGCTTGACCGATTTAGTTCTGCGGCTCGAATTATCTTCTCCAGCATAAGGTAAAAAAAGTCACACGACAAAGAATCATCCTGTCTGAAACCTCGTTTGGTATCAAACGGCTCGGAGAGGTCCTTCCCAATCCTGATGGAGCTGGTGGTGTTGCTCAACGTCATTTTACATAGCCGTATAAGTTTTGCGGGGTTACCAAATTCAGACATTGCGGCATAAAGGCAACTTCTTTTTGTGCTGTCAAAAGCGGCTTTGAAGTCGACAAAAAGGTGGTGCCCGTCGATTCTTCTCTCTTGGGTCTTTTCCAAGATCTGGCGCACTGTGAATATCTGGTCGATAGTAGATTTACCAGGTCTAAAGCCACACTGATAAGGTCCAATCAGTTCATTGACGTTGGGCTTTAGTCTCTCACTCAATACGCTCGACGCTTATATGCAATGTTAAGAAGGTGTAATATTAGTTAGGAGGATTATTTTTTGTATTATTAGCGCAACTCGCTTTATTTTGTAGGCCACCAGGCCGCTCTTGTGAACAATAATATGCAAACGGTTAAGTTTGTAAATTACCATTCATTTTATTTTCAAAAATGTTGTTCTTATATACTAATTTCCTCACAGAGGAAACTTATTACTAATTCTTAATTAACCAATGGGAAATCAACACGAAATAACAAATATTTTCTCACGCATTGATTTCACACGGTAGATACTAAATAATATGATTGGTAAAATGCGCTTGGTGTTTTTGTAGTGTTTGTTTTATTTATTGGCCTTTAAATTGCTGAAATGCAATGACAGCAATTTGATGCCAGAATGTATTATGTATTTTTGCTAAGCGGTCACTCACCAAAAGTACTTGTACTTGTTGTGTAATGAGCTCGCTGTTCTGCGCCCAGACATTTGGTTTTATGTGACACTTTGCGTGTGATGCCTTGCGCGCGTGCAGTGTACATTATATTTACGTGTGTGTGTGTCAGTATGTTGTGTGTGCTATGTTCATTGTGTATGTTTGTATGTCTGTATGTTTGTTATATTGTGCGCAATGTGTATTGTGTGTGTGTATCAGTTATGTATGTACATACTACATCCTACCCCTTTAGTTAAATGTACAATTGCTGTAGTTTCTTAAAAGTTAGGCAAATGTGCATATTATGTTACAATTTATGTATATTAATATATTATAGTTTACAATTAGTTATATGTTTCTAGCTTTAATTATATTGTTATTGTGTATTTTAACTAATTTATTTTCTATTTGTATTGACGCCTTCTTGTTTAATGACTTTGTAAGGGCCTTTAAAAATTTTATCAAATTTTTTCTTATTTCCTACTTTAATATAAACTAAATCATTATTTTTGAAATTACTTATATTATTGTTAGTTTGTTTCTTAATTCTATCAATCTTATTTTGTATTAGAGATTGATGAGCCATATTATGAGCATGTATAAGTTTCAGTTTGAACTCTGTCAGATAATCATTAATATTGTATAATTTGTTTTTAGATTTAAGTATTTCGCAGGGTAGACTGCCTATATTTTTAAACACTAGCTCATGTGGAGAATAATTTGTCGTACAGTTTGACGTTGTGTTGTAGCAGTACACGTAATAGGGTAATAAGTCTTCCCAATTGTCTTTTTTTTGAAGTGCTCGTAGGTAATCATTTAATACTCTATGGTTTCGTTCTAATGCTCCTAATGTCTCATGGTGGAATGGTGCTGAAACCTTTTTGTCTAAGTTTAATAGTATACATATGTTGGTAAGTAATTCGTTTGTAAATTCTGTACCTTTGTCAGTTTTTATGTTTTTAAAACATCCATATTTTAATATAAATCCTTCAACAATTGTTCTTGCTACAGTAACTGCATCTTTACTTTGCATTGGAAATGCTGCTATATACTTTGTGAGTTCACATTGAAAAGTCAGAATGTATCTGTATCCGTTTGATGGACGTAAAGGGCCTACTGTGTCAACTGTAATTGTTTCAAATGAAGTTGTTGGAGTGTCTGTCATGGTCATTTTTTCTTTTGTGTATTTAGTTACTTTTATTTCATGGCATAATTTGCAGTTATTAATATAATTCTTTACCATGTTTTTCCAAACATATCTTTGTTTTAATTTTTTAATGCATCTGGAGATTCCTATATGTCCTCCTAATTCCTCATCATGATATTTGCTTATTAGACGCTTCATTTCTTTAATATTCTTTATTTCTTTTGGCGGTGTATATACTATAATGGCTGTATTAGTTTTCATTTCTTTTTGTAGCTTATTCCATTTTTCTTTAAATTCTTGCATGCTTATATACTGGTAAATTTTGTCTTCTGCAGAGTTTGCTAATTTAGCTCTATCCTGTTGTTCTACGAATAATCCTAGCTTCCTCAGAATCAACGTCATAGTTGATAACGATTTATCGCTATATTCAACAACAATATTTTTCTTTTGTGCTACTATATTGGCCTTTTCATTATACATAATATTCTTTTTGAACTGAAATTGCAATTTCTTTATATGCGTGACGTCAGATAATGGCGTTGCTTCCCAAATGTGAAGGTGATCAAGCTTCTCTTGAGTTGCAGCACTAGTTCTTTTTGCAAGTTGTTTTCTTGCTATGCCATTTATATCTTCATTTAGCTTTTTGCTTTCTTTGCCATTTAATTTTTCATTTAGCTTTCCGCTTTATATGCCATTTAATTTTTCATTTTCTAATTTTTTACAACCGCTCTTGTAATTGTAAGCATATCATATGATGGTATCATTTTTCTTAATTCTTTTGATGTAATTTTTATTCTAGATAGTGCGTCTGCATTTGTATTCATCTTTCCTTGTTTGAAAATTATTTCAAAATCATAATCCATAAGATCTACTCGTATTCTTGTTAACTTTTATGACGGGTTTTTATGTGTGAATAAACTTACTAATGGTCTATGGTCAGTGTATACCATGAATTTTCTACCGAATAGGTAAGGTCTGAAATAATTTATTCCCCAATGAATGGCTAATAACTCCTTTTCTATTATTGGTTTGTTGACTTCATGTTTGTTCAAAGATTTACTCGCATATGCTATTGGAGTGTCTTCTCCAGGCGTCCCTTGAGATAAAACTGCTCCTAAGGCATAGTTTGATGCATCAGTAGTCAAAATAAAAGGTTTGGAGAAATCGGGATATTTCAAAACAGGTGGTGTCATTAGTTTTGACTTTAGAGTTTTGAAAGCTATTTCACATTCTTTTGACCACTCTTGGAGTCCACTCAAAGCTATAGTCATCATGCGTTGAAAACTATTAGTCGCAATTTTTAAGCCAAAAGGTAGCCTTTTGAACTGATAATGTCCTTTATTAGTCGAAAAAGCTGTAAGCGGTCTGGATTGCTTATCTAAAGGTATTTGATGGAATGAGCTGGTCATGTCCAAGGTTGAAAAATATTTGGCTTTGCCTAATTTGTCTAACACATCTTCTAGTCTTGTTAATGGGAATTTATCATTTACAATTTTGTTGTTTAGTTATCTGTAGTCAACTACTAATCTCCATTTAGTTTCATCATTTGTGCTTTTCTTTGGCACAATTAATAATGGTGAGTTATATGGACTGGTTGAATGTTCAACAATGTCCTCTTTAATTAATTTTTCAACTTGTTGGTTAATCTCTTCAACATGTGCATTTGGTAATCTGTAGTTTTTTATATGAGTGGACTGGAGTTTTGTCATGTACAGAAATATTCTGTGTATAAAAATTGTTTTTTGTTAAAATATCTCCTTTTAGATGAAATATTTCATTGTATTTGATACAAATATTTATTATGGATTCTTTTGCTTCTGGATCTAGGTTTTCAAAATTTATAGTATTAAATTAAATTTTGTGTCATATTTCAATATTGAAATTGTTGGTTGTATGTGTAAAGGAATATCTTTAATTGTTGCGTCACACTCATTTGTATTTATGAACTTTATATGTTTGTGACCTTTCTTTGGAATTATTGTGTTAGCTATAAATATGCCTGGTGTTATTTCACTAGCGCATACTAAACTGTCTTCATTTAAATCAACGTCTACTTCTTTTATAATTTCTGTTCGGGGTGGTAAATGAATACTGGGTAATGTGCTGAGTTTCATGTACATTGGCAAGATTATTTGTTGTTCTTCATAACTAATTGTGATTACGAAAGTTTCATAATCTATTTTACAATTATATTGAGTCAAGAAGTCTCTGCCTATAATTCCGTCTGTAGATATGTTAATATTATCAAAAATATATTTATTTTTATTTTTATTTATATTTATTTATTTATTTATGTCTAGCAACGGTATAGTAATAACAGACATTTGGCGGATATATAATTAAATATTACACATTCTTCTTAACACTTAGTTTCCACTTAAAGATTACTAAAAACTTCCGATAAATTACAATAAATTCAATTAAATTCGAATAAAAGAGTTTAAAATATTATTGATTAGACATAAGGTAACTTTCCAATTCCAACTTGGTTGCACTTGGATTAGTAAAGTCTACATCCGAAAAACTTGAGAAATAGTTGAAATCTGACAAGGTTCTGTTGATTGGCGCATACGCACCATAAACCGTTCTGCTCAGCCCAACCCTAAAAGCGCCAAACCGACGCAAATTCCGGCTGGGAACATAGAAATTGATTTTTGCAAGTAGGAGCTGACAGTCAACTTTTCCCGAAATGATACCCAATAGAAAAGAGATAGACTGCGATGTTCTTCTGTTTTGCAGAGTTGGTAGGCTAATTAACCGACAACGGGAGCCATATGGTGGCCATGGTTCAACAAAGTTTAATGATCGTAGAGCAAAGCGTATAAATACCTTTTGTACCTTTTCTAGACGATTTATATGAACTGTGTGACTCGGTCTCCATATAAAAGCAGCATATTCGAGTTTAGAACGTACAAACGCGGTATAAAGCATTATAAGAGTATAAGGATCGGTGAACTCAGAAGAGTGACGTCTAACAAATGCTAGCATGGCAAAAGAGTCGGCGATAGTTTTATTTAAGTGCGAAGTGAAAGTGAGTTTTGAGTCAAAATGTACTCCAAGATCTTTGGTCTCACTTTTCGAGTCAAGGCAGATATTCGCAATTGAATAAGATGTTTCAAGTGGTAATTTTGATTTGGAAAAAGATACTTTATGGCATTTCTTGATGTTAAGTAAAAGCCGATTCTTAACACACCATATATGAAGCTTGTCAAGCTGCGATTGAAGCTCGGCCGAGTCATTAGCGCATCTAATATCCGAATACATTTTCAAGTCATCGGCAAACAGAAGAAACTTGGCATTAGAAAAGCAGGAACTGATGTCATTAATAAAGAGTAAGAAAAATAATGGGCCCAAGATACTTCCCTGTGGAACCCCTGAAAGAGCAATAAATGGCTTAGATGAAATACCATCAATAACCACCTTACTGGTTCTCAAGCATAGATAGGACCTGCTCCAATCCAATAAACGCTAATGGATTCCTATACATTCTAATTTAGTCAATAAAATATTGTGAGAAATCTTGTCGAAAGCCTTCGAAAAATCGGTGTAAATCACATCTAATTGAGAGCCGTTACGAAAAGTTGAGAAACAATCTTCCGTAAAGACTGCAAGGTTGGTTACTGTGGATCTGTCAGGTACAAAGCCATGCTGATTTGGACAGATCAAGTGCTTGACATTAAAGTAAAGTTTTGTTTTAATTATACTTTCGAAAAGTTTGGCAATTGTTGATAATTTGCTAATCGGTCTATAATTTTCAACGTCGCATTTGTTACCAGTTTTGAAAATTAGCGTGATTGATGATCTCTTCCAATCATCAATGAACAGACTCTCAGAAAGAGATTTATTGAAGATTAATAGCAGAGGCTTCACTAGGGAAGTAGAGTTTTTAAACAGTATGGCGGAAAAACCATCTGCGTCCATCTGCAACGAGCTTTTTATATTCTTGATACCTTCAAAAATATCATCTTCGCTTAGAGTAAGTAAACCTAAGTCTAAAGTAGACGTGCTATTAGTGAGATTTTTACGAATATTCGAGAGTTCATCAACTGACAGGTCATTATCAGATACAAAGTTAGACGAAAAGAAGCTTGCAAAGAGATTAGCCGCCTCGGACATAGAGGCCGCATTTTCACATTTATAGAGTACAGTCTTAGGTACACTTGAGCCTGTTTTTCTGGATTTATTGTACGACCAAAAATATTTCGGACTTATTTTAATATTTGACTCGAAACCATGAATATAGTTTTTGTAACAAGTCTCATTCAATTTGCAAAACTCTTTTTGGTAATAACGATAAAATGTATGTTCAATATTAAGTTCATCAGATTGAAGTGAAAGTTTAGTTTTTGAATTTGTTGTTAACAGATTTTCACTAAGTCCATTTATGTTATATTGTTGACAATTTGTTATTATACTGTTGTCGATTGATGATTTTTTTATAATAGAAATGTCTGCACCTGTGTCTATTTAAAAATGCTATTGGTTTTCGTATTGTGTTTGATTTAAGTATAAGGTAATTTGTATCTTTTTGTGCTATACTATACGTATTTAATGTTTTATTGATGGCCCCAGCTTCTTTCATCCGGGGACGTCCTAGTTTTCCTGAGAATTTTGTCTTTGATTATTATTATTTGTTCTGTTCTGATCAGAATTTTGTGAACGTCGGTTGTCTCCGTTGTTATTAGAATAATTTCTACTATTATTATTACTATTTCTGTTGCTGTTATTATAACTTCTATTGTTATTGTTATTGTTATAATTCCTATTGCTGTTATTATAATTTCTGTTATTATATGTATTATTAGAAACTCGATTGCGATCGTCATACCTTCTGTTTCCATTATTATTTCTTGTATCAAATGGTTGACGCGTGTTATTATTATAGTTATTATTGTTATTTCTTGTCCGTTATATGTTCGAGTTGTTAGTTGGTACATCTGCTTCTTGAGCTTTTTGCAGTGCTTCAGGAAAATTCTTTGGTCTAGCCGCGAAAACAATTGATTTTAATGGTTCATTTCATTTACACCATTTTTAAAAGCGTTTAATGCCAATTGGTCATTGAGCTTGATAATTATCGATTTAGATTCTGAGCCTTGCTGCGATATTTGAATTTCATTAAGTGAGGCTGTTATGCTCTCAATTTTCGATGCAAAATTCTGCAATGGAATGTTATTTTGCTTTATCACACTAAGCGTGTTTTGTAGCTTCAGCGGATTTTTATTTAATTTATATAGTTTTTCAAGAGTTTCTTTGAGCTGATCAATAGTGGTTGGCTCTGTTTCTGCTAAAAGTCTGTTTTTTAATTTTTGTGCAATTTTTCCTTCTAATATATATTTTAATAGCATATTTTTTTGTGCATCATTGAGTGTATTTGCATAAAACTCAATGGTGTCGAAAAATTTTGTAAGAAGATAATGTTCTCCTCCGAATTCGGGGATTATCTTTGAGGCAGTTGAAATATCAAAGCTTGCCATTTTGTTCTTTAGAAGTGAATAAATTTTGGAAGTTATGTTTTGAAATAGCGGATGTATTTCGTCAATTTGATGCTGTTTATTTTGCAATACAATGTCTGCCCAAATCTCTTGTATTTTACTTTTTGTATGTTCAATATATGTATCTGAATATGTCCTAGTTGGATTCTTTTTTAAATTGGATAAAATGTTGTTTAATTTGTCCATGTACTTATTTTAAGCATGTAATAATATTTATTTTAAGCTGTTATATTAGCTACTGATTTAGAAATCTGCGTTTTTACATAGTTTTTATAATACATATTTTATCTATATAAACCGTATAATATTATAATAATCAATATTAGGTATATCAAATATGTGATATTGTGGGCTTCTTTTGTTATTACGCTGTCATTTATGTTGTTATTTATTACTTCTGTTGGTCCCTGCTGGTTCTGCTTTGGACCGCACATTTTTTAAGTTGTTTCAACTTATACAAATGTTTATGCTTAAAGGATGATGATTTCTTTTAGTGAACTTACTACACAATCAGCTTTAACTACTTTAGCAAAGTATATAAATTTCCATTCAGATATCTTCCTATGTCCAATGATTGGGAAATTTCTATCCACATCTGCAAGCGATAGCAACTCAATAGCTTTCTCATCTCTAGTTAAAACGCTCTGTTTCTAACGAAATTTCAAACGTCTCTTATGCTTATTTCCTATGCGAAATCTTTATATAACTTTCATTTCAACTAGCGCACTACCGCAGTAATTTTAGTTCTAAATTTTCGGAATTTTCATTTCAGAATTCTTCTCTCTTTTTAACTTATTGTGGTCCTACTCCTTAATAACAGGAGTTTGGCAGGATCGCCATGTAATATTAGTTAGGAGGATTATTTGTTGTATTATTAGCGCAACTCGCTTTATTTTGTAGGCCACCAGGCCGCTCTTGTGAACAATAATATGCAAACGGTTAAGTTTGTAAATTACCATTCATTTTATTTTCAAAAATGTTGTTCTTATATACTAATTTCCTCACAGGAAACTTATTACTTATTCTTAATTAACCAATGAGAAATCAACACGAAATAACAAATATTTTCTCACGCATTGATTTCACACGGTACTAAATAATATGATTAGGGTAAAATGCGCTTGGTGTTTTTGTATTGTTTGTTTTATTTATTGGCCTTTAAATTGCCGAAATGCAATGACAGCAATTTGATGCCAGAATGTATTATGTATTTTTGCTAAGCGGTCAATCACCAAAAGTACTTGTACTTGTTGTGTAATGAGCTCGCTGTTCTGCGCCCAGACATTTGGTTTTATGTGACACTTTGCGTGTGATGCCTTGCGCGCGTGCAGTGTACATTATATTTACGTGTGTGTGTGTCAGTATGTTGTGTGTGCTATGTTCATTGTGTATGTTTGTATGTCTGTTTTTTTTTTTTTTTTTTTTTTTTTTTTCGGTTACGACCAGGGAGGAGGAATCTTCATAGATACGAGCAGCCCGTACTGCCCGCATGCCCGATTTGCCTCCTGGCACCTACGGACTAAACCCAACCTCCTTCGTACGCTGGGCCTGTGGCACCCCTGCGGGACTATCAATTCCGATATTACTTCGCAGGGCAGGCACTGGACGTTCTTAGTTTGCGCGATTCGCGTTGCGTTCGTCTATTCTTAACCGTTTTATTACCGCCGTGATAATATCTGCACACTTTTTCCATACGTTTTCTTCAGTCAACATTGCTTTCAGCAAGCCCTCGGGGGTCACGGCCCCGCCTATACATTGTTCCAGGTGGTAGCGTTCATTTTCAAATCTGTGGCATTCCATTAGTATGTGCTCTGCGTTTTCTGTTTTCTCATCGCAATGTAGGCAGTGGGGATGATCGGCATGTTTAAACTTATGTAAGTATTGGCGAAGACAGCCATGCCCGGTGAGGAACTGCGTTAGGTAAAAATCAGTATCTCCGTGTTTTCTTTTGATCCATTCACCTACATTTGGGATCAATTTCTTCGTCCATCGACCTTTCGAGGACGAGTCCCACCTGTTTTGCCACTCGTCGATGCTCTGTTGCATTATTTTGCTGCGTTCACTTGGACTGCGCCTAATCTCTGCTGCAGCTCTGGCGCATATGTCCATCGGACATCTTCCAGCTAGCAAATTTGCTGCTTCATCTGACACTGTCCCGAACGCGCAGCATACCCTTAAAGACGATAGTCTGTGCACTGAAGCTGGTGCTCTCATATATGAGGTTACAGAAGTAGCGGTTTCCCATACTGGGGCTGCGTACATCAGGATGGACGAACTGACCGACGCAAGCAGTTTCCTTCTATGTTGTTTCGGACCTCCTATATTTGGCATGAGTCTTGCTAGTGCTGTGCTGACTTTTCTCGCCTTCTTGCTGGCATAATTAAGATGATCCTTGAAGCTCAGACGACGGTCGAGTATCACACCGAGATATTTGATGGTTGGGCTGGAATCAACAGTGTGGCCTCCTATTCTTATTTGGATGTTTTCTACTCTTTTCCGGCTGGTCATTAGCAGCGCTTCGGTCTTATGTTCCGCTAGCTCCAGTCCTGCTGTTTGAAGCCAAGTTTTGGCCGAGGCTATGGTGTCGGTGCACATGCGTGACACGTCTACTAAGTGTTTTGCGACAACTACGATCGCGATATCATCACCGTATCCTATAATCGACACTCCTTCTGCTTTTTCTATTCTCAGGATGCCATCATACATTATATTCCAAAGAAGCGGTCCAAGGACTGACCCCTGGGGCACACCTCCAGTAACATGGTACTTTTTTGGTCCTTCGTTGGTGTCGTAGAAGAGCTCTCTTTCACTGAAATAGCTATTCATTACTCGAATTAAATAGTGTGGAATATTCATTGCCATCATCGCAGTTATTATTCGGCTCCAGTTGGCAGAATTGAAAGCGTTTTTTACGTCCAACGTGATTACAGCACAGTACTGCTTTGCTCCTTCAAACCATCTCTTGCCTTCGAGGGCTTTTCGCGCTATCTCACAAACGGCCGATATTGCATCGACAGTTGAACGCTTCTTCCGGAAGCCATATTGCCACCTTGAGAGGCCCTGATCACCTTCCGTGATTTTTTGAATCCGCGCGCAGATTATTGCTTCGAGTATTTTGCCTGCACTGTCCAGCATGCACAGAGGCCTATATGACGGTGGTTCTTCCGGTGGCTTGTTGCCTTTGGGCAGTAAGACTAGCCGTTTTCGCTTCCATTTCTTTGGGAAAATGCCTTCTTTGATGCACTTCGTGTATAATCCACAAAAGATTTCTGTTTTCTTCTTAATAATGTATTTCAGAATCCCATTTGGAATGCCGTCCATGCCTGGTGTCTTTTTGCTTTTTATTTTTATTTTTTTTTTTTGTATGTCTGTATGTTTGTTATATTGTGCGCAATGTGTATTGTGTGTGTATCAGTTATGTATGTGCATACTACAAAGGCTTATACCACGATAGTTGGCGCGAACTGCAGTATCACCCTTCTTATGGATTAGGCAAAGAACACTTAGATTCCAATCAGTAGTCATGCATTCGTCCGACCATACTCTACAGATAAGCTGGTGCATGCGCTTTACCAACTCTTCTCCACCGTATTTGAATAACTCAGCTGGCAGCCCGTCAACTCCGGGCGCTTTGTTTTTCTTTAGCCGTGCTATTGCTATACGGATTTCATCGCAGTCGGGTAACGGAACATGAATTCCGTCGTCATTGATTGGGGTTTCGGGATCATCATTACATAGATTAAAATCACCCAAAACGCATAAATGATTATCTCCTAACTGAAACAGTTCGTTCAGATGTTCCGCAATTGAATGCACAACAAAGGATTGCGTATGATACTTTGATAGAAGCCGTAAACCAATAATCTGCTGGAATTTCCTTCCTTGATGCTCCCGCACTGGAAAAACGTATCAATTTCATTGGTATTGGCAAAGATCATATCGTAGGATCGTATGAAGTAGCTCTAGCGTTGGCTTCATCTCGAATAGTTGCAACATTATTAAAAAATTTACGAACTGCAAATTCTACCACTAAACATACAAATCAACGAAGCACCAGTTTCCAACATCGCCAAAATCGCATGGCGAAGATTCTTCAAATATGCAAATTGATCGTTTGTTCCTGGTCGTTTCACGGTTACTAATCTCGCAGAGTTCAGTGAATATTGCATAAATTCTTTTTCACTGGGATCCCAAGTTGATTGCATTTATACTGATCTTTCAAAAGCATTCGATAAAGTTCCACACAATACTTTATTGTTTAAACTTGCTAGCTTAGGTTTTCATTCTGTGTTCCTGTGCTGGTTGAAATCGTACCTAAGCAATAGACGTTGCGTCGTAACAGTCGATGGTATTTCCTCTGAACCTTTCATTGCCACGTCAGGTGTACCACAAGGAAGTATCTTAGGGCCATTGCTCTTCGTTTTATTCATCAATGATATTGGCGAGTGTTTTTCATTTAGCAGATATCTGTTATATGCAGATGACTTGAAAATATTTTCAGTAGTAAATAGTGCAACCGATGTGACAAACTTCCAAGCTGATTTGGATAATTTGTCTCTTTGGTGTCAACAATCACATCTCTCTCTTAATATTAAAAAATGTTTTCATATGACTCTTGCCAAAGCTCGATACATCAGGCACACATCTTACTCTATTTCGAATACAATACTCAACACTGTTGATGAAATCAAAGATCTTGGAGTTATATTTGATTCCAACTTCTCTTTTAATAATCACATCAATTTTATTATATCTAATGCTTACGCAGTTTTAGGCTTTGTACGCCGGCACAGTACAAATTTTACTGACCCATATACTCTAAAACTACTTTTTTCGTCTTATGTTAGATCTCGACTGGAACATGCAGCGTTTATTTGGAGACCTTATTCACAGTTTTTGATAGATAGACTTGAATGTGTGCAAAAGGTTTTTTTTTTAATTTGCTCTAAGTTCTTTGAAATTTTCGTATCCCATACCTTCTTATAATTCGCGTTTGCTTCTTATAAGTCTTAAATCGCTCGAGAAGAGAAGGACAGTTCTTTCACTTTCTTTTGTGTATGGTATAATTAATGGCACTGTTGATTGTCCGTCTTTGCTCCAAAGTATTAATTTCCCTGTGCCATTTAGGACTTTACGTAATTGCAATGCATTCTATCCGGATAAACTCAAAACCAATTATGCAAGAAATGCCCCTTTGTCGCGTGCACTTTGCGAATTCAACGAGATCTCGTATTCTGTCTTCCTCGATTTTTCTTTATGTAAAGTTGAGTTTCTCTCATTATTATATTCTGCCTTGTGAAATTTGTTATTGTTAATTTATTTTCTGTTATCGTTAAGTAGTCAGTAAGAACTTTGTTCATTGACTTATGAAATAAATAAAAAAAAAAAAGAGGCACTGGACAGAACGTTAAACGATCTTCGTGGAGGCATTATTCTGTTATTACGTGATTTTCGCTAAACTCTTCCAGTTATTCCTCGATCCACAGTTGCTGACGAATTAAACGCATGCCTAAAATCATCTTATTTGTGGCGGCACGTTAAGACACTCTAATTAACAACTTACATGCGAGTGTTTTTGTAACAAGATCAAAATGCGATTGTATTTTCGAAGCAGTTATTAAATATTGAAAATGGTAAGGTCGCTGTTGATACCACCTCACCGACTCACAACAGGACCCTCAGCGAGAACATAACTTCAACAACCATATTTAACTGGCTTAGTGAAAGAGCAATGTTGGCGATCAAAAATAAAGATGTCGATGATCTCAATGCGAATATTTAAAATTGTATTGCAGGAGAGTTGTTTTCTTACAAATCAGTAGACAGAGTTACAAACCAAGATGACGTAGTCAACTATCCCAGTTTTTAAATTCACTGGAATTGCTTGGATTACGACCTCACAATTTAAAATTAAAAGTAGGATCAGTTGTGATCATGCTGCGTAACATTAATCAACCTCGACTGTGCAATGGAACGAGACTGGCTGTAGAAAAGCTAATGAATAACGTCATCGGGCCAAGATCATCTTGGGAAATTACAAAGAAGAGGATGTCTTGATCCCGCGTAGACCGATGATTCCAACGGATTTACCATTCGATTTTAAGCGGCTACAACTTCCCGTGCGTCTGGCGTTTGCGATAACCATAAATAAATCGCAAGGTCAGTTGTTGCAAGTTTTCGGAATAAAGTTGAAGGTTCCTGTTTCACGCATGGACAATTATACGTCACGTGTTCACGTGTCGGAAAACTTAATTTATTTACGCATTTCATTTGAATTTTTAGCAAGTTTCGTTTAATAACCGAACGAAATTAAAATGGGGTGAGATAAGTATGCTGAACGTGTGTGAGTGTGCGTGTGGGTTAATGTAAAATATACATATACATATGTATGTATGTTGTTACTGAAAATTACCCGTCCGAAATAAAATGCAACAATCCAAATAATTTTATTGAAGGTCAACTTTATTTTGTAGGTTCCGAGAGTTCTGAAAAAAAGTTTGATCGGTTGGCGACATATCGATCAATCTGACGGCGAGAGTAAACCAGACGTATAGACTCTGCTCGCCGGGAGCCCATTTTACCGAAGAGACAGTTTTAATGTTGTGAGGATAGGTGATACAAAGTTCACCTGGTCATCTAGTTATTTTATAAAAAGCACTGTGTAGTGAAATTAAAAAGAGAGTGCATTTGAAAGACCGGATTTTAAAAGCAGTAATAATTTTAGATCCAACTTCTTGAGGGAATAGTTTAGTCCATTTATTAAAAATTTTTGCAATCTTATTGGAAAACAAGTAAGAAAAGCTAAATTCGGGCAAAACCGATTTTTATATACCCTCGCGATGTATTTTTGTAGTGGCGGTGCCCATGATTACATAAAATTCCCGTTTCTTTGTTTTCAATAGCAGCTAGTATTACTCAATTTGTTCCAATAAATACTGAAAAACAAAGTTTTTTGAATTGCTCAAAATTTCCGTTATATGGAAGTTGGGCGTGCTTATGGTCCGATTTCAAAAATTATTGACGGTGCTGCTAGTGATGTCAAGGACCATATTCTCCTCAAATTTTGTGACGATACCGTACACCATTATTGACGTGGGCCAGGTTATGGCCCGATTTCAAAAATTTTTAACGATGATAACAGCGATATTGAGGAAAATTATTATTGAGATACAGATATTTTTTCCTAAGTGGGCGTGGCAACGCCCATTTTTCAAAATTTCATAAATACCTAATTTCACTAAATTTTTTTAATAGATACCGAAAAAATGAAGTTTTTGCATTTTCCAAAATTTCCGTTATATAGGAGGTGAGCCTGGTTATGATCCGATTTAAAAAAATTTCTACGATAATAATAGCGATATCAAGGAAAATACATATGTTCACCATATTTTGAACGATAACTAATACATTATTGAGATACAGAAAATTTTTCATAAGTGGGCGTGGCAAAGCTTATTTTTCACAATTTCATAAATACCAAATTTCTTAGTTCAAACTCGCTCAAAATACCGAATTTCACTCAATTTGCTGTAATAGATACCATTATAACGGAGTTTTTCCATTTTTCAAAAATTTTCGTTAAATGGGAGGTGGGCGTGGTTATTGACCGATCTTGACCATTTTCAATACCAACCTACACTGTCCAAATCTATTTCAGTGAGATATCTAAATTTTTCCTCAAGTTATTGTAACCCCGGTTAGACGGACGGACGGACAGACAGTCAGGGCTAAATCGATTCCTCTTTTCATTTTGATAATTTTGTTATATACATATATGTCTATATCTATCTCGATTATTTTTTGCTGTTACAAACACCCGTATGGGAACAAAATTATAATACCCTTGTGTACAAGTACGCTCGGGTATAAATATCAAATTTCGAAGAGATTGGTTCATGTATTTAAAATAAAAATTTCTAATTAGTGGTATTTCCTTGGGCCAATTTTAGTTTTTGATTGTTTATTTCTTAATTTAGGAGCTTTTTGGCCGTTGAGTTTAAAATCAAAACTTTGTTTTCTTTCTTCCTCCTACGCGTTTCGACGCATTTTTGCGCCTTCTTCAGGGAGTCTATTTATTTATACAAAAACCATAAAATTAACAAACATTTTGTATACTTTTCATTACCTTGGACATACCTTTTACTGGTATATCTTTAAATTACATAACGACAAAAAATAATGTACACATAACAAATAAAAACTTAATTTTCGCCTCATCGTCCAGCTGCTCGTCCATTGTTTGTGATTGCTGTTGTGTATGCACAATTTATGTTATCCACATCCTCTTTGAAATTCATTGCGCAATGGATTTGTTGTTGAATTCGAAGTCCTTCTAAAGTCATTCGTTTACTTGCTTTATTTTCTATGTCTAATATTCTTGTGTTGTCAAAGTCCGCTGTATGTTCGCTTTTCGTTAAGTGCTGTGCTAATGCTGTTGTCGTCTTTTTGTTTTTGGCATCTGTCTTATGTTCGTTAATTCGTATGCCTAAAGCTCTTTTTGTTGTCCCAATGTAAATTTTGCTGCAGTCGTCACCTTCTTTTCCATTGCACTTTATCTCGTATATTACGTTGTGTTGTTGCTCCTTGTGAATTTTGTCTTTTGTTTTGGTAAAGATTGTATTCAGTGTGCGATGTGGTCTATGTGCAAATCGTATGTTGTTTTGTTGTATGATTTCGCCCATGGTTTTATTGTCCGTTAGCCCTTCTATGTATGTGACTCCTCTAAATATTTTTTGTTGGTCATTGTCTTCTTTTGCTTTCGTCATTTCTTTCGCGCATATTATTCTGTTGGTAGTTGTTGTGATTAGGCTTTGTATTAATGCGTTGGGATATCCGTTGTTGTAGAGAATGTTTCTAATTTTCTCGTTGTTTCTTAACATGAACTCCTGGTCGCTTAAATTATATATTTTGCTAATAAGGTTTATGGCCGTATTTCTTTTTTGAATCCATGGATGGTTAGAGTGGAAATTGATGATTCTACAAGATGCTATGGCTTTAGCATACCAATTCATTTTCAATTTGTTCTTATTTCTATGTATTTCCACATCCAGAAAGGCTAATTTTTCATCTTTCTCTTTTTCAATAGTGAATTGGATTTTTACATGTTGAGCATTAAGTGTGTTCAGAATTTCGTCCACGTCCTTTTTCTTAACTATGGCAAATATATCGTCTACATACTTGTTTATGTATTTTATGTATATGTCTTTTGATTTTAGTTCAAAAATTGCGTCGTCAAGTATTTTGTCCATAACAATGTCCGCTACAGTTGGGGATAAAGGGTTTCCCATTGGCATTCCATACACCTGCTGGTAATACGTTCCGTCATAAATGAAAAAGTTATTATCCCGTAAGCAAAAGTTAAGGGCTGATTGAAATTGTTGTTTAGTTGTTGTCATATGTTTTTCTAAGGTTGGCCACTGTTTCATGATTGTGCGGATTGCCAAATGTATTGGTATGTTGGTAAAAAGGGAAACTACATATATCAAAAGACACTAGTATCTCATCGTTTTCAATAGTGATCTTTTTTAATTTATCTTTTAATTGGAAAGAATTTTTAACATTTAAGTCTTCTGAAACTAAATGTTTTAATTTGTTACCCATGAACTTGGCAAGTTTGTAGCATGGTACATTTATTGAAGATGAGATTGGTCGAAGTGGAGTGTTTTCTTTGTGTATTTTTGGTAGTCCGTATAATCGTGGTGCCGTCGCCGCAGTGCTTGTCAGTTGTTGTTTTAATTTATAGTCAATATTTTTTTGTTTGTAAATTTCACTAACAATTTTGTTGTTTTTCCTTAATAGTTGTTGCGTCGGGTCAATTCTTATCGTTTTATATGTATGTTTGTCACTTAAAAGATTTTTCATTCTCTGGTTGTAATCTTTTTTATACATCATCACAGTTTTGTTGCCTTTGTCTGCGTTCGTTATCACAATTGAATCTCTGTATTTGTGTATGAATTTTTTGGTGTCTTCGTAAATTTTAAGTATAAGTTTCTCTTTTGGGTTGCATTTTAATTTGTTTTTGAATGTATTTATTTTTGTTGCGAAATTGCATCTGGCCGTGTCTTTTGTTCTTTCATCCTCAATCATTTGGATACTTTGTTCTATTTCTAACTTTTGTTGAAGCTTTGTTAAGTTCACCGCTAATTCCCAAAGGACACAGAAGGAAAATAACAAACATTCAGGATCTAAAGATGGAGGAAGTCAAACAGGAGATACAAAAACGGTATCTAACTACTGCCGTAAGAAAAGCCTAATTATAAGAGGTTAGAGGAAGCTATGAAGCAGGAAGGAATTGACAATGGCAACTACTACTTCCAGGGTAAAGCTGAAGATACAACACTTGTTCCTCGAAAAGCAATGAAGAAAACGTATGGTAGTTGAAAAAAAGGATAATGGTGCATCAACAGCTTTAGATGAATACGCTGATTATCGTCAGAAATTTCGGCATATACATCAGAGATATCCGCACAATCATTGCAGCTGACTGCGGAAATCTCACACTTAGAGATAATTTAGTTAAGAAAATTTAGTACTAAAGGAAAAGCAGGATAAACTCACAGAAAGGCAGGACAAGTTTGTAACTGAGATGTACAAGTTGAAGGTTTGTCTTCGTAATTTGCAGCAGAATCTTACAACTACATCGACGAACGCTCCTAAGGTAAAAACCCCATCGTTTGATCGTACAATTCCTTTTCAGGTTTTCAAACCTCAATTTGAAAAGACGGCTTCTGGAAATAATTAGAGCATGGAAGACAATACTGCCACACTATTTGTAGCACTAAAAGGACCTGCGGCCGATATCCTGCAAAATATTCCCTAGCGGAAAAGGGATAGCTTCGCTTTAATGGGTGCCGTGAAAAGACGTTACAGATTGAGCTTGATAATCGCTTCCATAAATTGAACGAGACCCTGAAATAATTTGCTTCTTAGATTAAAATGCAGGTTCATTTGGCTTTTGAAGATGCAAGGGGTATACCTTGAAAGAGTGAAAACTCAGACATTTTTGAATGGAATACGAGACACATATACGAAGCGAGCAACATAAGCGACTCCATGGCACATTGCTGAAACTGTTACGTATGTCCAGACCCAGAAAACAGCAGCGCTCTGTAGTGGCCCAGCATATTAAGTCCACCCAGAAGAAGTCGGACAGTTCGCAGGTGAAATTTTATTTATAGCTTCCAATTATTTTGAGTCAACAGCCTACCGTTTCTGTCTGAAATGTTCAAAATAACACATATGTCATATTATTATTTTATAATTGTTTACAAACCTGTACTTTGCTAATTTTTAATTCTATTTCACAGCTCGGACAGCTCTAAGGACAAGTAAATGTGACAATTTTTTTGCATTTCACGCCACTGGGGAATAAAATGTGCCCACACTTCAATTATGTTTTTAATAGCAGCGTTCACAATAAGTATATTTTTTTTTACTTTTTCCATATTTTTCCGCTGACTGTCACAACTGATAAATTTATTGATTGATTGTTTTGTCGGCTGGCAGCGAAAGCCTATGATTTTGACAGAAAGAGCTTAAAGCTTTGGCTGTACTCAATGCGATACATCGTAGTATATTTCAGAACTCCATTGAATTTCAGTGTTATACTGTATGCTATTGTACTACGGAACGTCTAGGGCAGCATCCGCTGCCCTCCTGAGTCGCCTACTTGGCGAACACATAGACATCGCACTTATCCAGGAACCCTGGGATAAAAACTCGGGGGTCTGTGGTCTAGGTGCGGTGGGCTATAGGCTGCTTGTTGAGCGTGGTTAAGGTAAAATAAGAACCTGTGTAATGGCGAAGAAAGATCTAAACATTTTTCTTTTACCTTGTTATAGTAATGGAGACATGACAACAACACTGCTGGAGATCGGAGGCAAGTCTTTGCTACTGACCTCCACATACATGGTGCACGAGGCTGAGGAGCCCCCTCAAGATCTACTCCGCGATCAAGTGAAAGACCACGGAGAGGATTTAGTTCTCATTGGGTGCGACGCTAACGCCCACCATGTATAGTGGAATAGCACCGACGTTAACAATTGAGGTGAGTCTCTTTTTAATTACCTCTTAACTAACAACTTAGTTATATGCAATAGGGGCACCGAGCCCACTTTTATTATTAAAAATCAACAAAAGGTCATAGACCTCACTTTATGTAGTGAAAAGTTATATGATATGGTAACCAATTGGAAGGTTCTGGATGAACACTCCTTTTCAGACCATATATATATTGAGACAACTCTAGATCTGTTGACCAGTGCTCCGAAGGTTCGTTGGAACCTGATAAAAACTGACTGGCTTCTCTATATCGAAATTCTCGAAAGCAACCTACCACATCCAGTACCGGTAGAGCCCAAAACCATCGGTAAACTGGAAAACTGGGTGGACTTTTTTAATGCGAGCTACTCGCAGGCCCTGGCCAGAGCCTGCCCTGACCCCAAAACTTGGGGAAAGCGTAGGCCACACTAGTGGTCCCGCGATTTAGACTCGCTGCGCAAAGATTGCCGAACGCAGTTTACCAAGGCGAAAAGGCTAAGTCAGGAGTTTGAATGGCATACTTATAAGCAGCTCTTGTGGGTCTATAAAAAAGCCCTACGTGAAGCGAAGAGGTCCTCATGGAGGAATTTTTGTACTGGCATTGAAGGCGTCAACGAAACTGCCAGACTAAGAAAAATTTTGTCGGGCACAACAAACCCGATTAGGTCTTAACAGAGACAGGATGGCTCCTGGACGGCAACAGGAAAAGATACGGTCAATCTGCTTCTCTACACGGTTTTTCCTGGAAACTCACAATCAAGGGAAGTAGAGTGCCCCCCCCCCTTCGGGTGCAATCGTTAATCTACCTATATCAAGAGAAAGTATTATTGCAGCGATAAAAACTTTAAACTTTATAAAACAGCAGGGCCGGATGGCATTATACCTGCCCATCTGCCGCAACAATCGACACTTCTGCGAATTGGCTACTAAGCATGTTTAGACCCTGCTTTAAACTAAACTACGTACCAACGGCATGGAGATCTGTTTCAGTGGTCTTCATTTCCAAGGCCGGAAAAGTATCACATACGAACCCGAAGGATATCATACCAATAAGCTTGTCATCCTTTGTTCTCAAAACTCTATAGAGGCTGATTAATAACCACCTCTCTTTTACAATCGATAACAGATTTTTGTCAAGTCACCAGCATGCTTACCTAAAGGGAAGGTTCACAGACACTGCGCTATATTCCCTAGTCAACTATATTGGGAGATC
The DNA here is from genome assembly GCA_963971545.1 of Philophylla caesio. Lineage (NCBI taxonomy): Eukaryota > Metazoa > Arthropoda > Insecta > Diptera > Tephritidae > Philophylla > Philophylla caesio. The sequence goes on from OZ020605.1 coordinate 62,192,732, forward strand.
GTTTAGTTACACGGAATTTTGCCTCGTAGCTTTTCTTGACATTGAGGGAGCTTTTAACAACTTTAATCCGGAGGCCATAACCCACGCCTTAAGAGGACTTGATGTAGAGAACTCCATGGTAGAAAGATTACAGCAGAAGTCGGCGCAAACCGTGGGTCGAGGCATGTGTCTCGTGGAACGCTGTAGGTTGGTATACTCTTACCTCTACTCTTTAATCTTACTGTAAATTCCCTCTTGCAAGAGACAGAATGGAGTACCGCCATTGTCGCTTATGCAGATGACATCGCCATAGCATACATGGGCAAGTTCCCGCAGACCTTGTGTGACTTGATGCAAGGAACATTTCGCGCTGTAGGGAACTGGTCCACGCGATGTGGTCTTAGCGTCAACTTGGAAAAAGTTGAGTTGAAACCCTTCTCTAGAAAATATAAGATACCGGAGTTAATTCCGCCGGAACTAAATGGTATTCGTGTAAACCTAAAGAAGGAAGCCAAGTTCCTTGGCGTCAAACTAGACATGAAACAAAGCTGGACAAATAATATTGTCCAGCGCACTGAGAAGGCTTCTATGGCCCTATACTCCTGCAAAAGGGCCATTGGAAGGAAATGGGGTCTAAATCCAAGCGTTTACCGCTGGATCTATACAGCGGTGGTAAGACCGATTCTTCTTTATGGAGTCATCGTATGGTGGCCTGCCTTGAGCAAAATGCTAACCTCAATCTACTTAGTAAAGTGCAAAGAGAAAGTATAATCTGGATAAGCGGAGCTTTGCGAACAATACCAAACGACGCCTTGAAAGTCTTTCTGGACCTTCTACCCCTCGACTTAGTGGGTCAACAGTTGGCGGCTCTTGCCACGCTTCGACTAAAATAGACATATCAATGGGAGTCTAGCCTATGTGGGCACTTAAGCATTCTGAGTAAGTATAGTTTTCTTCCGGACTGCACTGAACAGCGGCGATACCATGATCCCAGACAGAAACTTCGCGATGATGATTCCAGGTAGGGAGGAGTGGTCTAAAAATTTCTATACTCCTCCTGGAAGTATTACGGTTTTCACAGATGGTTCGAAGCTGAATGGCAGAGTGGGAGGAGGCGTCTTTTTGCAGGAGTTATCGCTGAGCTATTCTTTTAGGCTGCCGGATCACTGTAGCTGAGGTTTCAGCCATTGAGGAGGTTATGGACAGGTTGCAAACCGTCTAAAAAGGCAATAACGTTTTCGTATTTAGCTACAGCCAAGCGGCAATTAGAGCAGTGAGCTAAGCTGCAATAACTTCAAACATTGTACTGGATTGCCCTTTGGTACTTGCAGGCTGCTCATTAAAGAATATGCTTATGCTCGTGGAAACGAGAGGTGGGCACAGACCACGACTAGTAGGATATCTAGGCAGACTTGGCCCAGATGGGAACGTAAACGGTCGCGTGGTGTGTACACCTTAAAACGGGATGCTTGACGAGCTCAAAATTGTTCAGCAAAGGGGAATGAACACTATGCTAGTGGTATCACAACGAGCCTCCAATCATGGCCTAAGTGGGTCGCTGAAGCAACAGTGACAGCTACATATATGTACCTACCTACCTACCTATTACGCAACTCTAATTGGGTTGGAACAAAAATTTGAATTTCTGATGACACACATATAGGTTCCATATTATGATACATTGTAAACTAACGTACATGTGTGGCTAGGGTATACTACTTTATTACAAAAGTGCAGAAGCACCTCTGATTAATTGTCAAAAAATTTACTGTACATGCTATGCTTGTTATGCAAATTTTCATGTAAACAAACATACATACAATCTACAAAGTTGGTATTGTAATTTTTTATAAAATATTCACACTTTTACATGTAAAACCTTTTTCGATATTTCTTTAAGAAAATATACCAGCAGATCCGGCGAACTTCGTCTCGCCCCAAATGCAAATAAATGAAACACTTTTTGAACTCCATTGTATACGTATTAAATGTCTTATATTCAAACAGAATGTAAATAGGTTGAGGTAGGGCCGTGTGCAGAACTCAGCCCAAGGTGGGTTCTGGATTGAAATTTCATATATGAGTAAAATTTGATGAATTTGCAGGACAGCGAGGAATATTACGTTGGATACCGGCCACTGCCGGTAGCAAAGTTGCGGACAGCTACTGGTGAGGAGACACAAATTGTACGAGAAGTAACCTGCAAAGTTGCGATTGGGATTGTGGAAGTAACACTAAAGTTTATAGTGACGGAAATTGTAGACGAGGTTATAATTGGTATGGACTTCCTACTGGGTCAAGGTATGGGTAAACAGATGATGACATACAGCAACGTGGAAGTGCCGCTTAACCTTGGTTATAAGGTTCGAACAGCAGTAACCAGGTAGTTCTAGAAGGCAGCCAAAAGGTTCCACCGAAATCTAAAACTGTACTTTCGGCAAAGATTGATGGAGGTTGTGGGACAAACAAGTTGTGCGTGGTTGAAGCAACACCATATTTTACACTGGACAAAAATATGGACGCGTTTCAGTAAGTTTTCTTAACGAGTTTAAATCACCAATATAAATCTGTGAAGGAACCATACTGGAAAGATTTCAAGCGGTTGAATACATGTTCAATTGCGAAGACAGATCAAGAAGCAACTCCTTATTTGCCCAGAACCATTGATACTCTGGATTCGATGTCTGGCACAAGCTGGTTCTCGATCTGAAAAGCGGTTATTGGCAAGTAGAGGAAAGATCTACGGTTATGTCTTTGAGATTATGCCAGGAGCGTTGCATTTTAAGACTAATGGATAAAGAGCTCAAAGGAATACATTGGAAAACATGCTTAGGGTATCTGGATAAAGTCATTATATTGGGTAAAAACTTCGAGAAGTACCTAAGTGATTTGAAAGAAGTTTTATAGAGTGAAGAAAGTGAATTACCTAGGGTTCAAAGTGACTTGAAAAGTTGTGTGCACTGCAGAGGAGGAGATAGAAGTAGTAAAAAATTGGCCAAAGCCAAGAAATTTGCACGAGCTACGCTTTGATCCTAACTTTGCTAGCGTTGCTAATAGCCTTCATGAACTTACAAGAAAAAAAAACCTTTGAATGGAACAAACAACAGGAGCAAGCTTTCAAAGCTCTGAAAAAACGGCTATGCACTGCACCCATGCTAGCGTTCACGATTTCAGGGTCACCGTTTATTATGGCTACAGATGCCACCGGTTACGCGATAGGAGATTTATTGTCGCAGGTAATTGTTGGGCAGCAGAAGGTGGTGGGCTACTATGGTCGCACAATTGGAAAACCAGAAAAGAACTGCTTGGTAACACGGAGAGAACGTTTGGCCTTGTTAGAGTGTATAAAACATTTCCATAAGCTCCTTTATGGACAACGCTTCAGAGTTCGTACTGATCATCCGGCAGAGAAATGGCTACTACAATTCCAAAATCCAGAAGGACAGCTGGCTGTATGGATTGAGAGATTACAAAGCTAAAATGTTTCTATTGAGCATCGAATAGAAAGTGCTCACGGAAATGCTGATGCCAAGTCCCGCCGGCAATGCAACCAGGAATGTATGTACACACTGCCAACCAAAGAGCAATGGGCAGTAGAAAGTCCAATTGGCAAGACATATTGGGTGCAGTGGAACAGCTTGAAATAATAAAAGTTGATGTCTGTAAGAATTCCACAATAGGCAAAGTAGAGGATGCTTGGAAATCACGAAGACCATGGAGAAAATCAGGCAGAGGTTCTATTGGGTTGGATATCGCCAATCAGTAGAATAATGAATGGGCGACTGCACGGATTTGGAATGCGGCCCGAAAATTCTATCAGAAATTAAGGCAGCAAACAAGTGGTTTCAAGACCGGGGCTGGTTCCTGCAAAGACAAGTATGGAAATATGGAGACTCACGTATAGAGCACACTTGAGGTATGGAGGAACCACTTCTCATCGCTACTAAGCGCGAACTCTCTTGGCCCGTTTAAAGAAGAGTTTAAAGAAGAGGAGCATAGAACAAGCTTGAGGAATGAACAACAAATCCTCCAGTCAACCAAGGCGAGGTGAGAGCAGCACTAAGGTGGCTCAAGAATAACAAAGCGCTTGGAGCACACGGGATACCGGCTAATCTATTCAAAGCCGGCGGCGAAGAGCTGGTAGGAAGCATGTACCAACTTTGAAGCACAACTTGGTCGGACGAGTACCTGCCAGAAGATAAGAATCTCAGTGTACTTTGCCCAATCCTTCAGAAGAGCGATCCCACTGTTTGCGCCTATTACCGTGGAATCAGCCTTCTAAATATCGCATGCAAGGTCCTGTCGACGATACTGTCTTGAAGACTGACTTGGACTTTATCAGTGTGGCTTCAGGCCTGGTAAATTTATAATTGCAAAAAAGTGGAAAAAGAAGCAAAAGACGATGATCTTGCAAGCAACGACGACAAAAGAAAGTACCTTGTGACAAAAAACAAAAGATCCTCGCGTATTGGGACCAACGTCACTGTTAACAGTTACAACATTAAAGTAGTCAAGGATTTCGTATACCTTGGATCCAGCGTTAATAGCACCAATAACGCCAGCCTCGAAATCGAGCGAATAATAACACTTGCCAACATGTGCTACTTTGGACTCGGTAGGCAATTGAAAAGCAGAGTCCTTTCTCGACATACAAAAATCCCCTAAAACAAATTCATCATCAGGCCTGTCGTTTTATAAGCCGCAGAAATATGGACGATGCTAAACAGCGATGATAATGGTTTGGGGGCTTTTGAGAGAAATGTTCTACGCAAGATTTATGGTCGTGTTCGCGTTAACGACGAGTACGGAAGAAGAGGGAATGATGAACATTATGAGCTGTATATTGATACGGACATAGTCAAGCGCATAAAAATTCAACGACTGCGATGGCTTGGCCATGTCGTTCGTATGGATGATGATGCTCCGGTGAAAAAATCCTTCGAATCGGCACCCATGGGTGGACAACGGAGGCAAGGACTCCCCCGAATACACTGGAAAGAGCAAGTGCAAAAAGACCTGTCTTCACTTGGTGTGAATAATTGGTGAAACCTAGTGAAGGAGAGAGGGAATTGGTGAAGATTTTCGGTCTCGGCCCAAACCGACAAACGGTTGTAGCAGATAACGGGTATTCAGAAAACTCTAACAAGAGCTTTTTATCCTCAATCAGATGGCTTGGTGGAGCTATTTTACCGGATCTTGGAAGAACATTTGAGGAAAGTTGTGGACAAGTTGCAGAAAGACTGGGATGTCCATATACCATTGCTCTGATGAGATATCATTCTGCAGTAAATGAAACGACGGGTAACAGTCTAGCAAAGGTAATTTTCGGCAGAGACCTTCGATTACTAAGCGGTCTGTATTTTGAATTAAGTGGCGACGCGCGGAAGAACGGAAGAAAAACGTCAAACATCTTTTTTTATATATATAATAATCCCAACGGTATTATTCTCCATACCCGCCCGACCAACGCGAGGGACGCACTCGTATGACGCACGGATATAAAAAAAATTCTTTTTTTTTCATATATGCTGCGCCGAGCCATGAAAGGCAGAAGTTTGTTAAGTGTCGAGATCTTAAACTGTTCAGCTACAGATCAAATGCTCATCAGCTGATCGAATAGTAATATATTTGTATGTAGGTATCAATTATTGAGAGCATTGAGTATAGTTTTCTTTATGTAAAAGAGTGAGTCTGAAATATCAAAAGAACCGCAGTGAGTGGTTAAATGCTGACACAAACTACGGAGAGGCTCATTTAACTCAAAAATACTTTTACATGGCTTCAGAAAAAGAGGCCGGAAATGTTTTGAAAATCAGAAGGGAACGATTAGTTTTATTTCGCCAAGAAGAGATGGGCTATAGATCAAGCCTGTTAGTAACTTGACCAAAAATACTACGCCTAGCATTTCTCTGCGACTGGCAAGTGTAGGAAGTAATGAGAATCCCAACGAAATTTTCTTAAAGCAAAAGCAGAAATTGTTGTTGGATTGACTCTATTTGGTTGGAATGAACTTGATAGCGCGGGTTCCAAACAACAGATCCATATTCCAGTATTGGCCTCACTAACGTTGTGAAAAGAGCCATCGCAATATATTGGTCATTGAATTATTTTGACCATCGTTTCACAAACGGAAAAACACCTTTGGTTTTGTTAACTGCAACATTTATGTGAAGATTAAAATTAAATTTCGAGTCCATTTTAATTCCAAGATCAACTAAGTTAAACACTTTAACACCAATGAGGGAGATTAGGTTGAAACCCAAGGAGATCGGGTTTTTCTGATCAGTAAAGAGTGACTTACTCTGCCGAATGCTTTACTAAAATCATGAATTCTCTGAAAAAGGAGTTGTGAACTCAAGCAAGTTCGTAACGGTAGATTTACCCTTAGAGAACCCGTGTTGTGTGCTGGAAATTGTTGTTCCTCTACATGGAATAGGTTAAATGGTCAACAACAATAGCAGCAAATAATTTAGGGATAGCAGAAAGCTTAGATATACCGCGATAATATTATATAGAGGACCTACTCCCGGTCTTATGAAGAGGTATATAGAATGATTCTTTCTAAGCTGAAGGAAAAACCCCAAGCTTGAGAGAAATATTATATAAATTGGAACAAGTAAAGACTACGGACCGTTGAGCTAGAAAAAAGAAAAAAAGGGCTCGTGGTCCGGCCCTTTTTACTGATTTTAGTGGTATAATTTTTTTTTTGGTGCAAACGAATAGGTGTGAAATTTCAATATTTGAAAAGCTAATATTTTAAAAACTATTTATCCCATCTTCATAATATTGGTTTCTTTAAAAAGATTCTTGAGGCAAAGCCTGATTTTATTTCGTTTCTCCTTTTACACGTCGTACACTGGTTATCCTCGATGTCAAAGAGAACCGGAAAACGTCAAGCGTCAAAACATCAACAGTGTTTCTGCGCAATACTCCATTCCGGTTTTCTATTAAATAACCGTTCGCGAAGCCGCTCTGTATCATTACCCTCATTATGACCGATTCTCTTATCGCCAGCAACACAAATAAAACAAAATTTCTTACAAAACTTAAGTTTAAATATATAAAATTACACATCAAAATAAAGGTAATTTTGTGGGTTTTAAGACCAACTTATTTTAATTAATTAGATACAATTATTTACGTACTTTTTTAAAGAAAAACATAATTTTTTATAAAAAAAATGTGCGTTTTTCAGTTTTTGTTATTTTTCTCAAAATATAAATATAATTTATTTACACATATGCATATTAAGTAAAAGATATTTTAATTATCCTTTTAACGATACCAATATTATGAAGATGGGATAAATAGTTTTTGAAATATCCTGTCGATGCTGTGTTAAAGACTGACTTGGACTTTATCAGTCTGGCTTCAGGCCTGGTAAATCTATGATTGACCAGATATTCACAGCACGTCAAATCCTGGAAAATACCCTAGATGAACAGGTCGATACACACCATCTCTTTGTCGAATTTAAAGCCGCTTTTGGCAGCACGAATAGAAGATGCCTGTACGACGCCATGTTTTAATTTGGAATTCCTGCTAAACTTAAACGGATATGTAGAGTGACATTGAGCTCCGTCCAAGTTGAGAAGGACATCTCCGAGCCGTTCGAGAGCAAACGAGGTTGTAGACAAGGCGATTCACTTTCGTGCAACTTTTTTAATCTGATGCTGGAATCCGTAATTAGAGCTGCCAATCTGAATCGCAGTGGGACTATTTAGAACAAAAGTGCGATGCTGCTGGCGTATGCGGATGATATTGACATCGTTTGCCTTAACAACAGGGCCGTCAGTGCAAAAAAGTGGAAAAAGAAGCAAAAGACGTTGGTATTGCAATCAACGAGAACAAAACAAAGTACCTTGTGACAAAAAACAAAAGATCCTCGCGTATTGGGACCAACGTCACTGTTAACAGTTACAACATTAAAGTAGTCAAGGATTTCGTATACCTTGGATCCAGCGTTAATACCACCAATAACGCCAGCCTCGAAATCGAGCGAATAATAACACTTGCCAACATGTGCTACTTTGGACTCGGTAGGCAATTGAAAAGCAGAGTCCTTTTTCGACATACAAAAACCTCCCAAAACAAATTCATCACCAGGCCTGTCGTTTTATAAGGCACAGAAATATGGACGATGCTAAATAGCAATGATAATGGTTTGGGGGCTTTTGAGAGAAATGTTCTACGCAAGATTTATGGTCGTGTTCGCGTTAACGACGAGTACGGAAGAAGATGGAATGATAAACATTATGAGCTGCATATTGATACGGACTTAGTCAAGCGCATAAAAATTCAACGACTGCGATGGCTTGGCCATGTCATTCGTATGGATGATGATGCTCCGGTGAAAAAATCCTTCGAATCGGCACCCATGGGTGGACAACGGAGGCAAGGACTCCCCCGAATACACTGGAAAGAGCAAGTGCAAAAAGACCTGTCTTCACTTGGTGTGAATAATTGGCGAAACCTAGTGACCCAATTCCCTCTCTCCATTGGCGAAGCTTTTCGGTCTCGGCCCAAACCGACAAACGGTTGTAGCAGATAATGGGTATCCAGAAAACTCTAACAAGAGCTTTTTATCCTCAATCAGATGGCTTGGTGGAGCTATTTTACCGGATCTTGGAAGAACATTTGAGGAAAGTTGTGGACAAGTTGCAGAAAGACTGGGATGTCCATATACCATTGCTCTGATGAGATATCATTCTGCAGTAAATGAAACGACGGGTAACAGTCTAGCAAAGGTAATTTTCGGCAGAGACCTTCGATTACTAAGCGGTCTGTATTTTGAATTAAGTGGCGACGCGCGGAAAAACGGAAGAAAAACGTCAAACATTTTTTTTTATATATATAATAATCCCAACGGTATTATTCTCCATACCCGCCCGACCGACGGAGGACGAGGGACGCACTCGTATGACGCTCGGATATAAACAAAATTCTTTTTTTTTCATATATGCTGCGCCGAGCCATGAAAGGCAGAATTTTGTTAAGTGTCGAGATCTTAAACTGTTCAGCTACAGATCAAATGCTCATCAGCTGATCGAATAGTAATATATTTGTATGTAGGTATCAATTATTGAGAGCATTGAGTATAGTTTTCTTTATGTAAAGGAGTGAGTTGGAAATATCAAAAGAACCGCAGTGAGTGGTTAAATGCTGACGCAAACTACGGAGAGGCTCATTTAACTCAAAATTACTTTTACATGGCTTTAGAAAAAGAGGCCGGAAATGTTTTGAAATTCGAAAGGGAACGTTTAGTTTTTTTTCGCCAAGAAGAGATGGGCTATAGATCAAGCCTGCTAGTAACTTGACCAAAAATACTACGCCTAGCATTTCTCTGCGACTTCCAAGTGTAGGAAGATTAATGATTTTTAACGACTTATATATGGTGACAGCTAGTAATGAGAATCCCAACGAAATTTTCTTAAAGCAAAAAGCTGAAAATGTTGTTGGATTGACTCTATTCGGTTGGAATGACCTTGATAGCGCGGGTTCAAACAACAGATCCATATTTCAGTATTGGCCTCACAAACGTTGTGAAAAGAGCCTTCGCAATATATGGGTCATTGAATTCTTTTGACCATCGTTTCACAAACGCAAAAACACCTTTGGTTTTGTTAACTGCAACATTTATGTGAAGATTAAAATTAAATTTTGAGTCCATTTTAATTCCAAGATCAACTAAGTTAAACACTTCGACACCAATGAGGGAGATTAGATTGAAACCCAAGGAGATCGAGTTTACTGATCAGTAAAGAGTGACTTACTCTGCCGAATGCTTTACTAAAATCATGAATTCTCTGAAACAGGAGTTGTAAACTCAAGCAAGTTCGTAACGGTAGATTTACCCTTAGAGAACCCGTGTTGTGTGCTGGAAATTGTTGTTCCTCTACATGGAATAGGTTAAATGGTCAACAACAATAGCTGCAAATAATTTAGGGATAGCAGAAAACTTAGATATACCGCGATAATATTATATAGAGGACCTACTCCCGGTCTTATGAAGAGGTATATTGAATGATTATTTCTAAGCTGAAGGAAAAACCCCAAGCTTGAGAGAAATATTAAATAAATTGGAACAACTAAAGACTACGGACCGTTGAGCTAGAAAAAAGAAAAAAAGTGCTCGTGGTCCGGCCCTTTTTACTGATTTTAGTGGTATAATTTTTTTTTTGGTGCAAACTAATAGGTGTGAAATTTCAATATTTGAAAAGCTAATAACTCAAAAACTATTTATCCGATCTTCATATAATTGGTTTCTTTAAAAATATAATTAAAAGACCTTTTATTAAATATGCATATGTTTATTTTTTGATGTGTAAACATCTATAGCCGCGGTAGGGCAAATCTCTTACGCTAATACTACCATAAAAACTCCATATAAAAAAAAGTAAGACGTTTTTGATTGGTCAAGAACGACTCTGTGTGAAAATGCGTGTGCCGTCTGACGTATGGGTTAGTATTATATTGACCCAGAAAGCAAAATCAATTAACTTTGTGTTGCATGCAATTAGGCGCATAATTTTTATAAACTATGCGGCTTAAAGCATAGGGTGTTCTCTAAATTTAGATTGACACAGTTTAATCGGTTTGCTGGTGCACGGGAATTAGGAAACAATTTTCAGTGGCATTCACTTATCTTGGGCGGAGATTTTAATTTTAATTTCGCGGAAACAGAAGCGGTACCACTCAATAAATTTTTGTTTGATGCATTCTTTCTATTATTCATAGTTTTATACTTAAGCACCAAAAAAATTCATTTCTCCTTGAAAAATTGCAAATTGCTCATTATTCTCTTCCCACTATTCTCCCCCTATTCTTTGTTTATTATTACTCAAGATATTTCATCCGCAACGGGATTGCGCAATCTTGTATTCTATCATTCTTGGTTTGATGGAACAAAAAACCTGTTTGATTTGTCCGAACATACACCTGTCCACTTGACAGCTTTGCCAGATAGAAATGCAGTGAAGTGAATAATGCACGAGTTAATGCCAATAAAGGCTGTTAATGCAGATAAGCTCCCATGTCTGTCTTGGGTATTATCTACGTTCTTTGGTATTGACACAAAAAGCAAAATTAGTTATATTTAATCGGGAGCACCCTGTACCTTTGAGTTGCATGCAATTAGGCGCAAATTTTTACAAACTGTGTGCAAAGAACGTACATTATCTACGTTCTTTGCTGAGTGAATTAGAGCACAGCGTGTTCTCTAAATTTTGATTGAAATTCCCTTATTCGCTTTGCGTTGGTACTACTTTTGAACAGCTGATCGCTTTGTGTTTCTACAACTCAGCTGATTGGTGTTCTTTAAAACAATAAATTAAACGTTTAAACTGGAGGTATATAACCGAAATGCAGGTAATATTCATGTTTCTAAATAAATTACAGGTCAAATACTAATATTAATTATTATTGTAGAGAACATCGCAATCATTAAGAAGATCCAGAAACGCTGGATATCAACGTGCCTACCGAGAACGTCAACGCCAAAAAGAAATTAATAGGCTACGTGGACATTTACAGCAGCAACAACAACAGCAGCAACAACAACATTTACAACAGCAACAACAACCAAATTACCAAAACATTGAATTGCAATATGAGCATTACCTTACCCATGTTAATGCCCATAAACAATTTAAATTAAAAATGATCGACAACGACTTTGGATACGCATGCGCTGTGTGTGATAGATTGTGGTTTAAAAACGACCTTAAAGCTATGCCTGCTGGCCGTTTTTTCCAGACTACTTACCAGTATTGAATCAAAGGTGTACTTTTCTTATTTTAGCTATCATAAGCCTATTTTAACTATTGCAACATAAATAATAAAATAAATTAAATTTTAAAAATTAAACAAGATAAATATGTATGATTGACTTAACCCTTGAATGCCCATGATACCTTTAAAGCATAGGGTGTTCTCTAAATTTAGATTGACACAGTTTAATCGGTTTGCTGGTGCACGGGAATTAGGAAACAATTTTTAGTGGCATTCACTTATCTTGGGTGGAGATTTTAATTTTAATTTCGCGGAAACAGAAGCGGTACCACTCAATAAATTTTTGTTTGATGCGTTCTTTCTATTATTCATAGTTTTATACTTAAGCACCAAAAAAATTCATTTCTCCTTGAAAAATTGCAAATTGCTCATTATTCTCTTCCCACTATTCTCCCCCTATTCTTTGTTTATTATTACTCAAGATATTTCATCCGCAACGGGATTGCGCAATCTTGTATTCTATCATTCTTGGTTTGATGGAACAAAAAACCTGTTTGATTTGTCCGAACATACACCTGTCCACTTGACAGCCTTGCCAGATAGAAATGCAGTGAAGAGAATAATGCACGAGTTAATGCCAATAAAGGCTGTTAATGCAGATAAACTCCCATGTATGTCTTGGGTATTATCTACGTTCTTTGGTATTGACACAAAAAGCAAAATTAATTATATTTAATCGGGAGCACCCCGTACCTTTGAGTTGCATGCAATTAGGCGCAAATTTTTACAAACTGTGTGCAAAGAACGTATGTACATTATCTACGTTCTTTGCTGAGTGAATTAGATCACAGCGTGTTCTCTAAATTTTGATTGAAATTCCCTTATTCGCTTTGCGTTGGTACTACTTTTGAACAGCTGATCGCTTTGTGTTTCTAAAACTCAGCTGATTGGTGTTCTTTAAAACAATAAATTAAACGTTTAAACTGGAGGTATATAACCGAAATGCAGGTAATATTCATGTTTCTAAATAAATTACAGGTCAAATACTAATATTAGTTTTGTAATATAATAATACTAATATTAGTATTGTAGAGAACATCGCAATCATTAAGAATATCCAGAAACGCTGGATATCAACGTGCCTACCGAGAACGTCAACGCCAAAAAGAAATTAATAGGCTACGTGGACATTTACAGCAGCAACAACAACATTTACAACAGCAACAACAACCAAATTACCAAAACATTGAATTGCAATATGAGCATTACCTTACCCATGTTAATGCCCATAAACAATTTAAATTAAAAATGATCGACAACGACTTTGGACACGCATGCGCTGTGTGTGATAGATTGTGGTTTAAAAACGACCTTAAAGCTATGCCTGCTGGCCGTTTTTTCCAGACTACTTACCAGTATTGAATCAAAGGTGTACGTTTCTTATTTTAGCTATCATAAGCCTATTTTAACTATTGCAACATAAATAATAAAATAAATTAAATTTTAAAAATTAAACAAGATAAATATGTATGATTGACTTAACCCTTGAATGCCCATGATACCTTTAACGATACAACCATTATTAACGAGATTGTAAAGTATTATATAGGGGTTAATATTTCTAAATACTTCAAATTTAACAGTTTACACATCTACCTTGAGTTCAAACACTCACATCTTTTTTTTTATAAAAAATTATATTTTTCTTTAAAAAATACGTTATCCGCGTGAGAGGCCTTCGACTGCCAGACAAACTACGGCTACGCCATCAACAGTATTTCCGCGCAAAGCACCTCTCCGTGTGAGCGGCCTTCGGCCGCGCTTTAAAAAAAATAACCCTGGCCGGACAAACTCCGGCTACGCCATCAACAGTGTTTCTGCGCAATACTCCATTCCGGTTTTCTATTAAATAACCGTTCGCGAAGCCGCTCTGTATCATTACCCTCATTATGACCGATTCTCTTATCACCAGCAACACAAATAAAACAAAATTTCTTACAAAACTTAAGTTTAAATATATAAGATTATACATCAAAATAAAGGTATTTTTGTGGGTTTTAAGACCAACTTATTTTAATTAATAAGATACAATTAATTACGTACTTTTTTAAAGAAAAACATAGTTTTTTATAAAAAAAATGTGCGTTTTTCAGTTTTTGTTATTTTTCTCAAAATATAAATATAATTTATTTACACATATGCATATTAGGTAAAAGATCTTTTAATTATCCTTTTAACGATAACAATATTATGAAGATGGAATAAATTGTTTTGGAAATATCCTGTCGACGATACTGTGTTAAAGACTGACTTGGACTTTATCAGTCTGGCTTCAGGCCTGGTAAATCTATGATTGACCAGATATTCACAGCACGTCAAATCCTGGAAAAGACCCTAGATAAAGAGGTCGATACACACCATCTCTTTGTCGAATTTAAAGCCGCTTTTGGCAGCACGAATAGAAGATGCCTGTACGACGCCATGTCTTAATTTGGAATTCCTGCTAAACTTAAACGGCAATGTAGAGTGACGTTGAGCTCCGTCCAAGTTGAGAAGGACATCTCCGAGCCGTTCGAGAGCAAACGAGGTTGTAGACAAGGCGATTCACGTTCGTGCAACTTTTTTAATCTGATGCTGGAATCCATAATTAGAGCTGCCAATCTGAATCGCAGTGGGACTATTTAGAACAAAAGTGCGATGCTGCTGGCGTATGCGGATGATATTGACATCGTTGGCCTTAACAACAGGGCCGTCAGTGCAAAAAAGTGGAAAAAGAAGCAAAAGACGTTGGTCTTGCAATCAACGAGAACAAAACAAAGTCCTTGTGACAAAAAACAAAAGATCCTCGCGTATTGGGACCAACGTCACTGTTAACAGTTACAACATTAAAGTAGTCAAGGATTTCGTATACCTTGGATCCAGCATTAATACCACCAATAAGGCTAGCCTCGAAATCGAGCGAATAATAACACTTGCCAACATGTGCTACTTTGGACTCGGTAGGCAATTGAAAAGCAGAGTCCTTTCTTGACATACAAAAACCTCCCAAAACAAATTCATCATCAGGCCTATCGTTTTATAAGGCGCAGAAATATGGACGATGCTAAACAGCGATGATAATGGTTTGGGGGCTTTTGAGAGAAATGTTCTACGCAAGATTTATGGTCGTGTTCGCGTTAACGACGAGTACGGAAGAAGATGGAATGATAAACATTATGAGCTGCATATTGATACGGACTTAGTCAAGCGCATAAAAATTCAACGACTGCGATGGCTTGGCCATGTCATTCGTATGGATGATGATGCTCCGGTGAAAAAATCCTTCGAATCGGCACCCATGGGTGGACAACGGAGGCAAGGACTCCCCCGAATACACTGGAAAGAGCAAGTGCAAAAAGACCTGTCTTCACTTGGTGTGAATAATTGGCGAAACCTAGTGACCCAATTCCCTCTCTCCATTGGCGAAGCTTTTCGGTCTCGGCCCAAACCGACAAACGGTTGTAGCAGATAATGGGTATCCAGAAAACTCTAACAAGAGCTTTTTATCCTCAATCAGATGGCTTGGTGGAGCTATTTTACCGGATCTTGGAAGAACATTTGAGGAAAGTTCTGGACAAGGTTCAGAAAGACTGGGATGTCCATATACCATTGCTTTGATGAGATATCTTTCTGCAGTAAATAAAACGACGGGTAACAGTCTAGCAAAGGTAATTTTCGGCAGAGACCTTCGATTACTAAGCGGTCTGTATTTTGAATTAAGTGGCGATGCGCGGAAGAACGGAAGAAAAACGTCAAACATTTTTTTTATATATATAATAATCCCAACGGTATTATTCTCCATACCCGCCCGACCGACGGAGGACGAAGGACGCACTCGTATGACGCACGGATATAAACAAAATTCTTTTTTTTCATATATGCTGCGCCGAGCCATGAAAGGCAGAATTTTGTTAAGTGTCGAGATCTTAAACTGTTCAGCTACAGATCAAATGCTCATCAGCTGATCGAATAGTAATATATTTGTATGTAGGTATCAATTATTGAGAGCATTGAGTATAGTTTTCTTTATGTAAAGGAGTGAGTCGGAAATATCAAAAGAACCGCAGTGAGTGGTTAAATGCTGACGCAAACTACGGAGAGGCTCATTTAACTCAAAATTACTTTTACATGGCTTTAGAAAAAGAGGCCGAAAATGTTTTGAAATTCGGAAGGGAACGTTTAGTTTTATTTCGCCAAGAAGAGATGGGCTATAGATCAAGCCTGCTAGTAACTTGACCAAAAATACTACGCCTAGCATTTCTCTGCGACTTCCAAGTGTAGGAAGATTAATGATTTTTAACGACTTATATATGGTGACAGCTAGTAATGAGAATCCCAACGAAATTTTCTTAAAGCAAAAAGCTGAAAATGTTGTTGGATTGACTCTATTTGGTTGGAATGACCTTGATAGCGCGGGTTCCAAACAACAGATCCATATTCCAGTATTGGCCTTACAAACGTTGTGAAAAGAGCCTTCGCAATATATGGGTCATTGAATTCTTTTGACCATCGTTTCACAAACGCAAAAACACCTTTGGTTTTGTTAACTGCAACATTTATGTGAAGATTAAAATTAAATTTTGAGTCCATTTTAATTCCAAGATCAACTAAGTTAAACACTTCGACACCAATGAGGGAGATTAGATTGAAACCCAAGGAGATCGAGTTTACTGATCAGTAAAGAGTGACTTACTCTGCCGAATGCTTTACTAAAATCATGAATTCTCTGAAAAAGGAGTTGTGAACTCAAGCAAGTTCGTAACGGTAGATTTGCCCTTAGAAAACCCGTGTTGTGTGCTGGAAATTGTTGTTCCTCTACATGGAATAGGTTAAATGGTCAACAACAATAGCTGCAAATAATTTAGGGATAGCAGTGAGCTTAGATATACCGCGATAATATTATATAGAGGACCTACTCCCGGTCTTATGAAGAGGTATATTGAATGATTCTTTCTAAGCTGAAGGAAAACCCCAAGCTTGAGAGAAAGATTAAATAAATTGGAACAAGAAAAGAATACGGACCGTTGAGCTAGAAAAAAGAAAAAGAGTGGGCGTGGTCCGCCCCTTTTGACTGATTTTAGTGGTATAATTTTTTTTTTTTTTATAAAAATAAATAGTTTTTGAAATATCAGCTTTTCAAAATATTGCAATTTCCCCCTTCACCCCTCTTTACCAACAGCCCTATTAGTTTGAACCAAAAAAAATTACACCATCGAAGTCAGAGAAAGAAGGCGGTTCACGCCCACTTTTCAATTTTTTTCTAGCTCAACGGTCCGTATTCTTTACTTAAGCCAATAAATTAGTTAAGGGCTCGTAAATATCTTTAGCACATTTTTTGAGGAACCAAGTTGAAATCAAATCGGGGCCAGCCTTAAAAGATTCATTTAAATTACTCAAATAATAAAATACTTGTTCGAAAGATATTTGGGGAATAATAGCAGAGGTGAAGGGACAAAATTTATATGGATAAGGTTTGCTCAAAGGCGAGTTAAAGGAGTAATTCGACCTGAAGAATTGGGCAAACATGTTGGAAACTGATTCAGAGTCACAAGACACGGTATTTTGATATTTCATAGCAACCGGAAAACTAGTCACTCTACGCATATGTAGCATTTTTTATTTAATTCAAAATAAGCGGGTCGGATAACTGAGCATTTAATAAAGTTAGTGTGCAAACCAGTTTTTTTGTACAATTTAAAAGAGCGCGACTTATAATTTTTTTTAAATTTCTTAGTTCTTTAGTAAACCAAGGTTGCGATTGCTCCTTTTGTACGCAAACCCGTTTTGGTACAAACTTTTGAAATAAGCTAAATATAGTGTTATTAAAATGCTGGATGCAACGTTCAACATCATATTTATACGTCGGCCATGATAATTTTGATAATTCTCGATCTAATTTCTTGAAATTAGCTTTCGCGAAAATAAAACGAGCGTTTGAGCTACTTGATTTATCAACATTATTTCCAAAATCGCCAATAACTTCGTAATTTACCTCAATCGCAGGGTGATAAGAGTCCTCTGGAATAACCAAGGGTTCGCACCTCTTCATAGATGACTTAGATACGTCATCAACAAAAACAAGATCCAGAATGGTGCCAAAATTGTTTGGAGTTAAATTGATCTGATTTAGACAGAGCTCAGCCATACCTTCTAAAAACACATTGTATCTATCCTTTGATGATATTGGAACGATAAAGTCATCTATAAGAGTCCATGATATGCCTGGCATATTGAAGTCACCTAGTACAATCATCGAGTCATGTGCAGTAATCATTGAACTTAAAGATCTAAGTAACGCAATATGTTGCGGATAAACCGATAAGTCAGAGTTGGCAGCTAAATAAAAGAAACCATTTCCTACCATAACTCGTTATGCTTTAAATTCGATTGACTCGATGAGGGGGATATTAACATCTTCGGATGGTATTGAAGAATGAACTGCCAGAAGAACACCCCCACCGATTCTGTCCTTACAGCAAATTACGTTATAGTTACAGTCTAAACCTTTTAAGTATAAATCGTTCAATTTAGTATTTAAACCTCTAACGTTAAGGTACAAAATACTTAAAGTAGAATTTAAAATTAAATTAGTGTCACGATTAGGAATTGAAGATAAGTTATTTATTTTATTTTTATTTTTATGTGGCTTATATTCAAACTCGCGAACAAATGCCCCGGTTGGCCGAAAATAATTGTTAAGCTAAGAATCAAAAACTTCAGGTGCCAATTTTAAAAGATGATACGTTACTTACGTTCATATTTAAAGTTAAATTTTCGGATTGCTAAGTTACAAGTCTTAATTTTTGATGAAATGTAAGACTCTATATCATCAGAAGAAGTGTCCCTAGCAAATCTTGAAACGAAAATCGATTTTCTCAAAGGAACCACAACCACTTATATGCAGAGCAATCAGTCTCATCCACAGGTGTTACAGTTTTTGAGACAATAGGAGCAGATTGGGAAGGTGGAAGCGATTGAGGAGGTGATGGACCCACTTCAGGTGAAGAAGTAGGTTAGCATGATCAAAATTTCTTTTATTAGAGGAAGAAGCGCGAGTGCAGATAGCCCTTGACGAAGTTGATGAGACGGGCCCAGATGTGGAGGGACAAGAGATAAAAGATTAATTAGCTCAATTTGTTGGGGTTGGAGCACAATTTTCTTTAGAAGTAATGTAAGAGGAGCGACAATACTTTCCTTGGGTGGACATTGGGTCCGTCTGCATTTGATCTCTCTCACAGGTTGCGAAGTTTGATTATCTAGGAACTTAAATGATTTAAACACATTTTCACAAAGTTTAAATTTATCATAAAGTGCCCAATTGAAAAAGTTTAACCTCAGTTGATCTGCATTTTAAACAAGACCAACGAATACCGCTACCTTCATCTATTAAGTCTAGGATCCTACCAATCAATCCGGCACATTTTATATGAGCAACCGCATCGCACAAGCAGCATGCAATAGAGCGTTGCTTATTATCGGTTCTTTATACCCGAGCGTACTTGTACACAAGGGTATTATAACTTTGTTCACATAACGGTTGTTTGTAACAGCAAAAAATAATCAAGAGAGATATGTCTATATATATACTAAAATAATCAGAATGAAAAGAGGAATCGATTTAGCCCAGACTGTATGTCCGTCCGTCTGCCCGTGGTTGCAATAACTTGAGTAAAAATTGAGATATCTCAATGAAATTTGGTACATAGATTGCTCTTTGGACAGGGTAGGTTGGTATTGTAAATGGCCAATAACCACGCCCACCTCCCATATAACGAAAAGTTTTGAAAAATGGAAAAACTCCGTTATATCGGTATCTATTACACCACATTGAGTGAAATTCGGTATTTGGAGCGAGTTTGAACTAAGAAATTTGGTCTTTATGAAATTTTGAAAAATAAGCTTTGCCACACCCACTTATGACAAATTTTCTGTATCTCAATAACAGTATTAGTTGTCGTCACAAAATTTGGTGGACATATTTACCTTGATATCGCTATTATCACCGTAGAAAATTTTTTAAATCGGATTATAACCACACCCGCCTCCCATATAGGGAAAATTTTGAAAAGGCAAAAACTTAATTTTTTCGGTATCTATTAAAACGCATTGAGTGGAATCGGTATTTGGAGCGATTTTGAACTAAGAAATTAGGTATTCATGTTATTTTCAAAAATGGGCGTTACCACGCCCACTTAGGAATCAATGTGTGTATCTCAATAACGGTGTAAGATATCGTCACAAAATTTGGTGAACAAATTTTCCTTGATATCTCTATCATCACCGTCAATCATTTTTGAAATCGGACCTTAACCACGCCCAACTTCCATAAACCGGAAATTTTGATAAATGCAAAAAACTTCGTTTTTCAGTATTTATTGGAAGAAATTGAGTGAAGTTTAATACTAGCAGAGATTTTAAAAAAAAGAAACGGGGTTTTTATGAAATTATGGGCGCCGCCCATACAAAATACATCGCGAGGGTATATAAAAATCGGTTTTGCCCGAATTTAGCATTTCTTGCTTGTTTAATTTTGCAGTTATCAAAAATGCAAGACATAATTAACAGTGTAATGTAATAACCAATATTGGAAAAAGCAAAGATTGTATTAATAAAACAAAGAAGAAAGCAGTTTGGAAGGTAATGCAAGTTTTTTAATTGTTTAAAGTTTGAAAGCTATCAATGTAACGAACAGTTTTAGATGCACCGTATGAGACGCCTAAAAAACTAAACACAAACAGCTGTTACCAGAATGACAATCAAAGAAGAGAAAAGAAAATAAAATGCCTGCAAACTTAAACAAATACACAAAGTTTAAAGCAAATAAGAACCAATAACAATGTAAATAAGAAACAATAACAATGCAAATCAACTAATGACTCGGCAGTTGAAAAACTAAATTAAAGTGTAATAAAATCAATGCAAAAATGCTTAACAGATATTATACTTAGCTTTAAATGCCACAGATGAATCTCCAAATCTTTCATCACTAAATTTTTAATTAATATAAGATAGAAACAAATTTTAAAAAGAAAAAAGTTTACAGCGAAAACACAAATATACAGCTTGACGTTTGCGTATACTCTTAACTGGAGGAAGAATTGAGAGAAATCTTGTTAGGCAGCGTACGCATTTTATGAGTGACAAGATGAAAGCCAGGTATGACAAGGCGATAAATTCTGAAGGTTTCCAAAAGTGAGATTTGGTGCTGTTGTATAATCAGCAACGAAATAAAGGTTTGTTCCAAAAATTGTGGTGCAACTGGGAAGGTCCGTACAAGGCCATCAAACGGCTAAAAGACGTGGTGTATCGAATCCAGACAATAGGGAGAATAAAGGTAGTTTAGTTGGAAATGCTTGCATCATTTGGAACAGAAAGTGTGTCTGACCGGGACGAATTAACAAATTTTTTTAATCGTGAAACAAATTGGAATTTAATTTATTTATATAGAGATGTAAAAGTGATACCCAGATTTTGTGTTGACATTTTCGAGAAGTGCTCAAAAGTTTTTTAGTATACAGCTTCAACTTTATTAGTATGCTCATAATTCAAATGTTTGCTTATTGATGCTCGCTACGCAACTGTTTTTATTATTGCTAAAGCTCAAGTTATATGTTAGGCTAAAAAGAATACATATGTACGTATGCACGTACTACATATAACAAAGAGCAAATGAATTCATTTAGTATTTTGGAGTAAAACAAATGTGCTCAAACATTACGAGTTTTTTTTAATGTTTCTCGACTCTGTCTCTAATTGAATAAAAATGTCTGAGAAAACGTTTGAGGCTTCATCATTTATGTTCAAATGTGAGAACTACTTTACCAGTGAATACAATTAAGTTCGGAGAAGTATAACATATACAGAGCTTCCATACAACCGATAGTTCAGATATTTTATTTTGGGACCTAATTACTTAATTTAATCAGTAAAGACTTGAAATTTTTGCAGAAATATCATTTATTATTAGTCCTTTATTAGCAGTGAAAATCTTCATGATCAAAAGAATATACCATAAAACCGATTATTCAAAAATTGCACTAAGCACTAGAACCCCTCTACTTAAGCAGCTTAAGATTTGAAATTTTGTAAACATATCAGTTATCATTAGAACTATTTTAGCAGTGAAACTCATTTAGATCTGAGAAGTATTACTCATAGCCACATTTTTTTTATTCATGAAAGAGAGGGCCGTGTGCAGGAGTCAGATCACGGGGTGGTTCTGGATTGGAATTTCATATACGAATAAATTTTAATGAATACGATTCACTTCTTTTCATATACGTTAATTTGCCAAAGGGGGCAGGGTTTCAAGCCCTAAAACCCCTCCCGTGCATACGGGCCTGATAAAAGGTATGAAGCCTTCGGTATAGACGTAGACAGCCATTTTGTTAACTTGTTTTATTTTTATTTATTAATATTTATACCCGAGCGTACTTGTACACAAGGGTATTATAACTTTGTTCGCATAACGGTTGTTTGTAACACCAAAAAAATGATCGAAATATATATAGACATATATATACTAAAATGATCAGAATGAAAAGAGGAATCGATTTAGCCCTGACTGTCTGTCTGTCCGTCCGTCCGTCCGTCTGTCCGTGGTTACAACAACTTGAGTAAAAATTGAGATATCTCAATGAAATTTGGTACATAGATTACACTTTGGACAGGGTAGGTTGGTATTGAAAATGGCCAAGATCGATCAATAACCACGCCCACCTCCCTTATAACGGAAATTAAAAAAATGCAAAAACTCCGTTTTATCGGTACCTATTACAGCAAATTGTGTGAAATTTGGTATTTGGAGCGAATTTGAACTAATAAATTAGGTATTTATGTAATTTTTAAAAATGGGCGTTGCCCCGCCCGCTGAGGCAAAAATGTCTGTATCTCAATAACAGTATTAGTTACCGTCACAAAATTTCGTGGACACATTTTCTTTGATATCGCTATTATTACCGTAGAAAACTTTTGAAATCGGATCATAACCACGCTCACCTCTTATATAACGGAAATTTTGGAAAATGCATAAACTTATTTTTTCGGTATCTATTAAAACAAATTGATTGAAAGTCGGTATTTGCAGCGATTTTGAACTAAGAAATTAGGTATTTATTAAATTTTGAAAAATTATTATTATTAGGAAAAAATATCTGTATGTCAATAATAATTTTCCTCAATATCGCTGTTATCATCGTTAAAAAATTTTAAAATGGGGCCATAACCTCGCCAACCTCCCATATAACGGAAATTTTGAAAATGCAAAAATTTCGTTTGTGCTTTATCTATTAGAATATATTAGTTAAATTTTGATATTTAGAGAGATATTTAATTAAGAAATTTGATTTTTATGAAAATTTGAAAAATGGGCGTGAGCAACTGTATCTCAATTACGGTGTAAGGTATCGTCACAAAATTTGGTGAACATATTGTCCTTGATATCACTAGCATCACCGTCAATAATTTTTTTAATCGGACCATAACCACGCCCAACTTCCATACAACGGAAATTAAAAAAAATCCAAAAAATTCGTTTTTCAGTATTTATTTGAAGACTCTGAGTAAAGTTTAATACTAGCTGCGATTTTAAACAAAGAAATGGGGTTTTTATGAAATTATGGACACCGCCCATGCAAAAATACATCGCGAGGGTACATAAAAATCGGTTTCGCTTGAATTTAGCTTTTCTTTATTGTTTTATTTTATTATCAATTCCTGCAGTTACCAATAAGCGAATATGTACATATGTGTCTTTAATACGTCCTCACGGTGGCCAGATGTTTCTAATTGCAGTGCAGAAGCGCTGGCGTGAACTGAGCTAGACCCGATGCTGTTTTACGAGTTCGTTTGGCTTTTAGAAATGATCGTGGCAATGTACGAATCTGGTAGATATGAACATTGGGCTGGTAATTCTGGTGTAGACGGTTTTGCGAACCACAATAGGCACTTTTTGCAGCAGCGTAGTAGGTGTCGCCATTGCTAAAGCTGGGCGGAGGAGGCCAGATTTCGAAGAGTGTGGCTAGCTAGAGATTGGAGTTGAGCTTGCGTAGGTGTGCTGGCTCGACGAACATGGACGAAGGACGCATATTGCGAATCGTTTGATTGTCAATATATTGTGGGTTATCTGCGAAAGTAAAGGAAACGTGTTTGAGAAAAACTCGTTCGGGTAATAACTACAAAAATGTTAAGGTTGCAGTATTTTATAAAATGCTATTGCCTAGTGTCTCTAGCTCAAGTCATAACAGTTGTTGCCACCGCATCGTCATCGTTAACGATGTAGTAAATATTTTTCGGCTTTCGACGCATTCCAGCGCGTTTGAAAAACTCCTGAAAAAGTTCATCTTTCGTCAGTTGTATGCCCTTTTCAAGCCACAAAGACGCTGCGGCTCATCATCGTCATAATTGTTGTCAGACTAGCTGTCGGCCAATTGGTGGAGACGTCGTTGAATTCTTTCGCTATCGCTTTCAACGCTGCACCGTCCACTTTCGCTGCCTGTCGCTGGGTCAAGAGGTCGTGTGTTTGTCGCCATGCTGCGACGACTTTTGCGATCAATGTGCGCCATTGCATGTCTAGAGTTACTGCTTGGGAAGATGTCTGTGATGGTGGAGACGCTGAGAGTGAGTGGAAAATCTTGTGTGTAGTCGCCAAATCGCGTGAGCTGATGAGGCATGCGTGGCAATGTTTGCGATGTGCCACCGATTTTAATAGTGGAAGGTGGCGGTGGAGGCAGGCTGGAGCCACACTCTGTGTAGAGTTCATTAAGCGATTTGGCAAAGTTTTTTGAATGTAAATTGAGTTTTGGTTGTTGTGATTTCTCGAAATAATACCTGCACAGAGAGCGAAAGATAGTTGATTTATTACTATACAATCGGTTAGTCGGTTGTCTGGTTTGTCAATAAGCGCAATCTAAAAGTGGATTTGTTGATGTGCAAAAAGAGCTAAAGTACGTATGTTACCTGCGTTCTTATTCAGCATTCATGAATGCCTCTGCTGCATTTGGGTGTTTGCGGCAAGGCATAAATCCCGCCAAGCGTGGCATCATTGTTTTGCTATCCAATTCCATTTCGATGGCGGGTGACGCCACATATGCATTGCTAACCAGATGCAGGTTATTGTTGCTGAGCCGAGGGCCCTGCTATGGTCTCCGAATGGTGGGCGCGACAGCAGCTGGAGTTATATATATATATACATATAACAAAGGCTATCAAAAGCTCCGTCGCACAATTTACTTACTTATTTGGGGCATTAACCGCCTAAGCGATTTTGGCCGATGCCAACAAAGCACGCCAGCTGTCCCTATCTCTTGCTAACTAGCGCCAATTGGAAATTCCAAGTATAGCCAAGTCGTTTTCCACTTGGTCCTTCCAACGCAGAGAAGGTCTTCATTTTCCTCTGCTACCACCCCTGGGTACCGCGTTAAAAACCTTCAGGGCTACAGCTATTTCATCCATTCGTACGACGGGACCTAGCCAGCGGAGCCGCTGGTTCTTAATCCGCTGCACTATGAATACGTCCTTGTACAGCTCGTACAGCTCATCGTTCCTCATTATCTTTCGAAGAACCTTTCTCTCGAACACTCCAAGAGCCTTCTCATCTGATGTTGTCATCGTCCATGCTTCTGCGCCATACAATACGACGGGCATGATGAGAGACTTAAGAGTATGGTTTTTGTCCGTCGAGAGAAGACTTTACTGTGCGATTGCCTATTCAGTCCGCAGTAGCACTTGTTAGCAAGAGAGATTCTTCGTTGCAGTTCAAGGCTGACGCTGTTATTGGTGCTAGTGATGGTTCTTAAGTACACGAAGTCCTCTACTTTTTCAAAATTATTACTGTCAACAGTGATGTTTGATCCCAGTCGTGAATGTGCCGACTTTCTATTTGATGACAGGAGATACTGACCGATTTAGTTCTGCGGCTCGAATTATCTTCTCCAGCATCAGGTTCAAGAAATCTCATGACAAACTACTACCCTGTCTGAAACCTCGTTTGGTATCAAACGGCTCGGAGAGGTCTTTCCCAATTCTGACGGAACTGGTAGTGTTGCTCAACGTCATTTTACATAGCCGTACAAGTCGACAAAAAGATGATGTGTGTCGATTCTTTGTGCTCGGGTCTTTTCCAAGATCTGGCGTATTGTAAATATCGGGTCGGTGGTAGATTTACCAGGTCTAAAGCCACGCTGATAAGGTCCAATCAGTTCATTGACGGTGGGGTTAAGTCTTTCACACAATACACTCGACAGAACCTTATACGCGATGTTAAGGATACTAATCCCGCGATAATTGGCGAGAAATGCAGGATCACCGTTTTTGTGGATTGGGCAGAGCAATCTTAAGTTCCAATCAGTAGGCATGCGTTCTTCCGACCATTGTCTAGAAATGAGCTCGTGCATGCACTTAACTAGCTCCTCTCCGCCGTACTTAAATAACTCATCTGGTAACCCGTCGGCCCCGGGGCTTTGTTGTTCTTCAGCCGTGCTATCGCTTTCTGAAATTCGTCATAGTCGGGTTATGGTACATCGCGTCCGTCATCATTGATTGCGGATTCGGGTTCAAGATCTTCTCCAGGGTTGTTGCAGTTGCTTCCCTTAAGCAGTGTGGAGAAGTGCTCCCTCGATAATTTAAGTATGCTGTGGACATCAGTCACCAGGTCGCCGTTTTCCGTCTTACAGGAATTCGCCCCGGTCTTAAACCCTTCTGTTAGCCGTCGAACTTTTTGAAAAAAATTTCGGGCGCTTTTCCTGTCGGCCAGCATCTCAATCTCTCTGCACACACGTATTTCGGCCTCTCTCTTTTTCTCACTAAAATGCGTATTAAAACTTAATAATTCTTACAGGTAATTTTTGTTTATAATAGCAATGTTTGCGAGTAATTTTTAAAACATTATAGATGATTTTATACGTTTTTTTTTTGCTTTTCTTTAAAGCATGAACAACACTAAAAAAATATCACAAATTATCTTCAAAATTTATTTAAACAAAAGCCTTTATTTAACAATATTTGGTTATTTACATTGTCTTTACTAACTAACATAGTACTTTTTGCTTTCTTTAAAGGCGTATCTGATGACTCGAAGACAGAGTTTGTGCCTGTGTCTTCTTTATAATAAAAGATACACAACAATAATATCAGATTTTAAAATGACTCAAACATAAAAAGAGTATACAAAGTATAACATGTAGTTTTAATATCCACTCAACGTCAAAGATGTAAAAACTCGCTCGTTACAATTGGAACAGTTCATTAAATTATATTTATAGAAACTTAAGATGTTAGTACGCAAGTCTCCGAGAGTTAGTTTAATCGTTCTGTTCTTATTTGTTTCTATCTTTACACGTTATCCCATCGTCTCTTTAGTCCGGTCCTCTCCTGCTAATACAGGGTTTCGTTTGTCCATATAGTTAGATCTGACTTATCGCTTGGCTTCAAACGATGGCTCTCACGTCTTAATGAACTCCGCAATGGTAGAAGTGCGCTTAGACACCTCACTTTCCTCTATAATTTCTAGGTCGTGCCGGTCATGCCTGGTTTTATATGGGCCGAAAAAGAAAGGCGGTAACTAGATCATTGCGTTTGTACTTCACTGTTCTCTTTCTCTTTGTCGAGTTTCCGTGGCTTCGTTTTTGATGAACTCTTGCAATTCGGGTACCACGCTCGTTCGCATCACGACTCCGGTCAGCAATCTGATCGCAAAACTTTCGTGCTTTAATGATACTATGAATTCTCTCGACCAGTCCGTAACCTCAATCTCGCAACAGTCCGTGAATTATCCCGATGTAATAGCCGCGCCAATAAAAGGAGAACCAATCAACGACAACCAAGACGTCTGGATAGCATTTGTTAGTCAGCCCTATTCTGTATTTCGACTCGGATCGAAATTTTCTACGATTGGCTACTTTGGCATTCTGTGTTCCGTTCCCGTTCGATCGAACTTCGAATCTTTCGATTTTGCCTATTCTGCATTTCGATCGTAGCTCCGTTTTGTTAAGTTGCAATTTTGGTGGCGGAGGAAATTCAATTTTTTAATTTTACGGTCGTAAAGAGTATAATATTCATAAAAATGTAAGTAAAACTGTTTTTGATAATTGTAAAAGTGACCATGATGACTTTTTTTTTGTTTTTTCTGTGCTTTAATGACTTTTTATGTGTTTGCAGGTCAAAAAAAACAACACCAGACCAATATGAAAAATTGTATTGTAATGATGGCTACCAAAAGAGACATCGCGCAGGGCTTCCAAAAGCGACCGAAGGAAGAAGTACAGGAGTTTTGGGAGGGGGTTGCATGAAAGTATAATTCATACCACCATAGCATTGATGCTAAAAAATCCTTTTCTATTATAGTATAAAAACCCCTCTTCTGACGGCTTGATTATCCTTATATGCGTACCATCAACGCACATGATGACTCCTGGGAAGCCTGCCTTCGCATAAAACTCCTGTTTTGCTTGCGTTTTTTCCTCCTCAGTCTGGTCAAAATGTATCCATTCACGGCAAAGCTTGTGTTCAATGATGTCGAGAAAGTTTGAAAGTGTCTTTGACACTGTTGACTGACCCATTCCAACGTTGTAGTCCGCACCAACTCCATGTTGATAACTGCCTTCGGCAAAAAATCTCAATGCAGCGACTACACGATTGAGCGGAGACAACGTCGTTGTTGTTGTTGTTGTAGCGGCTCGCCGAAATAACAGTCCTTGGTCGGATGAAATCCGAGTCACTTCGGTAGCGTAGAACCGACTGTTGTGGAAGTGTCGAAGTCGTCGAAGTACTTGCTGGAGCTTCTACCACAAAAGTATCTAGGACATACTTGAAAGCGTCCTTGTTAAGTTTAAAGTTTTTTTTGAATCTTAATAAGCAAATAAGTTATTTTAATTAATAAATTTAACCAGTTTCAACTAAACTTCTTACAATTCGTCACTCATCTCAAAAGGATTGCACATATCTCGCAATCTTCTTCTTTCAATCCTTGCCACAGCATTATCGGATGCATTGCCCTCCTCCTCAATTAAAAACGCTGCAGCTATTGAGTCCATTTTAGTTATATATTTTATTTAAAACACCGTATAATTGTTTTATTTTCTGTAATTTTGCTTTGTTGTGTTTCAATTTCACCCGTTTCAAGGCAAACAGCTGATTTTCGAAAGAATTACAGCTCTTCCTCTTCTTCTTTCGATTCAATCGTAAAGCAGAATACCAACTTTCGAACATGGCGGAGCGTAGAGCGGGAACGTAATCGAAATGCAGAATAGGGCTGAGTATTTTCCTCAGAAAAACCAAGTGGATGTGATACGTTGCTAGTGGGCGATCAATCTTATGGCTCTAGGAACGCCATTTTCGTTCGACCTTTGTCCTCGCCATAATGCATTACGCACAGCTTCTTACTACTTTTTTCGCTTTTTCTGCTATCTGCGGTACAAAAAACTTCTTCTGAACCACATCCTGAGTTCTCTTGGCGGAGAAGTGTCCCTGGTTGTGTGCTATGCTTTAACCGCGGCACAACCTCTTGCTACCATATTTTTTAGCAACTAGAACGATAAGTGCTTCATATTCCTTCGATGTTGGGCGTATAATTTCGTCTTACAGCCACTCTGCTACCTTCGTATCGACAATGCACGGCGGACTGGAACATTTTCAAATACGCATTTTTTTCCTTTTGATCGGCGAATCGCACAGCCTACTGCGGCTGTAGTTGAAATCAGAGCCTCTATTGTATCAGCATGGACTTTTCTAAGATTCATTCACTAACTCCATTTCAGCCTTATGCTGAACCTCTTCGATGATTGGATCGCGTTCCGACTTTTCTTTGAATATAACCTTCTCTTCAGAAACAACCAAATATATCTGCTTCAGCTTAGTATTGCCAATAATGGCTTGATAGACTATATCGCGCTCACTATGTGCATGAAATGTGACTCCAAGCTCCAAACCGTTTACCTAAAACTCTAGAACGAAACTACGCAACGTTTTTAGAACACAACTCCATATGCCTTTAGCTCTTGTCTTTTGCTAATTAGCACAAGTTAACCCACAATCATCAGGACATCATCCCAACCAGACATTGACCACATCCAGTTTCCAGTAAAGCCGGGAAAGTAAAATTGTTGTGTCATAAATATTTAAAATGCACGCATCCTGCCGTTTTGATGCTTTAAATCACTCCTATCGCAACATACTGACAACATCTGCTGACAATTCGTAGCTAAGTTGCCAACTGAACCACACCCATAAAAACTGTTTGCCCCAACACTGAGTTCGTTTTGAATTTACTTTGTTTTGTCCTCACAAAACCTTACTGGGCTGCTGCTGGATCTCATATATAATGATCTGCTTCTTCAACTACTTTATTGATCTTGCTTGATACAGATTATTTGTTTTATTCTATTAAACTCTTATCGTCTAAGCTTTTTGACTTACCATGAGGCAGTAGAGGTATTCGCGGAGGTTTTCATTCGGGCGTTTGTGTAATTTTTTAAGTAGATGTACCTCAATACACGCTGTTACGGTACCAAATTCGTTTTAAAATGAATTCTTTGATGAGCTCCCACTAATAAATAATACCGTGCTGACTACGAATAAATAACTTTACTGCACCTGTCAGCAGCTGCTTGCCATAAATAAACTTTTAAAACTCATCCCATCTCACTGCAGTTTCATTATTCTCAAAATCTTCAATCCAATCTTCAACGTGTGGGTAACCTGAAGCACTGAACGTCGAGATAGAACTTTCAATGTCTCAAAGTTTAAAATATGCGTGCCCACTACCTGATGCCGAAGATACGCCGCTTTTAAATGAGATGTGTAGACCATCCGAGCTATAATCTGCCCCTACAGTCAGGCCGAAGTGTTCACATAACCTATCTTGTAGGGTTGTCTTCCATCTTGCCGTCGAAAAGTTTAACCCCAGCAATTTTTCTTTAAATTCGTGAATGGTCAGGCCAAAAACCTGTTTGAAATTAACAATAAAATTGAAATACTGAGTTAGCAATAAAGTCTAATAAATTAAATTAAGCTAAAATGTGATAAAGAAATATAAAATTTATATTTACGATTATTATACAGCATAGAGTTTGCTTTTCTTTTAACTTTAAATTTTCTTAACGTTAAATTTTCTCTTAAATTATTTCTTGTGGTGGATAATCTTTATTCGCTTCATGAAGACAACCTTTTTAAACCTTTCATTGAAATGTTATATTAACTTTGGTCCGATTTTTGTAAGTACCAGAACGAGAAGAGTTAGATCCATCAAAACGTATACCGATTCAACGCTTTAGTATAAAAGTACATTGACTTCAAATTCTTATACACTGATGGCTCCAAAATTAATACTCAGGCCAGCTATAGTATAACTGAAAACAACATAATAATTTAAATAGCCAATCTACCTCAATACAGTTCAAACTTTGCCGCCGAGTTAATTGCAATTCACGAAGCGGTTAAATATGTTATGAAACTTCCAACATAATACACAATTTTTACGGACTCCTTATCCTCTTTGAATGCCGTAGCTAACATAAACAATAACAATTTTTACTGCAACTCAATTATAAACATGCTTTTGAAAAAACATAGCAAAATAATACTTATGTGGGTACCCGGTCGCAAGCAAATTCCAGGCAATGAATTTGTCGACTGAGATGCCAAAAATGTTTTAAATGAACCGCGTATAACAACAGAAAATCTCCTCCTTTCAGATATCAATAGATACCCTAAAAATCATTTTGATCAAATCCATGCCACTTTCTATTCGACAGTTACAGGCAATTTCTTTTTAATATAAATCCCACAGACTTACTAAACAACCCATCAAAACAAAACATGATAAAATTAATACAATACCTTAATTAGCCTTTATTCGTCGAAATGGTTCTGCATTTTGTGATCCCTATACCCTCAAAATGCTGTTCTCGTCCCTAGTTCGTTCCAGGTTAGAATACGCGGTATTCGTTTGGCGACCGTTTCATGCGGTATATATCAAAAGATTGGAGTCTGTCCAAAAAGCTTTTATGCGTTTTGCCTTGTGCACGATTAAGTTTGCAGATCCTATTCCGTCGTATCGCTCTCGGTGTTTACTTATAGACCTCATGTCTTTAGAGTCTAGGCGTGATCTTTTGTCGATGTGTTTTGTCTTTGACTTATGTACCGGCTCAATTGATTGTCCATACTTGCTCACGAAAATTCATTTTAGTGTTCCCTCACACATACTTCGCTGTAATGATATATTTTTTGTCGGGTTTGCTAAGACTGTCTATGGTATGAATGCACCTCTTAGAAGGACGCTATCTCAATTTAATGCTTATTCTTCTTCCTTAGATTTTGATTTTACCTACTCTAAGTCTACTTTTAAGAATTTACTCATACGACTCCTGTCGTTAAGCCTTTGAAATTAAAATGTATCATAAAGTCTGTAAGCAACTTGTTTGTTGATTAATAAATAAATAAATAAATAAATACTGCAATTTATATCATGAAATATAATCCACCCTAAAATTTAAATACATACATATACCCACTACACCCCAGCAGAACCTAAAGCGAGAACTCCCCAAGCGAGTAAAGTGGGAGTATTCCCTTTTACATGATTAGGGAGTAATTGGGGAGATTTTTCAATTTTTGTACTCCCTCATTGTATCAATAGGAGAGTGATAATATTGTAAAACTCCTTTTTTGCTCCCCTGCTATCAATAGGTGAGTATTAAACTTCTTAATGCTACTTTTTTGCTCCTTGGGTATGAATAGGAGAGTAATATAATTTCTTATTACTCCCTTCTTCCTCCTTCGGTATCAATAGGAGAGTAATATAATTTCTTATTACTCCCTTCTTCCTCCTTCGGTATCAATAGAAGAGTAATAGTATCAAAAATTCTTTGGAACTAACGGGATTTCTTTTACTTGGCACGCTTCACTTTTTGTCTGTTGCATTGAATAAAGTGACAAATATTTTTAATTATTTATATTTAAAATGAGTGAACAATTAATTTCAAAACGTCATTTAAGACGCTTAGTTAAAAAGAATTTAAACAGTTTTAATAATAGTAGTGCTAAACAAATTGAAATAAATATTGGCAATAGGGAAGAGGATCAAAGTGATAATGAGACTGATAGTGTTTCCAACAACATCGTGCCTGCACAACTTGAAAAAGAGCCGTTAGCTAAAAAACTAGCATTTTGGGCAATTAAAAATCGCGTGTCACGAAACACATGCGATGAACTGCTGTGCATTTTAAAAAGTGAAAATTTAAATGTTCCAGAAACAAGAAAAACATTGCTTCGTACATACCAGCCTGAGGAAATAACCGTTTTGCCCATGTCGCCTGGAAAATATTTTCATTATGGTTTGGAAAAAGCGTTGAAGATGAAATTAAAATATTTTACAGTTGCCGAGGAGGAGTTACTGCTCGATATCTTTTGTGATGGAATGCCTATTTTCAAAAGTTCTTCTAAAAGCCTATGGCCCATTGTCGGCTGTATTTCAAATTGTGAAGATAATTCACCATTTTTGATAGGCACGTATATTGGACCTTCCAAACCGCCAAATGTGGTGACATATGTGGAAAAGTTTGTTGAAGAATATACAAGGCTTAAGAACGATGGCTTTGTTTTTCAAAATAGGTTGTATAAACCGAAAATAAGGCTTTTTGTTTGCGATGCGCCAGCCAAAGCCTTTTTAACTGGTACTTTGGGCCATACTTCCTCATTTGGTTGCACTAAATGTGATCAAAAGGCTGTAAGAATAAATAACAGGCTGACGTATAGTCTCAGTGTTGGCAATTTTAGAAACGACGAAGGTTTTAAAAATCGTTGTGACCAAAACTTCCATTGCACCAAATTTCATTCTTCCCCCCATCCATTTGAAGCTTGTGGTATACAAATGATCAGCCAATTCCCACTCGATGTAATGCATTTATTTGACTTGGGAGTTGTTAAAAAAACGTTAAAATTGATGTGGGACAGTAAAAACACAATATACAAACTATCGGTGGAGAAAAAAACTACGCTGAATGCCCGAATGAAAATGATAATTAAATGTACACCAAAGGAGTTTGGAAGGAAATGCAGATCTTTTGACGAATTGGTTCGATGGAAAGCTATTGAATTTCGGCAATTTGTGCTTTACACAGGCTTTGTTGTGCTTAAAAATTTTATACATCCAAAACTTTACGACCATTTCTTGCTTTTGATGTCGGCATATCGCTTCATATCTAGCCCAAAAGAGGAAAATAAGTCAAACCTAAGCTGTGCACAGCAACTTTTGGAGGCTTTTGTTGTGGACTTTGCGAGTTTATATGGGGAAAACAGAGTGAGTTTCAACGTTCACAACCTTTTGCATATATCGCAGTGCGTTCAACTTTTTGGTAATGCTGATAATTTCTCAGCGTACAAATTTGAGAATTTTCTACAAGTTTTAAAAAAAGACTGCCGAAATCCTAATTATATTGCTCAACAGCTGAATAATCGTCTATCAGAAAGAAGTTTTATTTCCCCAAACAAAGCAAAGTTTCGGCCACTCGGCAAACTGATTGACAATACTTATGCAAAGTATCAGTGTGGCAATTTTTTTTTAAGTAACAAATTTCCTGATTGTTACTGTCTGACGCTTAAATTGGAAATTTTTCATATATCAGCATTTTTGGAGGAAAACGGACGTCAAGCGGTACGTGGAAAATTTTGCAGCGATATTTCTAGCTCTTTTGAATATCCTGTTAATTCGCGAAGTGTATTGGGAATATCAAAAGGAAGCACATTTTCAGATACAGTACAAACAGTTTATTTGGGAAACATTTATTGCAAGCTCTTTCCTATTGCTGAAGAAAATTATTATCACTTTGTTCCCTTACTTCACCATTGCCAATAAAAAAAATAATTCAATAATTTTAATTTCTTTAAAATACTTCTAATTTAAAAACAACCCAGTAGTAATATATACGCAATAGACATAAAAATAAACATGAGTGACCAAACTACAATTTATGAGTTTAGCAACACAGGCGGAAATGCATCATTCTTGTCCGATAATAGTTACACTATATTGACACCAGGTATCTTAATAAAAATAAACATAAAAATTATAATTCATACTGATTTTAATTCTATTTTTTTATTTATCACAGTCACAATGAAATCAACGGAGAACTCCGAATTAAGAATTCTGCAAGAGCGAATCTCGAAGTTAGAGGATCAAAATAATACTCTTTTGCAAATGGTGTCGAAGCAGAGTGTTCTATTAGAAAGTCTAATAAAAACTTTGTAGCCCAAAAAATTTCAAATCAATATTTCTCCGTTGATGTCGGTGGATGATATGAAAGCTTCTGAAGAACTTTTATTGGAAAAACCAGAAGAAGAAATCGTTAGCATTATATTCATCACAAAAAAAAAAAATCTATAAACTTATTTATTTCATTGTAGTTAACATTCCTAAATGAAAAATTTGGCAAGCGTCCAATTGGTAAAGCATTGAAAGAGATGTTCACCGAAGAATTCTTGCTCAAAGTCAATTGGGACGGGGCTAAAGGCCGGATTTGTATTAATAAATTCGCGCTTTTCAATAAATTTCTTTTTGGTATGTTCTATTTATTTAAGTTCTTTCTTCACATTTTAATAATAATATATTTTTAATGTAGATGCATTGAAGGATGAATATGCCACATACGAAGAATACGTTAAGGCAATGAAAAAAGCCTTTTTTGAAAACAAGGCAGCGTCCTATCGAAAAACATATAAACAAAAAACAAAACGTCAACAACAAAAATAAACTAAATAAAATAAGAAATGTAAATATTAATTAATAAAACTGTTCAAACTAAATAAAATAAGAAATTAATTAATGAAACTGTTTAAACCGAAGAAATGTGTAGTTTTAATTGTTACTCCCCTATTGCTCTTTTGGGAGGAATAAGGGATAACTCCCCTATTGCTCTTTTGGGAGGAATAAGGGATCACTCCCCTATTGCTCTATGAGAAGGAATAAGGGATTACTCCCCTATTGCTCTATGAGAAGGAATAAGGGATCACTCCCCTATTGATCTATGAGAAGGAATAAGGGATTACTCCCCTATTGCTCTATGAGGAGAAATAAGGGATTACTCGCCTTCCTAGGACAGGCAATGTTAAAAGTTATCAATAGAAATTGCATGCATTTACACATGAGTATAGGGAGTGATAAGGAGTAATACATTACTACCCCAGGGATTACTCCAGGAGATCTCCAGGATTACTCACAGGTTCTGCTGGGACTATACCCACATTCCCACAAATCACAAATGGTACACCAACTCATACTAAATATTACATACATACACGGACACATATTCAAGTGCATCTAATACCCATACACATGTATATATAACATAGGAGTACATCATAATTAATTTAGCTAAAAGCCTCGGTAGCCATAGCTTTCTCTTATTGTACTATAATTTAGTTATAGTTTCAATGGGGCATAATCATAGTCAAGTAAAAGCCGGCTCTAAATAAGTTAGAGTGCACTTTATCTAAAAGTGCACTTTATCTCTATCATAGTCGATATAGTACCGACTTTTTCATTTAAAGTCGGCTCTAAAGTTAGAGTATCGAAAAGCTGTTACCAACACCGGCACTAAATTTGACAAACAATATTAACGGGCAATTGATTTCATTTCTTTAATGCGTTTCTATTGTGATTTTAAGTAATAAACGTGAAAAATGTCTGTTCTTGAAGAAATCGAAAGATATTTTTAAATGTTTAATGACGATGCATTGCTCAGAATGCCAAAACGATATAAACCACGATTTGATGCTTTTGAGTTCAGTGATGAAGAATTTTATTGTCGATATAAATTCGATAAAGCAACCGTTCAATTTTTAATTGGTATACTTGAAATTGAAGAACCAAGCACCAACAGGGGACTTCCAGTTGCAAAAAGTACACAAGTTCTTTGCACCCTTCGATTCCTCGGCAGAAATGTACACCAAAGTGATATCGGTAAGTTTTTTCGATAAATCAAATAATTAAAAAAAATTAAATAATTCTCAGGAGATCTTCATGGTTTATCCCAGGCTACAGTTGGAAGGAATGTCAAGAATATTTGCAAAAGAATTGCCTTATTGCTACCTCATTTCATTCGTGTTCCAAATTGGAATGAACTGAATGAAGTGAAAAATAAATTTTACCAAGTAGCATGATTTCCTACGGTTATTGGAGCTTCGATTGCACCCACGTGCGTGTAAAATGTCCCACAAAGAGTTTAGGCCCGTTGGTGGCTGGACATTTTCTTAACAGGAAAGGATTTTTTTCAATAAATGTTCAGGTATTTCTTAAGCTTCACCAATATTTGAATGCAGTTATATAGCACTTACATTTATATACTTAGATCGTTTGCGATGCCGATTTTAAAATACTAGATATTGTGGCAAGTTCTAGAGGTTCAATACACAATGCCAGAATTTGGAATAACTGCCAGTTGAAAAGTAAATTAGAACAAACAAAATCTCAGCACAATGGCGTTTTGGTTGGTGATTCGGGTTATCCAAATTCTTCTTTTTTATTAACTCCTCTAAGAAATGCTGTAACAAATAAAGAACAAAGGTAATAACACGCATACCATGTTCGATTTTATTAAATATTTTCTTTAAAAATAGGTATAACAGAAGTCACATTGCAACACGAACGAAAATCGAATGCCTGAATGGTCAACTTAAATCCAAATTTAGATTAATATTCGAAAGGTTACGTGTTGATTCGGAAACGGCAAAAAATGTTATTGTAGCTGTAGCAGTTTTACACAATATTGCCTAGGAGAGAAATGGCTCATGTAAGTGGTTTTCTTACTGAATAACGTTATGAAATACAAGTAAATAATAAAATCAAACAATGTGCAATCTTTGAAATGGATTACCCTGCCCGTGAAATAGCAGCTATGTCAAATGATATAACTATAGAGCCACCCTCATCAAACTCTGGAAGAGTATACAGGGCGGCGTTTATTAACAGATACTTTTGACTGAAATATATTCATATGTTTATCCATTCATTTTCTGAATTTCATTCGCACTTGGACATTTGGATTTCATCAATTTTGAATAAGCACAAGGTGAAAATTCACTAAGTACAATGTGAACGTAACCGAATACAAGAGAAAGGTTTTTGAACATCTAGTACCATACTACTTTACTATGTACTATATAGAATTTTTTGCCCCTCTTGCGAATTTTTTTAATAAGTTAAAAATAAAATATGGGTTATTACGATAAATGTATATCATAATTCAATTGGCTTTTATTTCAAAATATATTGCACCCTTCAAGGCACTTAATTTTTCCATACATTGAGATACATATGGTATGTCTTCTATAAGTATCACATACAAAATTTTTTGTATTCTTAATTACTATTCAAAATTATTCAATCATCTATTTCAAACTTAAAGTTATTCTTAATATAGGAAACCTTACAAAGTGTTCACATAAAAAATATAAAAAATATCACATTTTCTTTAATAAATTAGTACAAAGGAAATAAAAACATTCATTATAAAGAAAAAAAACTAAAGCTAACATACACATATCCAAATATTTACGTAATGAAATTAAATATAAAAAATTTAATTGAGTCTTTAAAAAAAATTCAGTCACTAAAAAAAAATAATTCAGTCTTTGCAAAAAAAAATCACATTTGCTTTTGTTTCTTATTTTTAATTTGGAGGAGAAGAAGCTTGACTCTTAATGAATGCAGTTCCTCAGACTGCTCTTCCTCGCGCATACGGTTTCTTAACTCAGCTTTAAAAATTTTCACTCTTAATAAATGCAGCTCCTCTGAATATGAAGCTTCTGCAATTTGCTGTTGTCTCTCTCGCATAACATCACATTTTGTGGCGGTCTTCTTTGGTAAATTGTGAAGCCGACTGACTGGTTATGTCTTGCAGATTGAGGCTGGCAAGGAGGTGTTGGGCTACAGGATGGTGGTGGACAAGGAGAAGAAGGGCTGCACGAAGGTAAAATTGTGTCACTATCTATTAAAATAGTGTCCTCCTCCATTTCGGCCGATATCATATATAGATTGGATATGAAGATCGGCTTCATCCAGAACTGGTATTTCTATCATATTGCCTGTAGCTGCGATAGCTCTTCTGACGTGAGCAATGGCTTTTTTAGCGCCCATTTTCATACGAACCCATTGTTGCTTCATCCTTACCACATCCCTATCAAAACCTGCAGCCTTCATGTCCAAGCGAATAGTTTCCCAAGCATCTTTTTTCCTCTAGATCATGCGCAAGTCATTTTGTTTGCTTTCAATAGTGTTGATCTGCATATTTATCAATTCGCGCAAGCCATCTTTTTCACGCACACTCCAGTTTTGTTCCCGTTTCCTTTCCTTTAAAATATAATATATGTAAGTGTTTATTTATTCTTCATATTATCAGGCTTATTAAATAACTTACGTTTTCCTATTTTGGGTCCAGTTTGTTTATGTTGCTTGGTGAACACTGAGTAAATAAACGAAATGTCAAAATTGCAGGGTTGCTTTTTGACTGAAGTCGTTATAGATTATGTAATTGCAAAATAATCTTGTGTAAAAGCTGACTCTTTTTAGAACATGGCGCTAACTTGACTATGGTACACATAAAGACAGAGTCGGCTCTAAATTTTTAGTATTATTCTAACTAAAGTTGGCTTTAACTCAGGACTATGATTATGCCCCAATATCTTTGTAAATAAATAAATAAATAAAAAAGTATACCGATATGATCAGAGTGACGAGATGAATATATTTAGCCATGTTCGTCTGGCTGTGTGTCTGTCCGTCTGTTTGAACGCAAACTAGTCCCTCAGTTTTTGAGCTATTTTAATGAAACTTAGCAACATATGTATTTTTACATTTAATTAGACATTTGTCGGAACCGGCCAGATCGGACGACTATAACGTATATAAGAGCCGATTGTTCAGATCATATTTTGCTTCATAACTTCTTATTTTAAAAAGCTAGAAGTCTGAAATTTTCAAGAACATCCGCTATACTAAGTTCTATAAGACCAGTGAAAATCTTACAGATCAAAGATACAAAACATATAGCTCCCAAATAACTGATTGTTCAGATATTTCATTTAGCACAAAAACCCCTCCATTTAGCAGCTAAAGTCTCGAAATTTTGCACAAACGATAGGTATAGTGAGAACTAATACAGTAGTGAAAATCATTAAAATCTGATAAAAATAACATAAAGCTGTCATACAATCGATTGTTCAGATATTGCGTTTTCGGCAAAAACTCCTTCATTTCATCACCTAAAGTCTTGAAATTTTGCAAAACTGATAGATATTAGGACAACTATTTTAGCTGTGAAAATCATTAAAATCGGATTAATATAACATATAGCTGCCATACGACTTGAAAAATTCCACAAATATTAATTATTATTGGGACTATTATAGCAGTCAAAATATTAATATCGAATTCTTATAACATATGGCTCCCATACAATTCACCCATTCATGAAAGGTATGAAGCTTTCGGCATAGCTAAGCTGACCATCCGTTCTGTTTTGAGCAGAACAGTTCTGTTTTCAAAACGGTTGTTATGCGTATTTTTTTTCTGTGGAAAATAACAAAAATGTTCTGTTTTTCGCCATTGTTCTGTATTGTACTGCTTTCATGAAGTATGCAAATCAAACATTTTTTTGTGGCGGCAATCCTTTGCTGAACAAAATGTAGGTTGCTATCGATATCGCCTTGCAATCACTATTAAACAGCTGATTGTGCATTATAAATAATTTGCAGCTAAGTTGCTGTTTGCATTGCCCTGTTTAAAATCATCAACCAAATAGGTAAGCTGTACTGTAAATAATGTATAAAGTTTTGGTTTAGCTTCACAAGTATTCGTTTATTTCAGTTTTACATAATGCCGCCCCACAGAAAGTGCATATTTAATGAGGAAATGCAAAACCAATACAAGTTCTTAAAAAAATACAAGTGAGTGTAGTGCAATGTTTAAAATGTATGGCAGTTTTTTCCATTGCCAATGGAGGCAAATATGATGGGATCGCCACTTTACGCGGGATTACAAAATTTCACATCGCAAAATTCTGCAAAATGTAAAAAAATTCCTCTCGTGCAAAATTCTGTATTTTTAAAGTACTGTTTTTTTTATTTCTTCTTTTTCATAATTCCGGATTTGAAAGTTCTTCATTTTAAAATTCTGTTTTACTGTCTTATTAATGTCACCAACCGCGATTTACAATGACATTCTTTTGGAACAAGACCAATTACACAGTGCTACAAAAAAGAATGAAGTCGAAATACCTGGGAAGTGATGTTATTTTCCTTGTAGGTCTTATCGAGTAGAACGAGAATCCAATTTTGGAATTTGCCAAACACTCCCAAAATCTCGACTTAACCTTAAAAAACCGTTTTTTCGTGCTTTTGCGCACTTGATAGCCCATATCTTAGCTAATTTACAACCGATTTTCATTCTAAGAACGGTTTAAAAAAGAAGAAACTCAGACCTTTTGAAAAACATATAGACGTCTTAATAAAGCTGAAGAAATTTACTTGTTTTTGCACAACAAATCTAAATTTTGCTACCCTTTTTCTTCTTTTTTTGATTTTGGCGATATTTTCACACACTATTTTATAAAAACACAAAATGAGTTTTGATTCGATTCAAAGAGTACGCTTAATACCGAGTTCAACGAATGTTTATTTTGAAAAATCGTAACTGAGTTATTTTACTTTTTATAAGAACAAAATTTTTGCAAAAATTTGCTTCTGTTGTTCCCAAGGAAATTATCACTTAATTTTTGAGTTTTTACTCAATTTTGAAGTCTTTATAAATTTCCGTTATACTGAAGTGCACGTGTTGTTTATCTTTGTTGTGTTTGCTGTTAAATTGGATAAAAATCGTGGTAAAGTAAAACTAAAATGTGCGACAAGCGTAATATGTTTTGCTACATTTGTGGCTTATTTACGGATACAAGTCATCGGCGTGATTTTAAATATAATATTGGTGTTGTAAAAATATATAACAAGATTTTCGAAAGGTTTTATAGGGCGAGTCGCTGGTACGAGCCATAATTTATTTGTGAATATTGCTGCACAACATTAAAAAAATGTAAAGTTCAACAATCAATTACTTTGCCCTTTTCTGTGCGTATGACTTGGCATCATCAGGCATATCATAAACAAGACGATCGTTTTTTTTGCAAAACAAACGTTTCAGGTCACAATTTTAAATCGAGGAAAAACGTAAAGTATGCGAATGTTGTTACTTTTACAAAACCAAAATACTTAAATGCCGAAGTGCCTACAAAAATGAGTCAATTGATGCTGGTGAAACATATTTAGTAGAGGAAGAATGCCTTCCTTGTAAATCAAAATCAACGGAAAGGCATTTGGTTTCAAATTCTGATTTCGCCGATCTCGTGCGTGATTTGCATTTATCCAAACGAGAATCTGAAGTCCTCGGTTCACGACTAAAGCAGTGGAATTTAGTGGAAAATATTTTCAAATAACGTCGGGTAGAAAAAGCGACCGCACTTTGATACTTAGAGAAAGTTAGTTTTAAAACTGATGGCAATGACTGTGATCTAGTACATTGTGTAAATGTACCCAAATTATTTTCGGCTTTAAATTATAATTATAATGCAGATGAATGGCGACTTTTCATTGATGGATCGTGTAAAAGTATGTACCCTAAAAAAAAAAAATACATTCGTGTTCCCGTAATGGAGTCTGTAATGTCACCCTTAGGTTTAAAAGCTGTGTTATTACCCAAGGAAAATCTCTTACCATAAGTTCTAATCGCGTATGGGTTAACAAGAAAGAAAGAAACGTATGAAATGATGGAAAAAATTTTACGTTTGATCGACTATGCCACGCATAAATGAAAAGTCATCGCTGACTTAAAAGTGTTGACAATTTTATTTGGCATGCAAGGTGGCTACACAAAACATCCTTGCTAACCTTTGTGAATCGGATAGTCGGGCATCCAATCGCTATGGTCGCAAAGCATGGCGTCCCATTGGTAAAATCTCAGGATGTTATCTTACCACCACTACACTTAAAGCTGGGATACATGGAACAATTTGTAAAGAAATTGGATGTTAATAGCGAAGCTTTTCTTCATCTTAAAACTGTCTTCCCAAAATTAAGTGAAGCTAAAATAAAAGCCAGTATTTATTATTTGTTTTCATACCTACTTTTTATGTGATATTTTCCTTGGGAACAGCAGAAGCGACGACTACATCACGGTTGTAAACGAATTTTTAAGTGCATATGGTGAAATGGGTTGCAACATGTCGATAAAAATTCATTTCTTGCATTCGCATTTGGACTTCTTCCCACATAATCTGGGCCAGTTCAGTGATGAACAAAGCGAACACTTCCACCAA
The DNA here is from genome assembly GCA_963971545.1 of Philophylla caesio. Taxonomy (NCBI): domain Eukaryota; kingdom Metazoa; phylum Arthropoda; class Insecta; order Diptera; family Tephritidae; genus Philophylla; species Philophylla caesio. The sequence goes on from OZ020605.1 coordinate 62,235,835, forward strand.
AAAATGGCTACGTTCGAAAAACGTTTCGAAGGAAAAAACAAAATAAATATGATGGCAGAATATTGCTGGTCAGTACAACGCGAAACTGACGATGCTGACCTAAGGAAAAAACGGTCAAAAAAGCACACTTTTGATCTAAGTATATATTTTCATTTAATAATATTTATTAGTAAATTAAGTTCGTTGTAAATTTTTGCAAAAATTACGTTCTTATAAAAAGTAAAATAAGTCAGTCACTTTTTGGCCGATTTTTTAAACGAAACTTTTCGTTGAACTCGGTATTAAACGTATCCTTTGAATCTAATCAAAACTCATTTTGTGTTTTTATAAAATAGTGTGTGAAAATATCGCCAAAGTCAAAAAAAGAAGAAAAAGGGTAGGAAAATTTAAGTTTGTTTTGCAAAAATTTCTTCAGCTTTATTAAGACGTCTATATGTTTTTCAAAAGGTCTGAGTTTCTTCTTTTTTAAACCGTTCTTAAAATGAAAATCGGTTGTTAATTAGCTAAGATGTGGGCTAAGAAGTGCGAAAAAGCACGAAAAATCGATTTTTTAAGGTTAAGTCGAGATTTTGGGGGTGTTTGACAAATTCCAAAATTGGATTCTCGTTCTACTCAATACGACCTATAAGAAAAATAACAGCACTTCCCAGGTATTTTTGAGTGTCACACTGCGTTATATGAACCTTTTTAGTTACTCGTTTTAATAATAATAAGAATAACCATTAACACTTAACATGTCTCTGTTTTTTATTGGATTTTAACGTTATTATATGTGACATCTTTACAAAAAGAATAAACCACGCTTTACGATAAGAATAGAGCACAAAACAGGAAGCAAATGTAACTTCTAAGAATAGTTCTAGTAGGAGATAAAAACGGCTCCCACTCATGGTTCGATTTTCCATCAATCCGCAACCAAAATGCAGATATTTTTCTGCAAACATTTAACTAACTATAGTATTGTTTTTTCTAAATATTTATATACATTTATAATTTACTAAGTTGTGGGGATTACATCGAGATTAGTTTAGGTTTTAAAAAATAATGTAATTAAAATTATGTGTTATAATATAATGTAAACAATGTTAAAGAGTATATGTCCTCAAAAGCAGAATTTCGAAAACCAGAATTTTGTTAAGCAGAATTTCGTGTTTCGAATTTTGAGCCAACAGAATTTCCGTGCCAACCCAAAGTACGATGTGCTACGTCATTTACAAACTAGAAAACATCGAAATGCTAATGTGGCAGCTTCAACCAGCAAAAGCGTGCTGAACTTTGTGCGGACCCGTACGATGGATGCTCAAGGGAGAAAAACCAGCATAAATGAAGGGACCTGGGCATACCACACTGTGAAACACAATTTTTCGTTCCGTTCTAATGACTGCACATCAAAACTAATTAAAAGGTGTTTCGATTAAAATTATTCATCAGCTCGCACAAAATGCGAAGCTGTTATGTGTAAGGTATGTATTAGCACCAAATACAATGCAACTAGTCGACGCTGATTTCAGTGTAGTTAGTTTTATTACTGTTTTTTCCGACTGCTCAAATCATGGTAGTACGAAAGTATGCCCAGTTCTTGTTAGATACTTTATACCGGAGAAACGTGTGCAATTAAAAATATTAGAAGTTAGTGACCTGCGGGGTGAAACATCAGACATACTCAGAAATTATATTTTTGATCTCATGACAAAGTTTGAATTAAGTCAGAAATTACTTGCACTTTGTGCGGGCAACACTAATTGCAACTTCGGGGGATCCGCAAGACGAGGGGAAAATATTTTTCATAAACTTGTTGCGTCCACATTGTAAATAATTGGTTTTAAGCATCGATAGAGTGTTTTCCGGTTGACATTGAAGTCATTGTTGTAAAAATCTTTTCATACTTTTATATATATACGGTTAGAGTCGAGCAATTAAAGGAAATTTGTGACACTGTTGATGGTGAATATAAAAAATTGCTGGGATTTAGTAAAACAAGATGGCTTACCTTAAAACCCGCAATAGAACGGATTTTAAAATTTTACAAGCCACTAAAGAAATATTTTCTAGATCAATCTCACTGCCCAAGCATTTTAAAAGCATTCTTTGAAAATTCTACCTCAGAAATGTGGCTTTGGTTTACACATTGCCAAGCATCTCTTTTCCATAACTACATTACACAAATTGAATCACAGAATATTTGTATGGTAGAAGTTGCTTTACTAATAAAAGAACTGAAATTAAAAATCACATGAAATTTTCTTACCACTCATGATGAAAAATACAGTTTCAGAGTTTGAAAAATCAGGAACTGAAGATATAAATAAAATTAAAGATCATGTCAAAGGTGTTTATGTTAATTGCGCTGATTATTTAAATCAGTGGGATCATGTATTTAAAGAGGTTGAAGTGATGGAATGGGTACTTTTGCGTATACATCCATCTTGGCATGATGTAGAAAAAATTTTGATTAATATTATGGAAAAGAGAAACAAAATTATAATTAATGACAGCGAATTATTTGATGAGTTCACTTGTATTAAAAATTATGCGACTCCAAATAAACTAAAGGAATGAACGGACAGTGGAAAGTTAGTCGATAGTAAATGGACTGAAATATTTCAACATTTTGCGAAAAATTGCATACCTTTTCAAAATATCTTAAAAATAGTAGAATTCAATATGTGTTTACCGTGTTCAAATGCTCCTACCGAAAGAATATTTTCTATATTAAATAATGTATGGACTGATAAATGAAAAATGAGACTGTTAAATCTATTATAATAACGACATGTAACTATGATTTTAATTGCTTCGAGTTTAAGGGATATTTACAAAATGAGGAAAACATACTGAAAAAATGTATGCCTCAGAAAAATACCAGTAATTTTCATTTGACGCATGTTTGTGATGTAATTGTCGATTAAAGTGTAAGCCAATTAAATGTGATCTATATATTTATGAATATTTTTTGTTTTTATTAATAAAAAAAACGAGTTCCTATAAAACAATTTGTTCTGTTTTTTCTATATAAATTTATAGTCACCGTAGGCATAGCCGAATACAGCTTTTCTCACTTGTTTAATTTCCTGTTCGCATTAAATTTCGTACTGGGTATTAAAGGCTTCTTCAATTACAAATATGCAGTTCCATCCATCTCTTATAAAAAGTTCAAAAAGCGCGCTTAATGCTGCTTTACGCAGAAGCCTTATGAACTGCATAATTGGTGTTTTCCTGCAAACTGCGCCACTTTTACTCTAACGAATATAACGGCTAACAGTGCTTTGGATGGTATGATTCATCATTGACTGTACCGAACGCAACAAATTTGGATGGACTATGACTGTCTGCTGCTTCTCTCAGAATCTATGAGAACTGCACTGATGGTGATTCAACTAGAGGTCTGATCAACTGCGCAATTGGTGCTTCACTGCAAACTCTGCTGCGTATACCAACGAAGTCGACTAGCCGGTGCTCCAACAAATATAGCGGCTAATGGAGCTTTGGATGGTGTGATGCCTTTATAGTCGCCTTTGTAAATTATTATCTCGCCACTAAAATGTTTTTCGCAAAAAAGTTAAACCACTAGCACTTTGCTTCTGTCTTTTAAGGCGAAGGGATTTTTCACGATACCGACTTTATATTCACTCTACGTCTAAGAAATAAAAAATCGGCCGTTACAATTCATTAAATTAAATAAATCGTTCTGTTCTTATTTGTTTCTATCTTTACTCTATTCTGTCGTCCCGTCAGTCCGTTCCTCTTCTGCTGGAGTAGGGTAGCGCTTGCTTGCCTAGTTAGGTTAGACATACTGACGTGATCTGATCAAGCGTTTAAGCTTATTAACCCCTTTCGGATGCGCTGGTGTAGTATTTTCCATCTGTATTTGCACTCAAAACGTTTTAATTTATGCAATTTGTATAATCATACCACAATATCTGCCAGATATCATACCGTTGTAAATACTGTTGGATTCATTAGTTATATTGATTGTTTAACCAAATTAAATGTATAGTAAGTCCGAGTTACCTTAGTGAGTTTCTTAAACTGAGAACTTCTGCTCTCGATCTTATTATTCAAAATTAAACTTATATATGTATGTACACATCTATATATGCAAGTATACGGTAACAAACATGTATACAATAATTTAATATATATTAATATACATATGTTCAGGGTTGTCACATTTACTTATATTTCCAACACACCTCTTTAAATTGACAATCATGGACAAATTATTTCATCAAGTAAAGTATGCATATATTATATTGCAATGCTCAAATTTATCTCAAAGCTTCCCTATTTCTTAAAAACTTTCTCTTATCTAAACTCTTTGTTAACGTATCGGCTAAATTTAGTTGCGAATTTATTTTAACAATATCGATTATGCCTTCTTCATAATTTTCATTAATATAATGGTATTGCACTTCAATGTGCTTTGAATTTTTTGTAAAATTTCCAAATTTCGCAATTGCGATTGCGCCAGAATTGTCTTCATACATCTTTACCGCTTTATCAAAATTTACATTAAATGATTCAATTAATAAATTCCTTATAAATAATATTTCAGTTACTGCTTCGGACATAGCAATGTATTCTGCAAAGGTTGAACATTTTGTTACAGTATTTTGTTTGTGTGTTTTCCAATATATCAAATTTCCATATAATCTTATTGCAAAACCTGTTTAGATTTCCTATCCACATTGTCTCCTGCAAAGTCAGAATCTACCATACAATCTAATACCTCACTTTCTAAATTGTCATAATATGTTAACTTTAAGTTATGATATAATCCAACACCTCCCCATCATAAAACTTTGAGAATAATTGTATTGGTGACAGATCCTTTAGTAACTCACACACATCTTTCTGCATATCGGTCAACGGAGCTGCCTGAGGCGATATATCGTAATGAAACTCCTCCTTTCCTTTGTTCCTGGACCATTTTGGAGTTCCAAATGAACTCACTGGCTTGTAGCTGACTCTCGGTTTCTTTTGAGGTGGACCAGTCGATTCAGCATCCGATTTGGAAGTTGATGGCAAAGCCTCCGGTTGAGTTTTCACAACCTCTTCATAAGCAATATCTATATGAATGTTTCGCTCTATCTCAATTTCCAAATAGCCGGCAATCTCAGTCAAAGCAGTTTGATCTTCATTAATTGCGATGGTATTCTCGTCGATTAATTCTTCATCGGATAATTCATGTACATTGGGTGGGAGTACGTTGACACACTGAACCGGATTTTCAACATCGCTCCAATTCTCTAAAATATCTTCAATCTCCCTCATTGTTGTTTTCTTTGAACGTGCCATTTTGCAATTCTGGAATCGAGGAACAATACAAACACTCGGAATTACACATCAAACGAAACTAATTCTAATAGATTCTCACCATTTATTTTTCGAAAAACTATTAAAATGTAAGAATATGATAAGCAGGCACAAAACAAGTCTTTTCTTCTGAAACACACAAAAGAAATGTCAAAGCGCTATCATTTGGCGGGAAAAATTGACATTTCGCATTTGTATGGGATTTTATGGTATGTGTTCACCAGCCAGTGTTCGATTAATCGAACACTTTAATTTTTGACATATCGGGAAAACGGGAAGAGGTAGAAATTTTTTGATGACAGATTTGGAATCAGGGGGCCGTAATTAATCTAAAAATGTACCTTTGCAGCGTGGTTGGAAATGGGTTAAGTAAAGATATTTTAATACCCTCATGGCGTATTTGAAGTGTGTAGAGTTGTAACAATTTTGGTAGCGACTCAAATAATTTGTAGAGTAAGCTATATCTGGTCTTGTGCCAGTACTTATATATAATAATTCACCAATGAGATTTCTATACTTAATATTTTCATCTATTTCGCTAGCTTGGGCAAGTTTAAGGCTTGTTTCCATAGGAGTATCGTATAATTTTGCGTTTTCTAAATTATACTTTACAGCTAAAGATTCAATGTAAAACCGTTCTTAGAATGAAAATCGGTTGTTAATTAGCTAAGATATGGGCTAAGAAGTGCGAAAAAGCACGAAAAATCGGTTTTTAAGGTTAAGTCGAGATTTTGGGGGTGTTTGACAAATTCCAAAATTGGATTCTCGTTCTACTCAATAAGACCTATAAGAAAAAAAACATCACTTCCCAGGTATTTTGTGTGTTATATGAACCTTTTTTAGTTACTCGTTCTAAATAATAAGAATAACCATTAACACTAACCATGTCTCCGTTTTTTATTGGATTTTAACGTTATTATATGTGACATCTTTACAAAAAGAATAAACCACGCTTTACGATAAGAATATGTAGACCACAAAACAGGAAGCAAATGTAACTTTTAAGAATAGTTCTAGTAGGAGATAAAAACGGCTCCCACTCATGGTTCGATTTTCCATCAATCCGCAACCAAAATGCAGATATTTTTCTGCAAACATTTAACTAACTATAGTATTGTTTTTTCTATTTCTAAGCATTTATAATTTACTAAGTTGTGGGGATTACATCGAGATTAGTTTAGGTTTTAAAAAATAATGTAATTAAAATTATGTGTTATAATATAATGTAAACAATGTTAAAGAGGATATGTCCTCAAAAGCAGAATTTTCAAAAAGCAGAATTTTGAAAACCAGAATTTTGTTAAGCAGAATTTCGTGTTTCGAATTTTGAGCCAACAGAATTTCCGTGCCAACCCAAAGTACGATGTGCTACGTCATTTACAAACTAGAAAACATCGAAATGCTAATGTGGCAGCTTCAACCAGCAAAAGCGTGCTGAACTTTGTGCGGACCCGTACGATGGATGCTCAAGGGAGAAAAACCAGCATAAATGAAGGGACCTGGACATACCACACTGGGAAACACAATTTTTCGTTCCATTCTAATGACTGCACATCAAAACTAATTAAAAGGTGTTTCGATTAAAATTATTCATCAGCTCGCACAAAACGCGAAGCTGTTATGTGTAAGGTATTAGCGCCAAATGCAATGCAACTAGTCGACGCTGATTTCAGTGTTGTTAGTTTTATTACTGCTTTTTCCGACTGCTCAAATCATGGTAGTACGAAAGCATGCCCAGTTCTTGTTAGATACTTTCTACCGGAGAAACGTGTGCAATTAAATATATTAGAAGTTAGTGACCTGCGGGGTGAAACATCAGACATACTCAGAAATTATATTTTTGATCTCATGACAAAGTTTGAATTAAGTCAGAAATTACTTGCACTTTGTGCGGGCAACAGTAATTGCAACTTCGGTGATCCGCAAGACGAGGGGAAAATATTTTTCATAAACTTGCTGCGTCCACATTGTAAATAATTGGTTTTAAGCATCGATAGAGTGTTTTCCGGTTGACATTGAAGTCATTGTTGTAAAAATCTTTTCATACTTTTATATATATACGGTTAGAGTTGAGCAATTAAAGGAAATTTGTGACACTGTTGATGGTGAATATAAAAAATTGCTGGGATTTAGTAAAACAAGATGGCTTACCTTAAAACCCGCAACAGAACGAATTTTAAAACTTTACCAGCCACTAAAGAAATATTTTCTAGAACAATCTCACTGCCCAAGCATTTTAAAAGCATTATTTGAAAATTCTACCACAGAAATGTGGCTATGGTTTACACATTGCCAATCATCTCTTTTCCATAACTACATTACACAAATTGAATCACAGAATATTTGTATGGTAGAAGTTGCTTTACTAATAAAAGAACTGAAATTAAAAATCACATGAAATTTTCTAACCACTCATGATGAAAAATACAGTTTCAGAGTTTGAAAAATCAGGAACTGAAGATATAAATAAAATTAAAGATCAAGTCAAAGGTTTTAATGTTAATTACGCTGATTATTTAAATCAGTGGGATCATGCATTTAAAGATGTTGAAGTGATGGAATGGGTACTTTTGCGTACACATCCATCTTGGCATGATGTTGAAAAAAATTTGATTAATATTATGGAAAAGAGTAACAAAATTATAATTAATGACAGCGAATTATTTGATGAGTTCACTTGTATTAAAAATTATGCGACACCAAATAAACTAAAGGAATGAACGGACAGTGGAAAGTTAGTCGATAGTAAATGGACTGAAATATTTCAACATTTTGCGAAAAATTGTATACCTTTTCAAAATATCTTAAAATAGTAGAATTCAATATGTGTTTACCGTGTTCAAATGCTCCTGCCGATATTCTGATTTCGCCGATCTCGTGCGTGATTTGCATTTATCCAAACGAGAATCTGAAGTCCTCGGTTCACGACTAAAGCAGTGGAATATAGTGGAAAATATTTTCAAATAACATCGGGTAGAAAAAGCGACCGCACTTTGATACTTAGAGAAAGTTAGTTTTAAAACTAATGGCAATGACTGTGATCTAGTACATTGTGTAAAATCGGCTTTAAATTATAATTATAATGCAGATGAATGGCGACTTTTCATTGATGGATCGTGTAAAAGTATGTACCCTAAAAAAAAAAAAGATGTGAGTGTTTGAACTCAAGGTAGATGTGTAAACTGTTAAATTTGCAGTATTTAGAAATATTAACCCCTATATAATAATTTACAATCTCGTTAATAATGGTTGTATCTTTAAAGGTATCATGGGCATTCAAGGGTTAAGTCAATCATACATATTTATCTTGTTTAATTTTTAAAATTTAATTTATTTTATTATTTATGTTGCAATAGTTAAAATAGGCTTATGATAGCTAAAATAAGAAACGTACACCTTTGATTCAATACTGGTAAGTAGTCTGGAAAAAACGGCCAGCAGGCATAGCTTTAAGGTCGTTTTTAAACCACAATCTATCACACACAGCGCATGCGTATCCAAAGTCGTTGTCGATCATTTTTAATTTAAATTGTTTATGGGCATTAACATGGGTAAGGTAATGCTCATATTGCAATTCAATGTTTTGGTAATTTGGTTGATGTTGCTGTTGTAAATGTTGTTGTTGCTGCTGTTGTTGTTGCTGCTGTAAATGTCCACGTAGTCTATTAATTTCTTTTTGGCGTTGAAGTTCTCGGTAGGCACGTTGATATCCAGCGTTTCTGGATCTTCTTAATGATTGCGATGTTCTCTACAATAATAATTAATATTAGTATTTGACCTGTAATTTATTTAGAAACATGAATATTACCTGCATTTCGGTTATATACCTCCAGTTTAAACGTTTAATTTATTATTTTAAAGAACACCAATCAGCTGAGTTGTAGAAACACAAAGCGATCAGCTGTTCAAAAGTAGTACCAACGCAAAGCGAATAAGGGAATTTCAATCAAAATTTAGAGAACACGCTGTGCTCTAATTCACTCAGCAAAGAACGTAGATAATGTACGTTCTTTGCACACAGTTTGTAAAAATTTGCGCCTAATTGCATGCAACTCAAAGGTACAGGGTGCTCCCGATTAAATATAATTAATTTTGCTTTTTGTGTCAATACCAAAGAACGTAGATAATACCCAAGACAGACATGGGAGCTTATCAGCATTAACAGCCTTTATTGGCATTAACTCGTGCATTATTCTCTTCACTGCATTTCTATCTGGCAAGGCTGTCAAGTGGACAGGTGTATGTTCGGACAAATCAAACAGGTTTTTTGTTCCATCAAACCAAGAATGATAGAATACAAGATTGCGCAATCCCGTTGCGGATGAAATATCTTGAGTAATAATAAACAAAGAATAGGGGGAGAATAGTGGGAAGAGAATAATGAGCAATTTGCAATTTTTCAAGGAGAAATGTATTTTTTTGGTGCTTAAGTATAAAACTATGAATAATAGAAAGAATGCATCAAACAAAAATTTATTGAGTGGTACCGCTTCTGTTTCCGCGAAATTAAAATTAAAATCTCCACCCAAGATAAGTGAATGCCACTGAAAATTGTTTCCTAATTCCCGTGCACCAGCAAACCGATTAAACTGTGTCAGTCTAAATTTAGAGAACACCCTATGCTTTAAGCCGCATAGTTTATAAAAATTATGAGCCTTATTGCATGCAACACAAAGATAATTGATTTTGCTTTCTGGGTCAATATAATACTAACACATACGTCAGACGGCACACGCATTTTCACACAGAGTCGTTCTTGACCAATCAAAAACGTCTTACTTTTTTTTATATGGAGTTTTTATGGTAGTATTAGCGTAAGAGATTTGCCCTACCGCGGCTATAGATGTTTACACATCAAAAATACATTCGTGTTCCCTTAATGGAGTCTGTAATGTCACCCTTAGGTTTAAAAGCTGTGTTATTACACAATGAAAATTTCTTACCATAAGTTCCAATCGCGTATGGGGTTAACAAGAAAGAAACGTATGAAATGATGGAAAAAATTTTACGTTTGATCGACTATGCCACGCATAAATGAAAAGTCATCGCTGACTTAAAAGTGTTGACAATTTTATTTGGCAAGGTGGCTACACAAAACATCCTTGCTACCTTTGTGAATGGGATAGTCGGGCATCCAATCGCTATGATCGCAAAGCATGGCCTCCCATTGGTAAAATCTGAGGATATTATCTTACCACCACTACACTTAAAGCTGGGATACATGGAACAATTTGTAAAGAAATTGGATGTTAATAGCGAAGCTTTTCTTCATCTTAAGACTGTCTTCCCAAAATTAAGTGAAGCTAAAATAAAAGCCAGTATTTATTAATTTGTTTTTATACCTACTTGTTTTTTATTTTTTTTATAATATGTGCATATAGGTATTTTCATTGTGAACGACGTTACTTTTATGAACAAGTTAAGCTGTGTTGAGAAACGTGCATGGAAGAGTTTTGTAGCGCTATGTGATAATTTCCTTGGGAACAACAGAAGCGACGACTACATCACGGTTGTAAACGAACTTTTAAGTGCATATGCTGAAATGGGTAGCAACATGTAGATAAAAATTCATTTCTTGCTTTCGCATTTGGACTTCTTCCCACATAATCTGGGTCAGTTCAGTGATGAACAAGGCGAACACTTCCACCAAAAAATGGCTACGATCGAAAAACGTTTCGAAGGAAAACAGAACAAAATAAATATGATGGCAGAATATTGCTGGTCAGTACAACGCGAAACTGACGATGCTGACCTAAGGGAAAACGGTCAAAAAAGCACTTTTGATCTAAGTATATATTTTCATTTAATAATATTTATTAGTAAATTAAGTTCGTTGTAAATTTTTGCAAAAATTTCATTCTTATAAAAAGTAAAATAACTCAGTCACTTTTTGGCCGATTTTTAAAAGAAACATTGGTTGAACTCGGTATTAAACGTACTCCTTGAATCTAATCAATGCTCAAATAGTGTGTGAAAATATCGCCAAAGTCAAAAAAAGAAGAAAAAGGGTAGCAAAATTTAAGTTTGTTTTGCAAAAACAAGTAAATTTCTTCAGCTTTATTAAGACGTCTATATGTTTTTCAAAAGGTCTTCTTTCTTAAACCGTTCTTAAAATGAAAAACGGTTGTTAATTAGCTAAGATATGGGCTAAGAAGTGCGAAAAAGCACGAAAAATCGATTTTTTAAGGTTAAGTCGAGATTTTGGGGGTGTTTGACAAATTCCAAAATTGGTTCTCGTTCTACTCAATACGACCTATAAGAAAAATAACAGCACTTCCCAGGTATTTTTGAGTGTCACACTGTGTTATATGAACCTTTTTTAGTTACTCGTTTTAATTATAATATGTCCGAGCGGGGAGGAGTTAGGGGCCGGGAATTCCTCTTGAATTCCACGGCAACGGGGATCGAGGAAATAGGAAGCCGATCTTCTGAAAATGTGAGATCCTTAAATCAATAAGCTGAATGCCGTATTGCTCTCGCAAGTAAAAAACACACAAGTTATATTAAATTTATAAATGCAAAAATGGGGCTTGTCAATGACAAGCAATTTATTTTATAATATATAGCACTGCTGGAAAAAAGTGGGGTTAAAATATACAAAATTAAATGCAAAACCTTACGTGTAATTACGGGGGCGTCTCTTCACAAAGTGAAGGAGCGCTGGGGTTTCGCATAATCAAAAATTCATTTATGCACAACGCCAAAATTAAAAAAGAGAAAAATTAAAGAAATTGTAAGCCACGACCTAAAACTAGTAAATGGTGCCGCCAGATACCATCCACCCGAACATTGTGTTCTGCGCGGCCGGTCGGGTGGGATTAGCTGCCATCAGTCCTGGACGCAGGATCATCGCGTGCACCTCGACTCCCAAAATCAGCGATACCGCTCTCGAGCGGTAAAAATTTGGGTCCGCCAGCCGGAAGTTGTCAAATTCGTTGACTACGCGCGCGTCGAGGGTACGTTGTGGGGTGTTGCGGGACAGATGCGTCTCCACATTCGCAGACACCTGGAGCCGCTCATTCCACCCTTTTAGCGTAAACTGGCATGAATTTTCACGACCGTGCACCAACTGCAGCCTTCGCGCCAGCTGCTGCGAAATCGATGACCGAGGCTGCCCTGGGTCTACGATCGCTCTCACCAATTGCGGTCTTCCTCTCGTCATTATCCGGAGCGCTACCGTTGGCGTGAGGACAGATAGCCCTGAAGCGGTACGGGCTGTGCCCGTAATACGCTCTCGGGCGTCTCTCACACCACGGCGCGTTCGGATCTGTTGCGGCTTTTCTCGCGACTTCCGGGGTGGTGCGTGCGGTGCCTGGCGCTTCGCGGCAACGGGAGGGGGCAACTGGACTGCTGACTGCATAACCGACAGTCGAGGTCTGGCTACCGGTGGCACGTTGGATGCTGATGGTACGGAGTCCTCCTCCATCTCGTCCTCATCAGCGTTGAGCTCCAGGATCTCCTCGGCACTCGACGCGTCCAGAGGTCGGGCATTGTACGCATTGTAGCGTCGTCTACGGAGCTCTTCGGGATCAAAAGCAGGTAGAAGCCCGTCTTCCTTCCCTCTTGCCTTTTCGTGAAGGTGAAGGAGACTGTGGTTCCTTTCGCTACACTGATCGCAGTTTCGGGGCGAAGCACAGTTCTTCGCCATGTGGTGCGACGACATGCAGTTGGCGCAGTGCCGCTGCACAACAGCACGCATTCTCTCGGCTGGGTCCATCCTGCGCATCACCCGGCAGTATAATAACGGGTGGTTCTTGGCGCACACGGGGCATTTCCTCATTCCAGATTTGGTAGCTGTCTCCATTTTCAAAATTTCGGGTGCTTTTGGTCTGAAAAGAGAAGAGGAGTTAAAAATTTTATTTAAAATCGTGGTAAAAGAACCAATTTCACAATTGGCCGAGTTATGTTTGACCGCGCCGTTCGTAGTTCTACGACACGGACGCGGCTATCGGGACCTGAAAAAACTCTAACTACTCTGCCAAGTCGCCATTCATTTGGAGGCAGACTGTCCTCTTTAATAACCACCAGGTCATCTGTATCGATGTTACGTTGGGGAAGCCTCCATTTTGTTCGTTTCTGCAACTCCTTCAGGTACTCCGCCTTCCACATTTGGCAGAACGTCTGCTGGATGGCTTTAATCTTTTGCCATCGATTGACATTGGACATCGGATTCTCCGCGACTTCGGGCTCTGGAATATCGAGTATCGGGGTTCCAATAAGGAAATGCCCTGGTGTTAGGGGTTCCATTGCCTCGGAGTTCTCAGAGATGGGGCTGATTGGTCGAGAATTCAAACACGACTCGATCCTTGCCAACAGTGTGGAAAGCTCCTCTATGGTGAAACGCATTGAATGAGCGACTTTCCTGAAATGTATCTTGAAGCTTTTTACACCTACTTCCCAGAGCCCTCCCATATGAGGTGCTCCTGGAGGTATAAAGTGCCACGAGATACCTTGATAAGCGTATGTCTGCGTTGTCCGACTGGCCAACGTAGAGACGAACGCCTTGAAATCCTGCCTCAAGGGAGGATTAACGCCCTTCGCATTAAGGGGCGCGGAAGCGCCGCCAGCCCTGTACTCCTCTGGATAGTGTCGCCTCTGTGCTAAAAGAATAAGGCAACGCTTTAGCTCCTTGATTTCCTCGGATGTTATTTCGTCTCTCTGGTCGCTTATCACCAACTTATGGACAGGGTGAACTCTACCATGAAATCAAAAAATTCGCGCTATCACTCTCAAGGCTCGAGAGAAGTCCGAAAAACGCTCCACGATATCTCGTTCTCCTGAGACACCTGTCACGTGAACTCGTACATTTCTCTGCTCTACATCTGTTTCCAACGTGTCATTGCAACTACTCGCTTGGGGCCAAGCTGATGGCTCTTTCTGTAACCACTTTGGTCCGTGCCACCATAACGCGTTGGCTTCTAAATCCTGTGGTGTGACGCGTCGACTTCCGAGATCTGCTGGATTATCTTCAGAATCCACGTGATTCCAGCCAGTCACTCCAACAAGCTCGTCTATTTTTGAGACTCAGTTTGCCACAAAGGTTGTCCATGAACACGCTGGTTTCTTGAGCCATGAGAGAACAATCGTAGAGTCAGTCCATTTATGTATAGTTGGCTGCAAAAATTTCAAGCTGTGGAAGGAAGGCATTAATTAATTCCGCTAACAACAATGCTCCGCACAGCTCCAATCGGGGGAGAGACACCGTTTTTACTGGGGCTATCTTTGTTTTACATACCAGCAAATAAATATGGGGTGTTTTTTGGGAAGTGCGTTCGCGGACTCTAATATATAAAGCCGCCGCATATGCCTTCTCGGAGGCATCAAAAAATCCGTGGAATTCTACTTCATTCCATGGTGAAAACCGGATCCAACGAGGCATTTTTATTTTCTGAATATTATCGTAGTTATCCAGAAATGATTCCCATCGCAGTAGCAAATTTCTGGGTAGACTGTCGTCCCAGTCTATTTTGGATAGCCAGATATCCTGCATCAGTATTTTGGCTAAAACAACAGTTATTCCGAGCCATCCGGCTGGATCGAACAACTTTGCTACACACGATAATACCTCTCGCTTGGTGTAATCCTGCTTCACGGGTATCGGCTGCACTGTGAAATGGAACATATCATGTATTGCATTCCACCGGATTCCCAACATCTTCGTCTCGCTCACGTCGTCGATTTCCAAGAAGTTTTCCTTGTAGATGTGGTCTTTTGGTAAACCTGCTAAAATTGTTTTAGAATTCGACGTCCATTTTCGTAGAGGAAAACTTGCACTTTTAAGAGCTTCGAGTAGCTCATCACGCATTTTTATTGCTGTTGTGCAATCATGAGCTCCAGCCAACACATCATCCACGTACATGTGTTGCTTTAAAACTCTTGATGCTAGCGGATATTTCGTTTTAACATCTTCAGCGGGTTGATGTAGCGTTCGTATCGCCAGATAAGGAGCGCAATTTACTCCGAACGTTACGGTTTTTAGTTCAAAGTCTTGCAATTCAGCATCCTGGGACTCTCTGAAAAGAATTCTTTGAAATGCAGTTTGATCTGGCTGAAGCAAGATTTGTCTATACATTTTTTCAATGTCTGCATTAAAGACGTATTTAAATAAACGCCACTTCAATAGAAGACAAACTAAATCTGCCTGCAAGATTGACCGGGGTAGAGGACGTCGTTTAAGCTGACTCCATTTGAAGACGGGCACGACGCGTTGAACACTACACGAACCTTGGTCGTAGTGCTCTCTGGTTTGACCACGGCGTGATGTGGCAGGTAAAACGTTCGATTCCCTGTGTTTCCAACCGGGACCATATGGTTGGGATCGATGTACTCCTTTAAGACTCGATCATATTCCTTCTTCAAGTCAGGCCTGCGCAGATAATTGGCCTCACTTCGAAGAAATTGCCGTGCCGCTCCAGTCCGAGAATAGCCGAGGTTGATGCTTTCTGGGAACTCCCGTCGAAAGGGTAGCGATACTACATATCGTCCGCATTCATCCGTTACCGTCGTTTTCTTATAGAGCTCCTCGCAAAATGCATCTTCGGGGTGATCTTTCTTTTGGGTGAAACTTCTTCCAACTCCCAAAAACGTGTCAGTTGAAGGTTCGTCATCTGTGTGCAGTAAGACACACATGACGAAAAACAGCTTGTTGTGACCGTCCGAGGAACTGGCCCTGTAAGGATCCACCCGAACACCGTCTCCTGCGCCAGAAGTTATCCCAGCACGTTTCGCTCTACGCTGTCCATGACATCCACCTGCTGACTCCTATAGAAATTTACATCGGCCAACCTAAGAGGGGGGAGTGATCCTAGATGCACCCGGTCCAATGAAAACTTGGGGAGGTCTCCTGTCAATTGGGGTAAAACGAGGCCTCTTGCCTCCATTTTAAACTGGACCAGATGCACTACTTTTCGCACATTTGCCGATACCGTGGCACTTATCCCTGTTACCTGAGTTGGCAGCCCGATGCGCTTCCGGAGCCGGTCAGTGATGAATGTACCCTCCGATCCCGAATCAAGTAAAGCCCTGACTTGGTAGGTGACTCCTAGATGGTAGATGTTGACCATGGCAGTTCCTAGCAATATATTGCAATTGCTTGCAGTATGTAGAGATTGCACATTGCTTGTGCTTGGTCGGGGTTGTGTCGTTCTGGGTTGCGCTGATCGTGGTTGTGGGGGTCGGCGCACCTTACTTCGGGGTGACGGTTGTGGTGCAGACGTGCTGGGCAACTGTAACGCAGAAGGTCGATGTAGAAGGGAGTGATGTCTTTGGTGACAACTCCAACAAGAGAAAGGGCTCTTGCAATCTTTTGCCATATGGGAATGTGCAAGGCAATTCATGCACAAGTTATATTTTCTGGCAACAGTGACGCGATCGTCAACTTTCATTGCCAAAAATTTGGGGCAACCCTTAAATACGTGGGTTTGCTCGGGGCATAACCTACAGGTAGGTTGAGAAAACTGCCCATGGTGTGCCGACACTCGCCTCTCATAGCTTGCGGCGGGTGGTCGACTGACGGTCGGCTTTACCGCTCTAGCACCCCGAATGTCGGAAACAGTTTCCAACGTTTGGAACCGGCTTGTGAGAAAGCTGTCTAATTCCTCCCTCCTCGGAATTTCCGCCTTCCTCACAATCCCTTGTTCCCATAGCGCTAGGGTGATGTCTGGCAACCGACTCGACACCAAAAACACGAAAATTGCATCCCAGTTCTCAATGTCAATACCGTACAATTCTAACACTGAGATGCAATTGTTGTAAATTCTTAATATCGGTTCCGCGTTCTACCGTGACCGATGGTAAATTAAATAGGATTTTAAGCTGACTGTTGACCATTATCCGCTTATTTTCATATCGTTCAGATAGATTTTGCCACGCTGTTGCGAAGCCGCCATTAGTCAGAGGGGATTTTTTTACTATATCCTTTGCTTTACCCCGGGTCTTCTGATTCAAATGATACAGCTTTTCGACCGGGGTTAAGCGCGAATTGTTCACGTAAATCGCTGTGAATAAATCCCGAAACGATGGCCACGACATGTAGTCACCGTAAAATATCTCCGTATCACATGGAGGTAAACGGATATTTGAATGAGCAGGCAGTTCAACTTCATGAAGCCCGGGATTGACCGTTGAACTGCTTTGTTGAGCAAACCGAAGAGCGGACTGATCGCTTTCGTTGTCGGACAAGGACTTTGAGTACTTATCAAATTCGTCTTTAACCTTGACCAACAACGTCTTAAGCTCTTCTCTCTGTATTTTCAGAGAGAAGATCGAATGGCAGTTACTGGGCATCGTGTTATAGCCCGACTCAAACTCAAGCATCGCATCGCATGCGCGCGAAAAATCGTTGAGTGTGGCCATATCAGTGTTGCAAAACAAAAGCAGGAGCAAGCTTAAAACGATATAAATTTAATGTCGTAAACACAAATCCACTAAAAAGGTTTCAGATGGTCAAACTTCGACGTTTGAAAAATATTTCGAGAAATAAGACGTTGTAAAGATTGTCTCAGTGTAACGCACCACTGAATGAAGTCCCAATTGAGTCACGAGAAAAAATAAGTCAGAGACTAAACCAAATTTATTTTCCTCAGTGTAACGCACCACTGGGGAAAATAACGAAAAAAGCCGGAAATACAAATCCAAAAATTCCAAAAAAAAAAGGTTTAATTTATTTCCTTCAGTGTTATTCACCACTGGGGCAAACTTAATTTCTTCGAAGTTCTTCCAAATAGCTCGCACGAATAAAATAAAATTATTTAAAATCGTTAATTGTAAAGATTCTAACGCAGGAAAAATCCACGTTCGACAAAAAGAAAATCCAGAAAATTATTTGGCTTGATTTATTTCCATGTATCGCACAACCAGAAAAAACCAATTGATTTTATATAAAGCATAAAAAAACTTACTAGTGGAAACCAAAGTTACTTGTCAAACCGAAAAAAAATTGAAAAATTCGTTTAATAACGTGTCCTAGGAAAGGAAACGAAAATTTCAAAAACCAAGATTCAAAAAGAATTAATTGAAGAAAACCAACTAATTTTCGAGAAAGCGAAAAAAGCTACCGAAATGCAATGGTTTTGAACAAGCCACACCACCTTTAATGGATGGCCAAAAAAATCTAAAAATAAAATAAATTCACACAAAAAATATTCTTCTTTCCTTTTACTTTTTTTTTTTTTTCGATTCGTAGTGTACTGCACTACTGAGAAAATTCGTTAATATAAGTTAACATATTCGCTAGCGCCCAGTCTGCATAATTCCCACCGCCAACCATTACACGTGCGCTGCGTCAGCAGAATCTTATTTCACCACATACTGCAATTGGGCCATTGCATAACCAATGCTACACCTGTGGGAAACCAAGGCCAAGGTCGTTACCGCCGGATACGCTTACGCAAGCATTTCATAACAGAGTGAAACGCCCGTGGGAAACCAACGCCACAGCCAGCACCAATGAACATCGTTACGCAAGGGCTGCGTCGCTGCTGCTACACCGAGGCCTGGTGATGGACGCGGTTGCAGTTGAGTGGGCAGTTGCATAATGGTGCTAGTAGTGCTAAGACACGCTTATAATATTTAGTTAAACGTAACTTAAGTCGTAGTATTAAAGTGATTAAATAAAGTTATTTGTAACGTTTTATAATCCTTGTGTTTGATTACGTTACAAATAACTTTATTTACTCACTATAATACTACGACTTAAGTTACGTTTAACTAAATATTCTAAGTATGTCTTAGCACTACTAGTACCATTATGCAACTTCCGACTCAACTGCAACCGCGTCGATCACCAGGTTTTGGTGTAGCAGCAGCGACGCAGCCCTTGCGTAACGATGTTCATTGGTGCTGGCTGTGGCGTTGGTTTCCCACGGGCGTTTCACTGTGTTATGAAATGCTTGCGTAAGCGTATCCGGCGGTAACGACCGTGGCCTTGGTTTCCCACAGGTGTAGCATGGGTTATGCAATGGCCCAATGCAGTATGTGGTGAAATAAGAATCTGCTGACGCAGCGCACGTGTAATGGTTGGCGGTGGGAATTATGCAGACTGGGCGCTAGCGAATATGTTAACTTATATATAGATCAAAGACCAGAATACAATGTTATCTGAAAATATATATTTAAAGAAAGAAAATTCCAAAATTCAAGCTAATCTCTCACAGTGTAATGCACCACTGGATACACTTAGCTTCTAAATGACCCACTCAACTCACGAACAAGTAGATTTCAAATTAAGTATAAAAGAATTTAAAACTCCGAAAAAAGTTCAAATTGATTTCTCCCAGTTTATCGCACTATGGAAGAAAAATTTTCTTATAAAAGAACTTCACACTAGCAAGTGGACATTAAATAAATTGGACAAACTAATTAATTTTTTTTTTTTTTAATTGATTTCTCACGGTGTAACTCACCACCAGCTAAATTTTTTTAATATAGATTAAGTCCAAAAAAAACCACTTATTAATAAATTAAAATTTCCAAATTCAACTTTAATTTCTATATGTTCCTTCACTTCAAACCCAAAAACTAATTACGAACTAGTTTTTAAAAATTAATTTTTTTTTTTTGAAGAAATAGAGATACATTACAGTGTACCAACGCAACACTGTAAAAATTCCCTTGATGCAGGCGCTCAGACACAAATCGCAATACATTTTTTTTTTTTTTTAATAAAAAAGGCAAGATTCACTTAACTTTATTCTTTTTCTACAATATGATATTTATTTTGCGTGTCCGCCCTTCGCGAATATACGTTGTAATGTTGAAGGCTTACCTGGATTGACTGCTTACTATATGTTACAGTTGGGCCACTGGTGGGGGCCTTGCAGCAACCGTTGGGCCGTTGGTGTGGGCCTTGTTGCAACCGTTGGTGTGGGCCTTGCAGCAACGTTGGGCCGTTCGTAGGGGCCTTGCAGCAACTCGTTGGGCCGTTGGTAGGGGCCTTGCAGCACGGTGGGCCACTGGTGGGGGCCTTGCAGCAAATTCGTTGGGCCGTTGGTAGGGGTCTTGCAGCACCGTGGGCCACTGGTGGGGGCCTTGCAGCAAATTCGTTGGGCCGTTGGTGGGGGCCTTGCTGCAAATTCGCTGGGCCGTTGGTGGGGGCCTTGCTGCAAATTCGTTGAGCCGTTGGTAGAGCCCTTGCTGCAACTCGCACTGCCGCCTGACTACGTGGCACCTAATGCCGGCGGTCAGCAATTGCACTCACTTCAAATGTCTGCACCTTATTTCGTGGCACTAGTTATTAGCCGGTGCAGCCACTTTTCACTGCACTTTCACTTGCTATAAGATTTTATTATTTATATTTAATTTTCTTTTATTTATAATTTCCCTTTTTGTTTGTTAAAATTTTATTAGGTGAAATTAATTTCATTTTACTTTTGTTATTTTTTTTCGAATTTTGTGAAATTAAATTTATTTTCTTTCACTTTAGAATTTATTTTTCACTTTTTGTTTTTTTTTTAATTTAATTAATTTAGTAAATTATTTTTAATTTATATTAATGGCGCAGAAATGCGGCTATTAACGCCCGGGCGCTGGCGCACGACTCGTTGCTACTGGCTCCCGTGGGAGCGCTAACGCACAAATTCGCTTCTGCTGCCGCCGGAGCGTTGACGCACCCAATTTTAGCTGCTTCCGCCGATGCACAGATTGGCTGATGCTGCTCCTGGAGCACTGGCACACACTCTTCCCTTACAGAAGTGCAGGAGTACAAAAATTCGGGGCTCCCCAATTTTCGTTCATGCAAGTATGTTAATTAAAATGTATAAAAGTGAAATGTTTACCTTTATTTCTTCGGATTCGCTCCTCCAATCGTTGGGGCCGCCGCCCAATTAGTCGCTGCTCCCGCCGGAGCACTGGTGTAACTTTTTTCAGCACTGACTTATAATTTCGTCAGCACTGATGTATAATTCTGCCAGTGCTGATGTACGAATTAATCAGCACTGCCGTAGCACAATTTTCCAGCTAACGACGCCGGCACTTGTTTTGCCGTCTGCTGAAGCACCCGCTATGTCTTAAATGCGGGCAACTCGGGTGCTGCAAACACACACGATTCAATTAAATTTTAAATTTCAAAGGATTACCTTTTATGCGTATCGATTCGCATAAGGCGAAACCCATCGTACGGTACGGGTAACAGGACTCGAGAAAAGGGAGAGAAAGTAACGAGTCCCTGTTCCCGTACTATCACAGCGACATCTCCAAGTGGAGTTAATAATAATTCACAATGGCAGAATACATTGTGAATGCTGAAACAGCTGGCGTAAACAAATAAGAATAACCATGAACACTTAACATGTCTATGTTTTTATTGGATTTTAACGTTATTATATGTGCTCCAATCATCCGGTGCTCCAACAAATATAGCGGCTAATGGAGCTTTGGATGGTGTGATGCAACTTTGTACTGTACCGAACGCTACGGATTTAGCCGTTATAGTCGGCTTTGTAAATTATTATCTCGCCACTAAAATGTTTTTCGCAAAAAAGTTAAACCACTAGCACTTTTCTTCTGTCTTTTAAGGCGAAGGGATTTTTCACGGTACCGACTTTATATTCACTCTACGTCTAAGAAATATAAAATCGGTCGTTACAATTCATTAAATTAAATAAATCGTTCTGTTTTTATTTGTTTCTATCTTTACTCTATTCAGTCGTCCCGTCAGTCCGTTCCTCTTCTGCTGGAGTAGGGTAGCGTTTGCTCGCCTAGTTAGGTTAGACATACTGACGTGACAGTATTTTGAGAACATCATCGGCTCCAGAAAACGCCAATCATCTGATCAAGCGTTTAAGCTTATTAACCGCTTTCGGATGCGCTGGTGTAGTATTTTCCATCTGTATTTGCACTCAAAACGTTTTAATTTATGCAATTTTAAAAATGTATAACCATACCAAAAAGGGTTTTTTCCGGGTAGGTCGACAGAAACCAACCTGACTCTTATTACCAATAATATAATAAGCTCTCTGGAGCAACAAGCTCAAATGGACGTTCTTTTTACGGACTTTTCTAAAGCGTTCGATAAAGTTAACCATACGATCCTCTTGGAAAAACTATGTAGTTATGGTATAAGTGAAAAGCTCCTTGATTTTTTCTTCAGTTTCCTGAATGGTCGTAAGCTTGTTGTTAAAGTTGACTCATTTGAGTCAAAAATTTTAGTTGACGCATGGTCAGGCATACCCCAAGGGACTCACCTCGGTCCGCTGCTATTTCTAGTTTTTATAAACGATTTGCCGAACTGTTTTAAGTTTTCTAAATGTTTAATGTTAGCCGACGACGTTAAGCTGTTCCTGAAAGTACGTCATTTGGGCGATTGCATCAATCTTCAAGCCGATCTTATTGATATTGAGAAATGGTGTATCAACAACCATTTATACCTTAATATTGATAAATGTTGCGTTGTGACTTATTCTAAGAAGCCTGAGAGTATTCTTTATAGTTATGTTCTAGGCCATTGTTCTCTCAAACGTAGCTATGAAGTAAAGGATCTGGGGGTTATTTTTGATTCGAAACTTTCATTTTCAAAACATATTGATTACATTGTCTCTAAGTCATTCGCTATGCTTTGGTTCATACGAAGAAATTCTGAAGACTTCAAGAACCCCAATACTTTAAAATCTCTTTACATTTCATTAGTAAGAAGTCGCTTGGAATATTGTGCTTTGGTATGGAATCCCTACTATTGGATCCACTCAAATAAGATTGAAAAAGTCCAAAGGGTATTTACGAAATTTGCTTTTTTGAAGTTGCACTGGCGGAGGACCATCTTCCTCCTTCATATATTGGTAGAAGGAAACTGCTTGGTCTGCAATCTCTCCACGAGAGAAGAATTTGTCTTTCATTAACCTTCGTTTACAAATTAATTAATGGTAAAATAAATTGCCAACAACTAAGTAACTTTCTCACTATGTATAATTCTGAAAGATATCTTAGGAACAAGCGCTTATTTGTAGAATCTTTTCATAAGAACAATTACTCACATAACGAGCCGATAGCTAGATGCCTGCGTTTATGTAATACCTACAATAATGTTATTGATTTTAATGTTAACTTATACAGGTTTAAATTAAGTTTACTCGCTTTATTTAATTAAATTTATCAATTAGACTGTAGGAAATTTCTTTGTAGACTGAAAGCAAATAAATAAAGAAATAAATATCTGCCAGATATCATACCGTTGTAAATACATATGAATTTTAGCACATATTTCTGCAACTGTGTCCTTCGCCTTTTGCTATATTGGAATGGAAGCCAACCCTTTAATCGAATAAACATTTCTTTTTACCACATTTTCAATTTAATTATTTTAATTTAGATTTTGTGCAAAATGTATTTCTTCTATTTGAAAAATTAAATGAATAAATTGCGGAAAACTGATTCCATACGGTAGGTTATTTTCTTTCTTTTACCCAATCACATTTTCAAAAACTTGTCCAAACTTAATACGGTGTATTCGGATAGAAGCTTACGCTGGCTTAAGCCTCGATAATAGTTTGTATGCCCAAATAAATGTAAGCCTACAATACTACACTAATATGAAGGTGTTTAAAGTCAGAGTATACTCTTATCAAGGACGCTATTTATTTATTTATTTCGGTCGATTGAACAATAATTTCTTACTGACTATAAGACAAAAGTTCTTTAGACTAAATGAAATAAGAGTAGTAGATAGTAAGCTATGTACTGCTCCACAAGTTAAGGACGATTCGTAGTTTTGAACATCATTTAATTCCGAAAAGTATTCAACTTTCAACTGAACCATTCAATAGCTGGGTAACAAAAGAACAAGCAAGATGTTACTAAGAGTTTTAAATCATGATTCATATGAGAGAACGGGGTCACAAAAATTAAAAGATCGAAGAGGGATTTTGATAAATTTTTTCTGTATTTGCTCTTAACGAATTATGTGAGAGTTGTGACTTGGTGTCAACATGAAAGAGGTATATTCCAATCTAGATCTTACTAGGGTAATGTAAAGAATCTTTGAGGTGTACGGCTCGGCAAAAGAAGCACTTTTACGTCGAACATGGCTTGTGATTTGGTGACTTTGTAGTCTATATAGAAGGAAAAGCTTAATTTTGTGTCCAAATAAACGCCAAGGTCAGTTACACAATGAAGTAGGTAACGACCCAGAAATATCATAACATGTGGTAAGCATTAACTTTATTCAGAAGGGCAATTGGATCATGCCTGTTTCTAATGACCGAGTATATTTTGAGATCGTCACCATATAAGAGGTGGTAAGATGAAGATACTCAATGTCATTTATTAATAAAATAAAGACAATTAGTCCCAGAACACTACTCTGAGGAACGCCTGACGTAGCGATAAAAGGCTGTGAGTAAACATCTTCAAATGCAACCACGCAGTTTTTGTCAGTCAAATAAGATTTTATCCATTCAAGAAATTTAGAGTGGAAACCCATGCTTGCAATTGCAAGATGGGAAATTGTAGACATGCCCTTGGACAAATTAAGCTAACTACAGGGAATTATAACTTCTCCTTAACAACAAATTGGACATTCTTGGATTTTATGTAACTCCAGTAAGCATTCGGCTTTTTTTATAGCCGAGCGTACTTGCACACAAGGGTGTTATAACTTTGTTCGCATAACTTTGTTCGCATAACGGTTGTTTGTAACAGCAAAAAATAATCGAGATAGATATAGACATATATACTTAAATGATCAGATTGAAAAGAGGAATCGTTTTTATAAAATAGTGTGTGAAAATATCGCCAAACGCAAAAAAAGAAGAAAAAGGGTAGCAAAATTTAAGTTTGTTTTGCAAAAACAAGTAAATTTCTTCAGCTTTATTAAGACGTCTATATATTTTTCAAAAGGTCTTCTTTTTAAAACCGTTCTTAGAATGAAAATCGGTTGTAAATTAGCTAAGATATGGGCTATCAAGTACGCAAAAGCACGAAAAATCGGTTTTTAAGGTTAAGTCGAGATTTTGGGGCTGTTTGACAAATTCCAAAATTGGATTCTCGTTCTACTCAATACGACCTATAAGAAAAATAATATCACTTCCCAGGTATTTTTGAGTGTCACACTGTGTTATATGAACCTTTTTTAGTTACTCGTTTTAATAATAATAAAAATAACCATTAACACTTAACATGTCTCTGTTTTTATTGGATTTTAACGTTATTATATGTGACATCTTTACAAAAAGAATAAACCACGCTTTACGATAAGAATAGAGCACAAAACAGGAAGCAAATGTAACTTTTAAGAATAGTTCTAGTAGGAGATAAAAACGGCTCCCACTCATGGTTCGATTTTCCATCAATCCGCAACCAAAATGCAGATATTTTTCTGCAAACATTTAACTAACTATAGTATTGTTTTTTCTAAATATTTATATACATTTATAATTTACTAAGTTGTGGGGATTACATCGAGATTAGTTTAGGTTTTAAAAAATAATGTAACTAAAATAATGTGTTATAATATAATGTAAACAATGTTAAAGAGGATATGTCCTCAAAAGCAGAATTTTCAAAAGCAGAATTTTGAAAACCAGAATTTTGTTAAGCAGAATTTCGTGTTTCGAATTTTGAGCCAACAGAATTTCCGTGCCAACCCAAAATACGATGTGCTACGTCATTTACAAACTAGAAAACATCGAAATGCTAATATGGCAGCTTCAACCAGCAAAAGCGTGCTGAACTTTGT
This sequence comes from Philophylla caesio, assembly GCA_963971545.1. Taxonomy (NCBI): domain Eukaryota; kingdom Metazoa; phylum Arthropoda; class Insecta; order Diptera; family Tephritidae; genus Philophylla; species Philophylla caesio. The sequence goes on from OZ020605.1 coordinate 62,261,816, forward strand.
GCGGAACCGTACGATGGATGCTCAAGGGAGAAAAACCAGCATAAATGAAGGGACCTGGACATACCACACTGTGAAACACAATTTTTCGTTCCGTTCTAATGACTGCACATCAAAACTAATTAATAGGTGTTTCGATTAAAATTATTCATCAGCTCGCACAAAATGCGAAGCTGTTATGTGTAAGGTATTAGCACCAAATGCAATGCAACTAGTCGACGCTGATTTCAGTGTTGTTAGTTTTATTACTGTTTTTTCCGACTGCTCAAATCATGGTAGTACGAAGTTGATCTCATGACTTAGTTTGAATTAAGTCAGAAATTACTTGCACTTTGTGCGGGCAACACTAATTGCAACTTCGGGGGATCCGCAAGACGAGGGGAAAATAATATTTTTCATAAACATGCTGCGTCCACATTGTAAATAATCGGTTTCAAGCATCGAAAGAGTGTTTTCCGGTTGACATTGAAGTCATTGTTGTAAAAATATTTTCATACTTTTATATATATACGGTTAGAGTCGAGCAATTAAAGGAAATTTGTGACACTGTTGATGTTGAATATAAAAAATTGCTGGGATTTAGTAAAACAAGACCGAATTTTAAAACTTTACAAGCCACTAAAGAAATATTTTCTAGAACAATCTCACTGCCCAAGCATTTTAAAAGCTTTCTTTGAAAATTCTACCTCAGAAATGTGGCTTTGGTGTACACATTGCCAACCATCTAGGCATGATGTTGAAAAAAATTTGATAATATTATGGAAAAGAGAAACAAAATTATAATTAATGACAGCGAATTATTTGATGAGTTCACTTGTATTAAAAATTATGCGACTCCAAATAAACTAAAGGAATGAACGGACAGTGGAAAGTTAGTCGATAGTAAATGGACTGAAATATTTCAACATTTTGCGAAAAATTGCATACCTTTTCAAAATATCTTAAAAATAGTAGAATTCAATATGTGTTTACCGTGTTCAAATGCTCCTACCGAAAGAATGTTTTCTATATTAAATAAAATTTCTATATTAAAATATAAATCTGATAAATGAAATTTGAGACTGTTAAATCTATTATAATAACGAAATGTAACTATGATTTTAATTGCTTACAGTTTAAGGAATATTTACAAAATGAGGAAAACATACTTAAAAAATGTATGAAATACCAGTAATTTTCATTTGACGCATGTTTGTGATGTAATTGTCGATTAAAGTTAAAGCCAATGAAATGTGATCTATATATTTATGAATATTTTTTGTTTCTATTAATAAAAAAACGAGTTCCTATAAAACAATTTGTTCTGTTTTTTCTATATAAATTTATAGTCACCGTAGGCATTTATTTTATTTACTGTTCGCATTAAATTTCTTACTAGGTATTAAAGGCTTCTTTAATTACTCTTATGTATATAAAGTTAAAAATTTCACACCTCTATACTGCAAATGCAATTTCCCTTAAACAACTGTGTTTTGCATACTCATTGCTTCGCTTTTACCCCACTACCTCTGTTTTCCTCCAGTTCACCAAACGACGGCTAACGGGCTGCTGCACTCAACTTTTCTGCAGCTCTTACTCTGCTCGAGTTATTTGTTGCTCAAATTGCTACTGCACACGACTGAGCCTTTCGCTGCTGTCACTCTTGCAGTTTACTTCCTTGTCAGTTCCACGTGGTGTGTCACACAGAAATTGACGACAGCGCGCTTAATGCTGCTTTACGCAGAAGCCTTATGAACTGCATAATTGGTGTTTTCCTGCAAACTGCGCTACTTTTACTCTAACGAATATAACGGCTAACAGTGCTTTGGATGGTATGATTCATCATTGACTGTACCGAACGCAACAAATTTGGATGGACTATGACTGTCTGCTGCTTCTCTCAGAATCTATGAGAACTGCACTGATGGTGATTCAACTAGAGGTCTGATCAACTGCGCAATTGGTGCTTCACTGCAAACTCTGCTGCGTTTACCAACGAAGTCGACTAGCCGGTGCTCCAACAAATATAGCGGCTAATGGAGCTTTGGATGGTGTGATGCAACTTTGTACTGTACCGAACGCTACGGATTTAGCCGTTATAGTCGGCTTTGTAAATTATTATCTCGCCACTAAAATGTTTTTCGCAAAAAAGTTAAACCACTAGCACTTTTCTTCTGTCTTTTAAGGCGAAGGGATTTTTCACGATACCGACTTTATATTCACTCTACGTCTAAGAAATAAAAAATCGGTCGTTACAATTCATTAAATTATATAAATCGTTCTGTTCTTATTTGTTTCTATCTTTACTCTATTCTGTCCTCCCGTCAGTCCGTTCCTCTTCTGCTGGAGTAGGGTAGCGCTTGCTCGCCTAGTTAGGTTAGACATACTGAGGTGATCTGACAGTATTTGAGAACATCATCGGCTCCAGAAAACGCCAATCATCTGATCAAGCTTTTAAGCTTCTTAACCCCTTTCGGATGCGCTGGTGTAGTATTTTCCATCTGTATTTGCACTCAAAACGTTTTAATTTATGCAATTTTAAAAATGTATAAGCATACCAAAATATCTGCCAGATATCATACCGTTGTAAATACTGTTGGATTTATTAGTTATATTGATTTTTTAACCAAATTAAATGTATAGTAACTCCGAGTTACATTAGTGAGTTTCTTAAACTGAGAACTTCTGCTCTCGCCCTTATTATTCAAAATTAAACATATATATGTATGTACACATCTTTATATGCAAGTATACGGTAACAAACATGTATACAATAATTTAATATATATTAATATACATATGTTCAGGGTTGTCATATTTACTTATATTTCCAACACACCTCTTTAAATTGGCAATCATGGACAAATTAATTCATGAAGTAAAGTATGCATATATTATATTGCAATGCTCAAATTAATCTCAAAGCTTCCCTATTTCTTAAAAACTTTCTCTTACCTAAACTCTTTGTTAACATATCGGCTAAATTTAGTTGCGAATTTATTTTAACAATATCGATTATGCCTTCTTCATAATTTTCATTAATATAATGGTATTGCACTTCAATGTGCTTTGAATTTTTTGTAAAATTTCCAAATTTCGCAATTGCGATTGCGCCAGAATTGTCTTCATACATCTTTACCGCTTTATCAAAATTTACATTAAATGATTCAAATAATAAATTTCTTATAAATAATATTTCAGTTACTGCTTCGGACATAGCAATGTATTCTGCAAAGGTTGAACATTTTGTTACAGTATTTTGTTTGTGTGTTTTCCAATATATCAAATTTCCATATAATCTTATTGCAAAACCTGTTGTAGATTTCCTATCCACATTGTCTCGTGCAAAGTCAGAATCTACCATACAATCTAATACCTCACTTTCTAAATTGTCATAATATGTTAACTTTAAGTTTTTAGTTAAGTAAAGATATTTTAATACCCTCATGGCGTATTTGAAGTGTGTAGAGTTGTAACAATTTTGGTAGCGACTCAAATAATTTGTAGAGTAAGCTATATCTGGTCTTGTGCCAGTACTTATATATAATAATTCACCAATGAGATTTCTATACATAATATTTTCATCTATTTCGCTAGCTTGGGCAAGTTTAAGACTTGTATCCATAGGAGTATCGTATAATTTTGCGTTTTCTAAATTATACTTTACAGCTAAGGATTCAATGTAATTTGCTTGGCTTAGAGTCATCAGTTTTTTATATACACTATAGCTTATTTCAATGCCAATATAGCTCTGAATCTGGCCTAGGTCTTTCATAGAAAATCTTGCCATTAAACTTGACTTTACTTCTTTTATTTCTCTTTTATCTTTGCAGCAAATTAAAAGATCGTCTACAAAAACTAATATGTATACAGGATTTTCTCTTGAACTATTTACATACAGGCAATAATCATAGTTGCTTCTTACAAAGTTTCAATAAACTTTTGAAAGCATTCGTACCATGCTCTTGGACTCTCCCTTAAACCATAAAGAGCCTTTTTCAATCTGTAGACTTTGTTTTCCCCCGTTTCATATCCCTTAGGTTCGTTCACATACACTTCTGATTTTACATAGCTATTCAAGAACGCCGTTTCTACGTCCATTTGCTCTACATAAAAATTGTTTTTACAGCAGAACGCCAACAAAGTTTTCAGGGTTTGCGTTTTACCTACGGGTGAATACACATTTTCAATATGTTCTTTTTGCTGATATCCTCTCACAACTAATCTCGCTTTAAAAATATTATTACCCTTCTTTTTATAAATCCACTTAACATCAATAACTCTCTTGTCTTTTGGTTTTTCGGTAATTTCCCATGTATTGTTTTTCTTTAAGCTTTCCATCTCTGAATTCATTGCATTTTGCCATTCCCTATATTCGCTACAAATAATCGCCTCTTCGAATGTGTTTGGTACGTTTGCATTTATGTATATAATTTACATATATACAATGTGATATTGGGCTTCCAAGCCGGTCTACCGGTGTTCTCTTTCTATTCGATTTTCTTTCAGCTGTATTTAGTTCTTGATTTCTATCATTCGTATTTTCATTTAATTCTTTCTTAATATGATTTTCGTTTATAGCATTCATGTTATCACACTCGGAATTCTCACCATTTTCTCTATCATTTGCCTGTTCATATCTCTTAACATCGTTTTCATTTTCGTTTCACTGTAGTTTCTTTACTCGCTTATTAAACTGATTTTCAACTAAATTAACATAATCAATTAAACAGCCTGCAGTTTCAGCTTTGCTTCTAATGCAATATATTCTTGCGCGTTTGCTAGAATCGTCTATAAACGTTAAAAAGTATTTTTCACCACAATAACCAGTTGTGCTGTGTGGACCATTTAAATCAGTATGTATCAGTTCTAGCGTTGCTGTTGTTCTAGACTTATTATTCTAGCACATTTCATTTCTATATTTTCGAGTTCTTTGGGTAATCCGTCCAGCAATTTATTCTTCACTATTATATTCAGATACTGAAAATTTACGTGCCCTAACGCTCTATGCCATTTTTCTTTTTCTATTAGTTGTGTTAAGTTTGTATATATCCTCTTCTGCTTATCTGTAAAGTAACTATTAATTTTATACAAATTATTTTCTTTATATGCAACAGCTAGTAGCTTTCCATTTTCTTCATAAAACTTTGCGTTATTATTCTTTGCGATAAAAGTGCAATTTGATTGTGTTATTTTAGATAAACTTAGTAAATTTTGATTAATGTCTTTAACATAGTAAATATCTTTTATATTAATTTCGTCTCCGTTGTTATAAGTTTTGAAAGTTGTTTTTACATTGCCAATTTTCGTAGCTTTTAAAATTTTTCCGTCGGGCAGTTCAACATTAACAGGTTCTTTTAAATTAACATATTTATTAAAATATGTACTATTCATTATTATATGGTCTGAACAACCACTATCTACTAACCAGTTTATTTCGTTCGGTTTATCCGAATCTTCTTTATCCCGTTTTACCTCTGAATTGTACGCTTGGGTAACCCACACTTGTGCGGAGCTTGAATTGTTGGTACTCTGATTTTGTGAATTCTCTCCTCTTGGTCGTGCTGACTGGAAACTTCTTCCTCGTCCGCGACTGCTGTACCCACCACCTTTGCTGTAGCTTGCTTGATAATTCCTTTGACTTCGTTCTTTATCTCTGTTCTCTTCTCCATTACTCTTTTTTGCTTCTGTGTACCAACAATCCCTCTTGATATGTCCCGGCTTTTTGCATGTAAAACAAACGCCTCTCGTTGTTGCGGAAAATGTACTTACGCTGTTCCTCTTTTCAGTTTGGTTTCTATTCAAGTTCTTCTCTATGATTTTTGATTTTACGTATTCCACAGTTCTCTGCTCTTCTGGTATGACATCCAAAAAATATCCGATATAGCTAGGGCTCGGCGGTAATGCTTTCAACAAATATCTCATTTTTTCTTGTTCTTCCATCTTCCCGCCTGCTGCTTTGAATTCATTTACAGACTTTTCAAACTCTAAAAAGAATTCTTCAGCAGTATCGTAATTTTTTAATTTAATTTCATCAATATTGTTTCTACGGAAAATTTGTAATGCCGTTGATTGGGTATTGTACATCTTGTCCAATTTATTGATCATATCCAAAAATTAGTCACAGTCGCAAATGTACTTTAACTGTTTGTCTGAGATTGTGCTAATTAATATGGTTTTCGCTTTTAGATCTTTCCTTTTCCACTCTACCTCATCATATTTTTCTGCTCTTCTTCTCGTAGCCGGCTCTTTGCACTCCTTATACTCCAAAAGCATCATAAGTCGTATTATCCAGCTCGAAAAATTTGCGCCATCAAAAATTGGTATGGCAATATCTTCGAATTTTGCAGTAGCCATTGTAAATTTGTATTGACACGTGTGCACGGTTTATAATATATATGAGTTAGTTTTAATCTGAAGACATCGGTCTTCGTTTAATTTTTCGAAAATTAACTTATTATTTTTATCAAAGGAAGGTATATTTTTTCACTCCTTCTGTTTGTTCATAATTTTAATCTTTAATCTCGACCACGTGTCTATACATTTTTTGTTCATAAACTTGAGTTCTGTACCACACTGTATTACATTTTAAGGGTATTTTCAACATTTCACCATTATTTTTGATTGTTTTTATGTATTTATGCGAACTTTTATCATTAATAAATTATTTTAAATTAATAACCTTGCTCTGCTACCATGTTGGATTTATTAGTTATATTGATTGTTTAACCAAATTAAATGTATAGTAAGTCCAAGTTACATGAGTGAGTTTCTTAAACTGAGAACTTCTGCTCTCGATCTTATTATTCAAAATTAAACTTATATATGTATGTACACATCTATATATGCAAGTATACGGTAACAAACATGTATACAATAATTTAATATATATTAATATACATATGTTCAGGGTTGTCATATTTAATTATATTTCCAACAAATACATATGATTTTTAGCACATATTTTTGCAACTGCGTCCTTCGCCTTTTGCTATATTGGAATGGAAGCCAACCCTTTAATCGAATAAACATTTTCTTTTTACCACATTTTCAATTTAATTATTTTAATTTAGATTTTGTGCAAAACGTATTTCTTCTATTTGAAAAATTAAATGAATAAAATGCGGAAAACTGATTCCATACGGTAGGTTATTTTCTTTCTTTTACCCAATCACATTTTCTAAAACTTGTCCAAACTTAATTCGGTGTATTCGGATAGAAGCTTACGCTGGCTTAAGCCTCAATAATAGTTTGTATGCCCAAATAAATGTAAGCCTACAATACTACACTAATATGAAGGTGTTTAAAGTCAGAGTATAAGTTAACATACCGCAGTAGGCAATACCAAGTGAACCTGCAGTAGGCAATACCAAGTAAGCGGAGCACAAAGAACAACAACTGAAACTAAATAATAAGCGCAGCTCAAGTAACGCAGACATAACAACGGAAGCGCATGCGAGCAGCAAAACAAAATAAGCAGTCCAAAATCGTGGGAATCGCCGACTCAGCTATGAAGAGTCATGCGGCAGCCTACGTGAGGTGTTGGCAATTAGGAAGTTAGGTATTCAGGTGCAGACACCGAAACATTCAGTTGTATTAACTCGCTCGGCATTATCGGCTGCCCTTGCAAAGCAAGGGAAATAAATAATTAAACCAGACTTACCGTGTTTGATTTACTGGCGCCCAACGTGGGGCCACGCGTATTTAATATTAAAGTATCGTGGCCGTGTGCCCGGACCCAGGGCAGTGTTCAAATAAAAAAAAGGCCGTATAGCCAAAAGTGAACACGAACAAAAACTAAATTAAAGTGTTTGAATAAAAAAAGGCCGTATAGCCAAAAGTGAACACGAACAAAAACTAAATTAAAGTGTTTGAATAAAAAAGGCCGTATAGCCAAAAGTGAACACGAACAAAAACTAAATTAAAGTGTTTGAATAAAAAAGGCCGTATAGCCAAAAGTGAATACGAACAAAAACTAAATTAAAGTGTTTGAATAAAAAAAGGCCGTATAGCCGTAGTTTGACCACTAACAGTGTTAAATCAAGGACATTTAGCTGAAGGCTAAAAACAAGGAAAGAATCATCAAATCATAAAATTAAAACAACAATCAAGTCCCTCTCCACCTGGCTGACCAAAGGAACTGGAAGACGGGAATATTAATTAGAGTCTAGAGTAGCATGAACCTGTAAGTAGAGTGCTCCATATAATTAAGTTAGGAAAGATATAAAAGAAAGACCTCTTAGAAAAGTTATATTATAACATTATAACAAAGTGACTCGACATGGACGAAAATAGCATTCGCGCTTTAATGGGTGCCGCTGTTCGGGCAGCAACAGAACAAACGAGACGAGAATTCCAATCGACAGTGGACGCATTGACAGCTAGGCTGACGCAGATAGAGAGACCGTCTCAGGTCGAAGAATACCAGGAGATATCTATTGACCCGACAGTCAGGTGCGATGAATCTCTGGGCGTGGTAAAGTCCTTGCCAGAGTTCAATGGTGACCAGTCCCGATACGTGTCGTGGCGTCAGGCAGCCCATACCGCCTATAAAATATTTGAAATCTCGCAGGGCAGTTCCAAACACTACCAGCCTGTGGGCATAATCAGGAACAAATTTGTAGGGTCTGCGGATTCAATGCTGTCCTCTTTTAACACTATACTGAATTTTAAAGCCATCATAGCCAGACTTGACTTTACCTATGCTGACAAGAAACCAGTCTACATATTAGAATAGGAAATGTCAACCCTACGTCAAGGGAAATTGACAATAAATGCCTTCTACGACGAAGTCGAGAAAAAATTTACAGCAATCATCAACAAGACGTTGATGTCATACAAAAACAAGACGGACGTTTTTAAATCGCTAAATGCGAAATACCGCCAGGACGCATTACGGGTATTCGTATCCGGCCTGAATCGTCCGCTCTGCGATATTCTGTTCTCGTCGAGGCCATCAGACATGGCGTCAGCCCTAGCGCTCGCTCAGGAGCTAGAATCCAATCAGGCGCGTTCTCTATTTGCTACCAGATTTTCTGACAACAGACTTCCGGACTATAGTTTGCAAACACGTAACCTTAATACAATGCCCTTGCCAAGAAATAGCGTACTCTTTCCCAGACCACCGATTGGACAACCGCACCAACGACCAACTCCTATGGACATAGACCCAAGCCTCTCTAGATTCAGGGTCGCCCAACAAGGTGAGATACCCAACGACCTCCTGCCACCACAAGTACCTCCATTTGAAACCTTCTCCTTCTAACCCTCGAGCATTTCCTTCAGGTAGAACAGCATTCGGGAACCAATACCCAAGGAATTCTGATATGCAGGTAGCACAGAAAAGACAACGCGATAGCGACCGCTATAATAATAACAAGATACAACGCATAAACCATTTAGATCAATATCCTTCAGACGAAACTTACGAAAATCCCGACGGCTACTGCCAACCAGATAAATATAACGATGAACCCGAGTACGAAAACAGTTACACCGACACCGATGGTGCAAATCGAGAGGAAGCATCTGACGAGATTAATTTTTTAGGGGTAGCTCCCTGCTACCATACGTTAGCAGGACATTCGAAGGACAGCTACTAAAATTTCTGGTGGACACGGGTGCATCAAAAAACTACGTTAAGCATGCAAACTGGAAGGGTATCAAACCTATTTCATCCCCATTTCTGGTCAGCTCCATTCATGGCACGGATAAAATTAGCAATAAGTGCACCATAAATATTTTCAATACTAACTCAGATTTCTTTATTCTACCTACGCTCAGGACCTTTGACGGTATAATAGGTTACGACCTCCTTCGAAAAATAGATGCAAGATTGGACATTAAAAAGGGAATCCTATTACATGAAAATGGCTCAGAGAAATTATTGTATTTCCATTGTAACGATGTTAACAGTATAATCGTTAATAGAGATATCGAACAATTAAAAGCAAAATACGCTGCTGTTTTCTCTGACCGAAATGAGTCTTTACCTTATAATACAAATATTGTAGCAACCATCAGGACAACGAACGATGAATCAGTTTACTCTAAATCCTACCCATTCCCAATGGCCGCCTCTAATTTCGTTAACAAGGAAGTTAGCAATCTCTTGCGCGATGGAATTATTAGACCATCGCGCTCCCCATATAATAGTCCAGTTTGGGTGGTTCACAAAAAAGGAACAGATGATGCAGGAAAGAAAAAGCTGCGCATGGTGCTAGAAAAGTATACTCAGCAAGAAACAGAGCATTAATAGACGACATAGAATCAGCCCTGTATTCCGTCACTTTGGGTAAGATACAATTAATTAGTCCAATGTTGTAAAATAGTGATGAGGTTAAGAACTTACTAACCACCGAGCACTCTACAGATATAACAATAAGCGATTTACTAACAGTGTCAAAATTGAAAATTTTACAAGACCATGAAAACATTTATTTCGTAATTAAATACCCAATTGTAAAACAGAATTGTAAGAAATTTAAAATTACGCCGGGTGTAAAAGATTCCAAATCAATTATAATAGAGACTAGTCAAGTGTCAAAATGTAACAACGAATATCAACAGCTTCAGAATTGTAAAAATTCAGTATCAACCATATTTTGTCAATTATCAAATGTGAATAGCTCTTGTATTTTAAACTTGTTAAGCCAACGACCTGCATTATCCAGACTATAACAGCTGACCACATCGACCCGGTGGAGGAAATTAACGAAGGCCTTGTCGTTATTAACGATAAATTGATTGAAGTTCGCGAAAAAAATTCCCTCCCAGTAATTTTGAACGGAACATTCGTAATAAAGTTTACAGAGAATGTCACCATTAATGGCACAACATACACGAACTGGCGGAAGATGGTGCGCTTGTATCCTGAGGCCATGCCCGCACAATTTCTGAACCTGACAAACCATACCACATTCTTGTCACTTCCATACCTGCACAACATCAACCAAAAGAATCTGCGACATATTGCATTATTGAGGGGATTTGTTGAAACGGAATCATCTCAATGGCTTATAGCTTACTCCGTTACAATTGCAATTTTGGTATTTGCCATATTAGCTTACATAATCAACAATCGCCGGAGGCGCAATGTTAGTATCGCAATACTGGACAGCGTTCTTCAGGAATCCGTGGACGTCTCCTCTTCTAGCGGGGAAATAGTTAACATACCGCAGTAGGCAATACCAAGTGAACCTGCAGTAGGCAATACCAAGTAAGCGCAGCACAAACAACAACAACTGAAACTAAATAATAAGCGCAGCTCAAGTAACGCAGACATAACAACGGAAGCGCATGCGAGCAGCAAAACAACATAAGCAGTCCAAAATCGTGGGAATCGCCGACTCAGCTATGAAGAGTCACGCGGCAGTCTGCGTGAGGTGTTGGCAATTAGGGAGTTAGGTATTCAGGTGCAGACACCGAAACATTCAGTTGTATTAACTCGCTCGGCATTATCGGCTGCCCTTGCAAAGCAAGGGAAATAAATAATTAAACCAGACTTACCGTGTTTGATTTACTGGCGCCCAACGTGGGGCCACGCGTATTTAATATTAAAGTATCGTGGCCGTGTGCCCGGACCCAGGGCAGTGTTCAAATAAAAAAAAGGCCGTATAGCCAAAAGTGAACACGAACAAAAACTAAATTAAAGTGTTTGAATAAAAAAGGCCGTATAGCCAAAAGTGAACACGAACAAAAACTAAATTAAAGTGTTTGAATAAAAAAGGCCGTATAGCCAAAAGTGAATACGAACAAAAACTAAATTAAAGTGTTTGAATAAAAAAAGGCCGTATAGCCGTAGTTTGACCACTAACAGTGTTAAATCAAGGACATTTAGCTGAAGGCTAAAAACAAGGAAAGAATCATCAAATCATAAAATTAAAACAACAATCAAGTCCCTCTCCACCTGGCTGACCAAAGGAACTGGAAGACGGGAATATTAATTAGAGTCTAGAGTAGCATGAACCTGTAAGTAGAGTGCTCCATATAATTAAGTTAGGAAAGATATAAAAGAAAGACCTCTTAGAAAAGTTATATTATAACATTATAACAAAGTGACTCGACATGGACGAAAATAGCATTCGCGCTTTAATGGGTGCCGCTGTTCGGGCAGCAACAGAACAAACGAGACGAGAATTCCAATCGACAGTGGACGCATTGACAGCTAGGCTGACGCAGATAGAGAGACCGTCTCAGGTCGAAGAATACCAGGAGATATCTATTGACCCGACAGTCAGGTGCGATGAATCTCTGGGCGTGGTAAAGTCCTTGCCAGAGTTCAATGGTGACCAGTCCCGATACGTGTCGTGGCGTCAGGCAGCCCATACCGCCTATAAAATATTTGAAATCTCGCAGGGCAGTTCCAAACACTACCAGCCTGTGGGCATAATCAGGAACAAATTTGTAGGGTCTGCGGATTCAATGCTGTCCTCTTTTAACACTATACTGAATTTTAAAGCCATCATAGCCAGACTTGACTTTACCTATGCTGACAAGAAACCAGTCTACATATTAGAATAGGAAATGTCAACCCTACGTCAAGGGAAATTGACAATAAATGCCTTCTACGACGAAGTCGAGAAAAAATTTACAGCAATCATCAACAAGACGTTGATGTCATACAAAAACAAGACGGACGTTTTTAAATCGCTAAATGCGAAATACCGCCAGGACGCATTACGGGTATTCGTATCCGGCCTGAATCGTCCGCTCTGCGATATTCTGTTCTCGTCGAGGCCATCAGACATGGCGTCAGCCCTAGCGCTCGCTCAGGAGCTAGAATCCAATCAGGCGCGTTCTCTATTTGCTACCAGATTTTCTGACAACAGACTTCCGGACTATAGTTTGCAAACACGTAACCTTAATACAATGCCCTTGCCAAGAAATAGCGTACTCTTTCCCAGACCACCGATTGGACAACCGCACCAACGACCAACTCCTATGGACATAGACCCAAGCCTCTCTAGATTCAGGGTCGCCCAACAAGGTGAGATACCCAACGACCTCCTGCCACCACAAGTACCTCCATTTGAAACCTTCTCCTTCTAACCCTCGAGCATTTCCTTCAGGTAGAACAGCATTCGGGAACCAATACCCAAGGAATTCTGATATGCAGGTAGCACAGAAAAGACAACGCGATAGCGACCGCTATAATAATAACAAGATACAACGCATAAACCATTTAGATCAATATCCTTCAGACGAAACTTACGAAAATCCCGACGGCTACTGCCAACCAGATAAATATAACGATGAACCCGAGTACGAAAACAGTTACACCGACACCGATGGTGCAAATCGAGAGGAAGCATCTGACGAGATTAATTTTTTAGGGGTAGCTCCCTGCTACCATACGTTAGCAGGACATTCGAAGGACAGCTACTAAAATTTCTGGTGGACACGGGTGCATCAAAAAACTACGTTAAGCATGCAAACTGGAAGGGTATCAAACCTATTTCATCCCCATTTCTGGTCAGCTCCATTCATGGCACGGATAAAATTAGCAATAAGTGCACCATAAATATTTTCAATACTAACTCAGATTTCTTTATTCTACCTACGCTCAGGACCTTTGACGGTATAATAGGTTACGACCTCCTTCGAAAAATAGATGCAAGATTGGACATTAAAAAGGGAATCCTATTACATGAAAATGGCTCAGAGAAATTATTGTATTTCCATTGTAACGATGTTAACAGTATAATCGTTAATAGAGATATCGAACAATTAAAAGCAAAATACGCTGCTGTTTTCTCTGACCGAAATGAGTCTTTACCTTATAATACAAATATTGTAGCAACCATCAGGACAACGAACGATGAATCAGTTTACTCTAAATCCTACCCATTCCCAATGGCCGCCTCTAATTTCGTTAACAAGGAAGTTAGCAATCTCTTGCGCGATGGAATTATTAGACCATCGCGCTCCCCATATAATAGTCCAGTTTGGGTGGTTCACAAAAAAGGAACAGATGATGCAGGAAAGAAAAAGCTGCGCATGGTGCTAGAAAAGTATACTCAGCAAGAAACAGAGCATTAATAGACGACATAGAATCAGCCCTGTATTCCGTCACTTTGGGTAAGATACAATTAATTAGTCCAATGTTGTAAAATAGTGATGAGGTTAAGAACTTACTAACCACCGAGCACTCTACAGATATAACAATAAGCGATTTACTAACAGTGTCAAAATTGAAAATTTTACAAGACCATGAAAACATTTATTTCGTAATTAAATACCCAATTGTAAAACAGAATTGTAAGAAATTTAAAATTACGCCGGGTGTAAAAGATTCCAAATCAATTATAATAGAGACTAGTCAAGTGTCAAAATGTAACAACGAATATCAACAGCTTCAGAATTGTAAAAATTCAGTATCAACCATATTTTGTCAATTATCAAATGTGAATAGCTCTTGTATTTTAAACTTGTTAAGCCAACGACCTGCATTATCCAGACTATAACAGCTGACCACATCGACCCGGTGGAGGAAATTAACGAAGGCCTTGTCGTTATTAACGATAAATTGATTGAAGTTCGCGAAAAAAATTCCCTCCCAGTAATTTTGAACGGAACATTCGTAATAAAGTTTACAGAGAATGTAACCATTAATGGCACAACATACACGAACTGGCGGAAGATGGTGCGCTTGTATCCTGAGGCCATGCCCGCACAATTTCTGAACCTGACAAACCATACCACATTCTTGTCACTTCCATACCTGCACAACATAAACCAAAAGAATCAGCGACATATTGCATCATTGAGGGGATTTGTTGAAGCACAATCATCTCAATGGCTTATAGCTTACGCCGTTACAATTGCTTTTTTTGTATTTGCCATATTAGCTTACATAATCAACAATCGCCGGAAGCGCAATGTTAGTATCGCAATATTGGACAGCGTTCTTAAGGAATCCGTGGACGTCTCCTCTTCTAGCGGGGGAATAGTTAACATACCATAGTAGGCGACTTCAAATGAACCAACAACAACTGAAACAAATAAAATGCGCAGCTCAGGTAACGCAGACACAACAACGGAAGCGCATGCCAGCAGTCCGAAATCGTGGGAATCGCCGACTCAGCTAAAAAGAGTCACGCGGCAGTCTACGTGAGGTGTTGGTAGTTAGGGAACTAGGTATTCAGGTGCAGACACCGCAATTCAGTTGTACTGACTCGCTCGGCATTATCGGCTGCCCTTGCATAGCAAGGGAAATAAATAATTAAACCACAGGCTTGCCGTGTTTGATTTACTTATATATCCTCTTCTCCTTATCTGTAAAGTAACTATTAATTTTATACAAGTTATTTTCTTTATATGCAACAGCTAGTAGCTATCCATTTTCTTCATAATACTTTGCGTTATTATTCTTTGCGATAAAAGTGCAATTTGATTGTGTTATTTTAGATAAACTTAGTAAATTTTGATTTATGTCTTTAACATAGTAAATATTTTTTATATTAATTTCGTTTTCTTTGTTATAAGTTTTGAAAGTTGTTTTTACATTGCCCATTTTCGTAGCTTTTAAAATTTTTCCGTCGGGCAGTTCAACATTAACAGGTTCTTTTAAATTAACATATTAATTAAAAAATGTACTATTCATTATTATATGGTCTGAACAACCACTATCTACTAACCAGTTTATTTCGTTCGGTTTATCCGAATTTTCTCTATCCCGTTTTACCTCTGAATTGTACACTTGGGTAACCCACACTTGTGCGGAGCTTGAATTGTTGGTACTCTGATTTTGTGAATTCTCTCCTCTTGATCGTGCTGACTGGAAACCTCTTCCTCGTCCGCAACTGCTGTACCCACCACCTTTGCTGTAGCTTGCTTGATAATTCCTTTGACTTCGTTCGTTATCTCTGTTCTCTCCTCCATTACTCTTTTTTGCTTCTGTGTACCAACAATCCCTCTTGATATATCCCGGCTTTTTGCATGTAAAACAAACGCCTCTCGTTGTTGCGGAAAATGTACTTACGCTGTTCCTCTTTTCAGTTTGGTTTCTATTCAAGTTCTTCTCTATGATTTTTGATTTTACGTATTCCACAGTTATCTGCTCTTCTGGTATGACATCCAAAAAATCTCCGATATAGCTATCGCTCGGCGGTAATGCTTTCAACACATTTCTCATTTTTTCTTGTTCTTCCATCTTCCCGCCTGCTGCTTTGAATTCATTTACAGACTTTTCAAACTCTAAAAAGAATTTTTCAGCAGTATCGTAATTTTTTAATTTAATTTCATCAATATTGTTTCTACGGAAAATTTGTAATGCCGTTGATTGGGTATTGTACATCTTGTCCAATTTATTGATCATATCCAAAGATGAGTCACAGTCGCAAATGTACTCTAACTGTTTGTCACAGATTGTGCTAATTAATATGGTTTTCGCTCTTAGATCTTTCCTTTTCCACTGTACCTCGTCATATTTTTCTGCTCTTCTTCTCGTAGCCGAATCATTGCACTCCTTATACTCCAAAAGCATCATAAGTCGTATTTTCCTGCTCGAAAAATTTGCGCCATCAAAAATTGGTATTGCAATATCTTCGAATTTTGCAGTGGCCATTGTAAATTTGTATTGACACGTGTGCACGTTTTATAATATGTATATATGAGTTAGTTTTAATCTGAAGACATCGGTCTTCGCTTAATTTTTCGAAAATTAACTAATTATTTTTATCAAAGGAAGGTATATTTTTTCACTCCTTCTGTTTGTTCATAATTTTAATCTTTAATCTCGACCACGTGTCTATACATTTTTTGTTCATAAACTTGAGTTCTGTACCACACTGTATTACATTTTAAGGGTATTTTCAACATTTCACCATTATTTTTGATTGTCTTTATGTATTTATGCGAACTTTTATCATTAATAAATTATTTTAAATTAATAACCTTGCTTTGCTACCATGTTGGATTTATTAGTTATATTGATTGTTTAACCAAATTAAATGTATAGTAAGTCCGAGTTACATGAGTGAGTTTCTTAAACTGAGAACTTCTGCTCTCGATCTTATTATTCAAAATTAAACTTATATATGTATGTACACATCTATATATGCAAGTATACGGTAACAAACATGTATACAATAATTTAATATATATTAATATACATATGTTCAGGGTTGTCATATTTAATTATATTTCCAACAAATACATATGACTTTTAGCACATATTTTTGCAACTGCGTCCTTCGCCTTTTGCTATATTGGAATGGAAGCCAACCCCTTAATCGAATAAACATTTTCCTTTTACCACATTTTCAATTTAATTATTTTAATTTAGATTTTGTGCAAAATGTATTTCTTCTATTTGAAAAATTAAATGAATAAATTGCGGAAAACTGATTCCATACGGTAGGTTATTTTCTTTCTTTTACCCAATCACATTTTCTAAAACTTGTGCAAACTTAATTCGGTGTATTCGGATAGAAGCTTACGCTGGCTTAAGCCTCAATAATAGTTTGTATGCCCAAATAAATGTAAGCCTATAATACTACACCAATATGAAGGTGTTTAAAGTCAGAGTATACTTCTATCAAGGACGCTATTTATTTATTTATTTCGGTCGATTGAACAATAATTTCTTACTGACTATAAGACTAAAGTACTTTAGACTAAATGAAATAAGAGTAGTAGATAGTAAGCTACATATGTACTGCTCCACAAGTTAAGGACGATTCGTAGTTTTGAACATCATTTAATTCCGAAAAGTATTCAACTTTCAACTGAACCATTCAATAGCTGGGTAACAAAAGAACAAGCAAGATGTTACTAAGGGCCAGTTTTTCAGTGCAAGTTGAACTCTGTTTGTCGTTTAAACTAAGTTTAAACTCAGAATGCAGTTTTTCAGTCAACTTTAAACGGAGTTTAAACTAAGTTTAAACGGCCGATTGTGCTCGGTTAAACTTAGTTTAACTTATCAGCTGTTTGCTAACTACTTCGTTTTGGTTGCAACAAATTTAGTTGGGCGCAAGGAAACTAAGTTTAAAATTAAACTGAGTTTAACTAAACTTAGTTTAAACTGAGTTTAAACCAGCACTGAAAAACTGGCCCTAAGAGTTTTAAAGCATGATTCATATGAGAGAACGGGGTCACACAAATTAAAAGATCGAAGAGAGATTTTGATAAATTTTTGATAATTTTTTTCTTCTATTTGCTCTAAACGAATTATTTATTTATTTATTTATTTAAGCCAAGTAGTGCAATTTAGTTATTATAGGCTAAGTAGACATAAGTTAAGTTTAATATGCAGTTATGAAAAAAAAGTATAAATATGCTATTTATAAAATAAATTTAGTGAATTCAAAAAGCGATCTTTTGAATATGAAAAATCTATCTCGATAAGTTTAGAGACTATATTGAACTCAATCAGAGCTCTAGAAATAGGAGCCTTTTGAGCATAAAGAGATTTAAAAACCCCAACATTAAAAATTTCCGAGCTTCTAAGTGCCCTGGCCGGAATATGAAAGAAAATTCTCTCAAAGAGCGGTGTACAGTCCACAGCCCCACGGAGCAAATCCAAAATGAAAGACAAAGATAGTATTGTTCTCCTGTTCTGCAATGATTTCAAGTTTATCAATAAACACCGCGATTCATAGGTTGGGATAGGATCAGAAAATCGAAATTTACGCAATGCAAAATGTAAAAATATTTTTTGGATGCGTTCAATTCTGGCAATGTGGCACATATAATAGGGTGACCAAATGAATGATGCGTACTCAAGTTTGGACCGCACAAAAGACGTATACAAAAGTTTCAGCGTATACGGGTCGGTAAAATCCATACTATGACGCCTAACAAAAGCAAGCATAGCATAAGACTTAGTAATTATGAAATTTATATGACTGACAAAAGTGAACTTCGAGTCAAATATTATTCCCAAGTCTTTAATTTCCGTAACTCGAGTCAGAGGCGAGTTTGAGATATGATAAGAGGTATCGATGACATCGATTCGTTTAGAAAAGCTAATTTGGAAACACTTTTTTATGTTCAGGAATAGCTGATTGTTGACGCACCAGTTTCCAACCTTATCTACGTCCAATTGCATCAATTCAGAATTATGTGAGAGTTGTGACTTGGTGTCAATATGAAAGAGGTATATTCCAATCTAGATCTTACTAGGGTAATGTAAAGAATCTTTGAGGTGTACGGCTCGGCAAAAGAAGCACTTTTACGTCGAACATGGCTTGTGATTTGGTGACTTTGTAGTCTATATAGAAGGAAAAGCTTAATTTTGTGTCCAAATAAACGCCAAGGTCAGTTACACAATGAAGTAGGTAACGACCCAGAAATATCATAACGTGTGGTAAGCATTAACTTTATTCAGAAGGGTAATTGGATCATGCCTGTTTCTAATGACCGAGTATATTTTGAGATCGTCAGCATATAAGAGGTGACGTAGCGATAAAAGGCTGTGAGTAAACATCTTCAAATGCAACCACGCAGTTTCTGTCAGACAAATAAGATTTCATCCATTCAAGAATTTAAGAGTGGAAACCCATGCTTGCAATTGCAAGATTGGCAATTGCAGACCTGCCCTTGGACAAATTAGGCTAACTACAGAGAATAATAACTTCTCCTTAACAACACATTGGACATTCTTGGATTTTATGTAACTCCAGTAAGCTTTCGGCTTTACTTGCACACAAGGGTGTTATAACTTTGTTCGCCTAACGGTTGTTTGTAACAGCAAAATCGAGATAGATATAGACATATATATACTTAAGTGATCAGATTGAAAAGAGGAATCGTTTTTATAAAATAGTGTGTGAAAATATCGCCAAAGTCAAAAAAAGAAGAAAAAGGGTAGCAAAATTTAAGTTTGTTTTGCAAAAACAAGTAAATTTCTTCAGCTTTATTAAGACGTCTATATATTTTTCAAAAGGTTTGAGTTTCTTCTTTTTAAAACCGTTCTTAGAATTAAATAGCTAAGATATGGGCTAAGAAGTGCGAAAAAGCACGAAAAATCGGTTTTTATGGTTAAGTCGAGATTTTGGGGGTGTTTGACAAATTCCAAAATTGGATTCTCGTTCTACTCAATAAGATCTATAAGAAAAAAAACATCACTTCCCAGGTATTTTGTGTGTTATATGAACCTTTTTTAGTTACTCGTTCTAAATAATAAGAATAACCATTAATACTTAACATGTCTCCGTTTTTTATTGGATTTTAACGTTATTATATGTGACATCTTTACAAAAAGAATAAACCACGCTTTACGATAAGAATAGAGCACAAAACAGGAAATAAATGTAACTTTTAAGAATAGTTCTAGTAGGAGATAAAAACGGCTCCCACTCATGGTTCGATTTTCCATCAATCCGCAACCAAAATGCAGATATTTTTCTGCAAACATTTAACTAACTATAGTAATGTTTTTTCTACATATTTCTATACATTTATAATTTACTAAGTTGTGGGGATTACATCGAGATTAGTTTAGGTTTTAAAAAATAATGTAACTAAAATAATGTGTTATAATATAATGTAAACAATGTTAAAGAGGATATGTCCTCAAAAGCAGAATTTTCAAAAGCAGAATTTTTAAAACCAGAATTTTGTTAAGCAGAATTTCGTGTTTCGAATTTTGAGCCAACAGAATTTCCGTGCCAACCCAAAATACGATGTGCTACGTCATTTACAAACTAGAAAACATCGAAATGCTAATATGGCAGCTTCAACCAGCAAAAGCGTGCTGAACTTTGTGCGGAACCGTACGATGGATGCTCAAGGGAGAAAAACCAGCATAAATGAAGGGACCTGGACATACCACACTGTGAAACACAATTTTTCGTTCCGTTCTAATGACTGCACATCAAAACTAATTAAAAGGTGTTTCGATTAAAATTATTCATCAGCTCGCACAATATGCGAAGCTGTTATGTGTAAGGTATTAGCACCAAATGCAATGCAACTAGCCGACGCTGATTTCAGTGTTGTTAGTTTTATTACTGTTTTTTCCGACTGCTCAAATCATGGTAGTACGAAGTTGATCTCATGACATAGTTTGAATTAAGTCAGAAATTACTTGCACTTTGTGCGGGCAACACTAATTGCAACTTCGGGGGATCCGCAAGACGAGGGAAAAATAATATTTTTCATAAACTTGCTGCGTCCACATTGTAAGTAATTGGTTTCAAGCATCGATAGAGAGTTTTCCGGTTGACATTGAAGTCATTGTTGCAAAAATATTTTCATACTTTTATATATATACGGTTAGAGTCGAGCAATTAAAGGAAATTTGTGACACTGTTGATGTTGAATATAAAAAATTGCTGGGATTTAGTAAAACAAGATGGCTTACCTTAAAACCCGCAATAGAACGAATTTAATATTTTACAAGCCACTAAAGAAATATTTTCTAGAACAATCTCAATGCCCAAGCATTTTAAAAGCATTATTTGAAAATTCTACCTCAGAAATGTGGCTTTGGTTTACACATTGCCAAGCGTCTCTTTTCCATAACTACATTACACAAGTTGAATCACAGAATCTTTGTATGGTAGAAGTTGCTTTACTAATAAAATAACTGAAATTAAAAATCACATGAAATTTTCTTACCACTCATGATGAAAAATACAGTTTCAGAGTTTGAAAAATCAGGAACTGAAGATATTAATAAAATTAAAGATCATGTCAAAGGTTTTTATGTTAATTGCGCTGATTATTTAAATCAGTGGGATCATGCATTTAAAGAGGTCGAAGTGATGGAATGGGTACTTTTGCGTATACATCCATCTTGGCATGATGTAGAAAAAATTTTGATTAATATTATGGAAAAGAGAAACAAAATTATAATTAATGACAGCGAATTATTTGATGAGTTCACTTGTGTTAAAAATTATGCGACTCCAAATAAACTAAAGGAATGAACGGACAGTGGAAAGTTAGTCGATAGAAAATGGACTGAAATATTTCAACATTTTGCGAAAAATTGCATACCTTTTCAAAATATCTTAAAAATAGTAGAATTCAATATGTGTTTACCGTGTTCAAATGCTCCTACCGAAAGAATATTTTCTATATTAAATAATGTATGGACTGATGAATGAAATTTGAGACTGTTTAATATATTTTAATAACGAGATGTAACTATCATTTTAATTGCTTACAGTTTAAGGAATATTTACAAAATGAGGAAAACATACTTAAAAAATGTATGAAATACCAGTAATTTTCATTTGACGCATGTTTGTGATGTAATTGTCGATTAAAGTTAAAGCCAATGAAATGTGATCTATATATTTATGAATATTTTTTGTTTCTATTAATAAAAAAACGAGTTCCTATATAACAATTTGTTCTGTTTTTTCTATATAAATTTATAGTCACCGTAGGCATAGCCGAAGACAGCTTTTCTCACTTGTTTTATTTACTGTTCGCATTAAATTTCTTACTAGGTATTAAAGGCTTCTTTAATTACTCTTATGTATATAAAGTTAAAAATTTCACACCTCTATACTGCAAATACAATTTCCCTTATACAACTGTGTTTTGCATACTCATTGCTACGCTTTTACCCCACTACCTCTGTTTTCCTCCAGTTCACCAAACGACGGCTAACGGGCTGCTGCACTCAACTTTTCTGCAGCTCTTACTCTGCTGAACCTGCGTTGCTTTCCGAGTTATTTGTTGCTCAAATTGCTACTGCGCACGACTGAGCCTTTCGCTGCTGTCACTCTTGCAGTTTACTTCCTTGTCAGTTCCACGTGATGTGTCACACAGAAATTGACGACAGCGCGCTTAATGCTGCTTTACGCAGAAGCCTTATGAACTGCATAATTGGTGTTTTCCTGCAAACTGCGCTACTTTTACTCTAACGAATATAACGGCTAACAGTGCTTTGGATGATATGATTCATCATTGACTGTACCGAACGCAACAAATTTGGATGGACTATGACTGTCTGCTGCTTCTCTCCGAATCTATGAGAACTGCACTGATGGTGATTCAACTAGAGGTCTGATCAACTGCGCAATTGGTGCTTCACTGCAAACTCTGCTGCGTTTACCAACGAAGTCGACTAGCCGGTGCTCCAACAAATATAGCGGCTAATGGAGCTTTGGATGGTGTGATGCAACTTTGTACTGTACCGAACGCTACGGATTTAGCCGTTATAGTCGGCTTTGTAAATTATTATCTCGCCACTAAAATGTTTTTCGCAAAAAAGTTAAACCACTAGCACTTTTCTTCTGTCTTTTAAGGCGAAGGGATTTTTCACGATACCGACTTTATATTCACTCTACGTCTAAGAAATAAAAAATCGGTCGTTACAATTCATTAAATTAAATAAATCGTTCTGTTCTTATTTGTTTCTATCTTTACTCTATTCTGTCGTCCCGTCAGTCCGTTCCTCTTCTGCTGGAGTAGGGTAGCGCTTGATCGCCTTGTTAGGTTAGACATACTGAGGTGATCTGACAGTATTTGAGAACATCATCGGCTCCAGAAAACGCCAATCATCTGATCAAGCGTTTACGCTTCTTAACCCCTTTCGGATGCGCTGGTGTAGTATTTTCCATCTGTATTTGCACTCAAAACGTTTTAATTTATGCAATTTTAAAAATGTATAAGCATACCAAAATATCTGCCAGATATCATACCGTTGTAAATACTGTTGGATTTATTAGTTATATTGATTGTTTAACCAAATTAAATGTATAGTAACTCCGAGTTACATGAGTGAGTTTCTTAAACTGAGAACTTCTGCTCTCGACCTTATTATTCAAAATTAAACTTATACACATATGTATGTACACATCTTTATAAGCAAGTATACGGTAACAAACATGTATACAATAATTTAATATATATTAATATACATATGTTCAGGGTTGTCATATTTACTTATATTTCCAACACACCTCTTTAAATTGGCAATCATGGACAAATTAATTCATGAAGTAAAGTATGCATATATTATATTGCAATGCTCAAATTAATCTCAAAGCTTCCCTATTTCTTAAAAACTTTCTCTTACCTAAACTCTTTGTTAACATATCGGCTAAATTTAGTTGCGAATTTATTTTAACAATATCGATTATGCCTTCTTCATAATTTTCATTAATATAATGGTATTGCACTTCAATGTGCTTTGAATTTTTTGTAAAATTTCCAAATTTCGCAATTGCGATTGCGCCAGAATTGTCTTCATACATCTTTACCGCTTTATCAAAATTTACATTAAATGATTCAATTAATAAATTTCTTATAAATAATATTTCAGTTACTGCTTCGAACATAGCAATGTATTCTGCAAAGGTTGAACATTTTGTTACAGTATTTTGTTTGTGTGTTTTCCAATATATCAAATTTCCATATAATCTTTTTGCAAAACCTGTTGTAGATTTCCTATCCACATTGTCTCCTGCAAAGTCAGAATCTACCATACAATCTAATACCTCACTTTCTAAATTGTCATAATATGTTAACTTTAAGTTTTTAGTTAAGTAAAGATATTTTAATACCCTCATGGCGTATTTGAAGTGTGTAGAGTTGTAACAATTTTGGTAGCGACTCAAATAATTTGTAGAGTAAGCTATATCTGGTCTTGTGCCAGTACTTATATATAATAATTCACCAATGAGATTTCTATACTTAATATTTTCATCTATTTCGCTAGCTTGGGCAAGTTTAAGGCTTGTTTCCATAGGAGTATCGTATAATTTTGCGTTTTCTAAATTATACCTTACAGCTAAGGATTCAAAGTAAAACCGTTCTTAGAATGAAAATCGGTTGTTAATTAGCTAAGATATGGGCTAAGAAGTGCGAAAAAGCACGAAAAATCGGTTTTTAAGGTTAAGCAGAGATTTTGGGGGTGTTTGACAAATTCCAAAATTGGATTCTCGTTCTACTCAATAAGACCTATTAGAAAAAAAAAAACATCACTTCCCAGGTATTTTGTGTCTTATATGAACCTTTTTTAGTTACTCGTTCTAAATAATAAGAATAACCATTAACACTTAACATGTCTCTGTTTTTATTGGATTTTAACGTTATTATATGTGACATCTTTACAAAAAGAATAAACCACGCTTTACGATAAGAATAGAGCACAAAACAGGAAGCAAATGTAACTTTTAAGAATAGTTCTAGTAGGAGATAAAACCGGCTCCCACTCATGGTTCGATTTTCCATCAATCCGCAACCAAAATGCAGATATTTTTCTGCAAACATTTAACTAACTATAGTATTGTTTTTTCTAAATATTTATATACATTTATAATTTACTAAGTTGTGGGGATTACATCGAGATTAGTTTAGGTTTTAAAAAATAATGTAATTAAAATTATGTGTTATAATATAATGTAAACAATGTTAAAGAGGATATGTCCTCAAAAGCAGAATTTTCAAAAGCAGAATTTTGAAAACCAGAATTTTGTTAAGCAGAATTTCGTGTTTCGAATTTTGAGCCAACAGAATTTCCGTGCCAACCCAAAATACGATGTGCTACGTCATTTACAAACTAGAAAACATCGAAATGCTAATATGGCAGCTTCAACCAGCAAAAGCGTGCTGAACTTTGTGCGGAACCGTACGATGGATGCTCAAGGGAGAAAAACCAGCATAAATGAAGGGACCTGGACATATCACACTGTGAAACACAATTTTTCGTTCCGTTCTAATGACTGCACATCAAAACTAATTAATAGGTGTTTCGATTAAAATTATTCATCAGCTCGCACAAAATGCGAAGCTGTTATGTGTAAGGTATTAGCACCAAATGCAATGCAACTAGTCGACGCTGATTTCAGTGTTGTTAGTTTTATTACTGTTTTTTCCGACTGCTCAAATCATGGTAGTACGAAGTTGATCTCATGACTTAGTTTGAATTAAGTCAGAAATTACTTGCACTTTGTGCGGGCAACACTAATTGCAACTTCGGGGGATCCGCAAGACGAGGGGAAAATAATATTTTTCATAAACATGCTGCGTCCACATTGTAAATAATCGGTTTCAAGCATCGAAAGAGTGTTTTCCGGTTGACATTGAAGTCATTGTTGTAAAAATATTTTCATACTTTTATATATATACGGTTAGAGTCGAGCAATTAAAGGAAATTTGTGACACTGTTGATGTTGAATATAAAAAATTGCTGGGATTTAGTAAAACAAGATGGCTTACCTTAAAACCCACAATAGAACGAATTTAAAACTTTACAAGCCACTAAAGAAATATTTTCTAGAACAATCTCACTGCCCAAGCATTTTAAAAGCTTTCTTTGAAAATTCTACCTCAGAAATGTGGCTTTGGTGTACACATTGCCAACCATCTAGGCATGATGTTGAAAAAAATTTGATAATATTATGGAAAAGAGAAACAAAATTATAATTAATGACAGCGAATTATTTGATGAGTTCACTTGTATTAAAAATTATGCGACACCAAATAAACTAAAGGAATGAACGGACAGTGGAAAGTTAGTCGATAGTAAATGGACTGAAATATTTCAACATTTTGCGAAAAATTGCATACCTTTTCAAAATATCTTAAAAATAGTAGAATTCAATATGTGTTTACCATGTTCAAATGCTCCTACCGAAAGAATATTTTCTATGTTAAATAATGTATGGACTGATGAATGAAATTTGAAACTATTTTAATAACGAAATGTAACTATGATTTTAATTGCTTCGAGTTTAAGGGATATTTACAAAATGAGGAAAACATACTGAAAAAATTTATGCCTCAGAAAAATACCAGTAATTTTCATTTGACGCATGTTTGTGATGTAATTGTCGATAAAAGTTAAAGTCAATTAAATGTGATCTATATATTTATGATTATTTTTTGTTTCTATTAATAAAAAAACGAGTTCCTATATAACAATTTGTTCTGTTTTTTCTATATAAATTTATAGTCACCGTAGGCATAGCCGAAGACAGCTTTTCTCACTTGTTTTATTTACTGTTCGCATTAAATTTCTTACTAGGTATTAAAGGCTTCTTTAATTACTCTTATGTATTTATGTATATAAAGTTAAAAATTTCACACCTCTATACTGCAAATACAATTTCCCTTAAACAACTGTGTTTTGCATACTCATTGCTTCGCTTTTACCCCACTACCTCTGTTTTCCTCCAGTTCACCAAACGACGGCTAACGGGCTGCTGCACTCAACTTTTCTGCAGCTCTTACTCTGCTCAACCTGCGTTGCTTTCCGAGTTATTTGTTGCTCAAATTGCTACTGCACACGACGGAGCCTTTCGCTGCTGTCACTCTTGCAGTTTACTTCCTTGTCAGTTCCACGTGGTGTGTCACACAGAAATTGACGACAGCGCGCTTAATGCTGCTTTACGCAGAAGCCTTATGAACTGCATAATTGGTGTTTTCCTGCAAACTGCGCTACTTTTACTCTAACGAATATCACGGCTAACAGTGCTTTGGATGGTATGATTCATCATTGACTGTACCGAACGCAACAAATTTGGATGGACTATGACTGTCTGCTGCTTCTCTCCGAATCTATGAGAACTGCACTGATGGTGATTCAACTAGAGGTCTGATCAACTGCGCAATTGGTGCTTCACTGCAAACTCTGCTGCGTTTACTAACGAAGTCGACTAGCCGGTGCTCCAACAAATATAGCGGCTAATGAAGCTTTGGATGGTGTGATGCAACTTTGTACTGTACCGAACGCTACGGATTTAGCCGGTATAGTCGGCTTTGTAAATTATTATCTCGCCACTAAAATGTTTTTCGCAAAAAAGTTAAACCACTAGCACTTTTCTTCTGTCTTTTAGGGCGAAGGGATTTTTCACGATACCGACTTTATATTCACTCTACGTCTAAGAAATAAAAAATCGGTCGTTACAATTCATTAAATTAAATAAATCGTTCTGTTCTTATTTGTTTCTATCTTTACTCTATTCTGTCGTCCCGTCAGTCCGTTCCTCTTCTGCTGGAGTAGGGTAGCGCTTGATCGCCTTGTTAGGTTAGACATACTGAGGTGATCTGACAGTATTTGAGAACATCATCGGCTCCAGAAAACGCCAATCATCTGATCAAGCGTTTACGCTTCTTAACCCCTTTCGGATGCGCTGGTGTAGTATTTTCCATCTGTATTTGCACTCAAAACGTTTTAATTTATGCAATTTTAAAAATGTATAAGCATACCAAAATATCTGCCAGATATCATACCGTTGTAAATACTGTTGGATTTATTAGTTATATTGATTGTTTAACCAAATTAAATGTATAGTAACTCCGAGTTACATGAGTGAGTTTCTTAAACTGAGAACTTCTGCTCTCGACCTTATTATTCAAAATTAAACTTATATATGTATGTACACATCTTTATATGCAAGTATACGGTAACAAACATGTATACAATAATTTAATATATATTAATATACATATGTTCAGGGTTGTCATATTTACTTATATTTCCAACACACCTCTTTAAATTGGCAATCATGGACAAATTAATTCATGAAGTAAAGTATGCATATATTATATTGCAATGCTCAAATTAATCTCAAAGCTTCCCTATTTCTTAAAAACTTTCTCTTATCTAAACTCTTTGTTAACATATCGGCTAAATTTAGTTGCGAATTTATTTTAACAATATCGATTATGCCTTCTTCATAATTTTCATTAATATAATGGTATTGCACTTCAATGTGCTTTGAATTTTTTGTAAAATTTCCAAATTTCGCAATTGCGATTGCGCCAGAATAGTCTTCATACATCTTTACCGCTTTATCAAAATTTACATTAAATGATTCAATTAATAAATTTCTTATAAATAATATTTCAGTTACTGCTTCGGACATAGCAATGTATTCTGCAAAGGTTGAACATTTTGTTACAGTATTTTGTTTGTGTGTTTTCCAATATATCAAATTTCCATATAATCTTATTGCAAAACCTGTTGTAGATTTCCTATCCACATTGTCTCGTGCAAAGTCAGAATCTACCATACAATCTAATACCTCACTTTCTAAATTGTCATAATATGTTAACTTTAAGTTTTTAGTTAAGTAAAGATATTTTAATACCCTCATGGCGTATTTGAAGTGTGTAGAGTTGTAACAATTTTGGTAGCGACTCAAATAATTTGTAGAGTAAGCTATATCTGGTCTTGTGCCAGTACTTATATATAATAATTCACCAATGAGATTTCTATACTTAATATTTTCATCTATTTCGCTAGCTTGGGCAAGTTTAAGGCTTGTTTCCATAGGAGTATCGTATAATTTTGCGTTTTCTAAATTATACTTTACAGCTAAGGATTCAATGTAATTTGCTTGGCTTAGAGTCATCAGTTTTTTATATACACTATAGCTTATTTCAATGCCAATATAGCTCTGAATCTGGCCTAGGTCTTTCATAGAAAATCTTGCCATTAAACTTGACTTTACTTCTTTTATTTCTCTTTTATCTTTGCAGCAAACTAAAAGATCGTCTACAAAAACTAATATGTATACAGGATTTTCTCTTGAACTATTTACATACAGGCAATAATCATAGTTGCTTCTTACAAAGTTCAATTTCTCAATAAACTTTTGAAAGCATTCGTACCATGCTCTTGGACTCTCCCTTAAACCATAAAGAGCCTTTTTCAATCTGTAGACTTTGTTTTCCCCCGTTTCATATCCCTTAGGTTCGTTCACATACACTTCTGATTTTACATAGCTATTCAAGAACGCCGTTTCTACGTCCATTTGCTCTACATAAAAATTGTTTTTACAGCAGAACGACAACAAAGTTTTCAGGGTTTGCGTTTTACCTACGGGTGAATACACATTTTCAATATGTTCTTTTTGCTGATATCCTCTCACAACTAATCTCGCTTTAAAAATATTATTACCCTTCTTTTTATAAATCCACTTAAAATCAATAACTCTCTTGTCTTTTGGTTTTTCGGTAATTTCCCATGTATTGTTTTTCTTTAAGCTTTCCATCTCTGAATTCATTGCATTTTGCCAAGTATTTTTCACCACAATAACCAGTTGTGCTGTGTGGACCATTTAAATCAGTATGTATCAGTTCTAGCGTTGCTGTTGTTCTAGACTTATTATTCTTAAACGATGCATTTGACATTTTACTTTCAATACAATTAGCACATTTCATTTCTATATTTTCGAGTTCTTTGGGTAATCCGTCCAGCAATTTATTCTTCACTATTTTATTCAGATACTGACAATTTACGTGCCCTAACGCTCTATGCCATTTTTCTTTTTCTATTAGTTATGTTAAGTTTGTATAAGTTAACATACCATAGTAGGCGACTTCAAATGAACCAACAACAACTGAAACAAATAAAATGCGCAGGTCAGGTAACGCAGACACAACAACGGAAGCGCATGCCAGCAGTCCGAAAT
Source organism: Philophylla caesio (assembly GCA_963971545.1). Lineage (NCBI taxonomy): Eukaryota > Metazoa > Arthropoda > Insecta > Diptera > Tephritidae > Philophylla > Philophylla caesio. The sequence goes on from OZ020605.1 coordinate 62,292,118, forward strand.
CGTGGGAATCGCCGACTCAGCTAAAAAGAGTCACGCGGCAGTCTACGTGAGGTGTTGGTAGTTAGGGAACTAGGTATTCAGGTGCAGACACCGCAATTCAGTTGTATTGACTCGCTCGGCATTATCGGCTGCCCTTGCATAGCAAGGGAAATAAATAATTAAACCACAGACTTACCGTGTTTGATTTACTGGCGCCCAACGTGGAGCCACGCGTATTTAATAGTAAAGTATCGTGGCCGTGTGCCCGGACCCAGGGCAGTGTCTAAAATTAAAGTGTTTAAAAAAGGCCGTATAGCCGAAAAGTGAACACGAACAAAAACTAAAATTAAAGTGTTTGAGTAAAAAAGGCCGTGTAGCCGAAAAGTGAACACGAGCAAAAACTAAAACTAAAGTGTTTGAGTAAAAAAGGCCGTATAGCCGAAAGTGAACACGAACAAAAACTAAATTAAAGTGTTGAGTAAAAAAGGCCGTATAGCCGAAAGTAAACACGAACAAAAATTAAGTTAAAGCGTTTGAATAAAAAAGGACGCATAAGTGAACAGTAGCAGAGTTAAATTAAAGAGATTTAGCGGAAGGCAAAAAATAAACGAAAAAATCGTCAAGTTAAAACAGCAATCAACTCCGTATCCACCAGCCGGACCAGAGGAACTGGAAAAGTATCTAGAATAGCATGAAACTGTAAGTAGAGTGCTCCATATAATTAAGTTGAGAAAGATGGAACAGAAATACCTCATAGAAAAGTTATATTGTAACAAAGTGACTCGACATGGACGAAAATAGCATTCGCACTTTAATGAATGCCGCCCTTCGGGCAGCAACGGAACAGACAAGAAGAGAGTTTCAAACGACAGTGGACGCATTGACAGCTAGGCTCGCACAGATAGAGAAACCATCCCAGGTCGAAGAATACCTGGAAGTAGCAATCGACTCGACAGTTAGGTGTGACGAATCTCTGGACGTAGTTAAGTCCTTGCCGGAGTTCAATGGTGACCAGTCACGATACGTGTCGTGGCGTCAGGCAGCACATACCGCCTATAAAATATTCGAAATCGCGCAGGGCAGCTCCAAGCATTACCAGGCCGTAGCCATAATACGGAACAAAGTAGTAGGATCTGCAGATTCAATGTTGTCATCCTTTAACACAATACTGAACTTTAAGGCTATTATAGCTAGACTGGACTTTACCTACGCAGACAAGAAACCGGTCTACATACTAGAACAGGAAATGTCGACTCTACGTCAAGGAAAGCTGACAATAACCGCCTTCTATGACGAAGTGGAGAAAAAATTAACTGCAATTATCAACAAGACGTTGATGTTCTATAAAAGCCAGAAGGACGTCTTGGATTCACTAAATGCGAAGTACCGCCAGGACGCGTTACGAGTATTCATATCCGGTCTGAATCGTCCGCTCTGCGATATTTTGTTTTCGTCAAGACCATCAGACATGGCGTCAGCCCTAGCGTTAGCTCAGGAACTAGAATCCAATCAGGCACGTTCACTATTTGCCCACAGATTTTCTGATATCAGATTTCCGGACTATAGTCTGCACACACGTAGCCTTAATGCAATGCCTTTGGCCAGAAATAGCGTACCCTTTCCTAGGCAACCGAACGGTCCACCACAACAACGACCAACTCCTATGGACGTAGACCCAAGCCTCTCTAGATTCAGGGTCATCCAACGAAGTGAGAGGCCCAACGATCTCCCTACACCACAAGTACCTCCATTGCAACCTACTCCTTCTAACCCCCAAACCTTTCCTTCAGGAAGAACAGCCTTTGGGAACCAATACCCAAAGAATTCTGATATGCAGATAGCACAGAAAAGACAACGCGATAGCGACCGCTATAATAATAACAAGATACAACGCATAAACCATTTAGATCAATATCCTTCAAATGGAAATTACGAAAATACCGACTGCTATTACCAACCAGACAAATATGACGACGAACCTGAGTACGAAAACAATTACCCCGACACCGATGGTGCAAATCGAGAAGAAGTATCCGACGAGATTAATTTTTTAGGGGTAGCTCCCTGCTGCCATTCGTTAGCAGGACACTCGATGGAAAACTATTGAAATTTTTGGTGGACACGGGTGCATCAAAAAACTATGTTAAGAATGCAAACTGGAAGGGTATAAAACCTATTTCATCCCCATTTTTAGTCAGCTCCATTCATGGCACGGATAAAATTATCAATAAGTGCACCATAAATATTTTCAATACTAACTCAGATTTCTTTATTTTACCTACGCTTAAGACCTTTGACGGTATAATTGGTTACGACCTTCTTCGAAATATAGATGCTAGATTGGATATTAAAAAAGGAATTTTGTTCTACGAAAGCGGTTCAGAAAAGTTAATGTATTTCCATTGTAACGATGTTAACAGTATAATCGTAAATAGAGATCTCGAACAGTTAAAAGCAAAATACGCTGCTGTTTTTTCGGACCCAAATGAGTCATTACCGTATAATACGAATATTATAGCAACCGTCAGAACAACGAACGATGAATCAGTTTACTCTAAATCCTACCCGTATCCTATGGCAGCCTCTGCATTCGTTAACGAGGAAGTTAACAATCTCTTGCGCGATGGCATCATTAGACCATCACGCTCCCCATATAATAGTCCAGTCTGGGTAGTTCATAAAAAGGGAACAGATGATACAGGAAAGAAAAAACTGCGTATGGTGATAGATTTTAAAAAGCTCAACGAAAAGACGGTTAGCGATAAATACCCTATCCCGGACACATCGGTAATCCTCTCAAACCTTGGAAAATCATCAATCTTTACGACAATAGACTTGAAATCTGGGTTTCATCAGATTATTCTCGCCGAGAAAGATAGGGAAAAAACCGCATTTTCCGTGAATAACGGGAAGTACGAGTTTTGTAGACTACCATTCGGGTTAAAAAATGGTCCGAGCATTTTTCAGCGAGCTATTGACGACGTGTTGAGAGAGGAAATCGGGAGAACTTGTCATGTTTATATAGATGACATTATTATCTTTTCCAGTGATTACGAAACTCATTTACAGGATGTAAGTCGAGTGCTCGAAAAATTATACTCAGCCAACATGAGGGTCTCTTCGGAAAAAACTCAATTCTTCAGATCTGAGGTTGAATTCTTAGGATTCGTTGTCTCGAAAGACGGCATTAAAACATCAAAGGACAAGGTAAAAGACATAATAAATTATGAAGTCCCGAAAACACTCCGCGCATTGCGTTCCTTTTTAGGCTTATCCAGCTATTACAGGCGCTTTATTAAAGACTATGCCTCGATAGCCAAACCCCTCACAAAATATCTGCGTGGCGAAAATGGAACCATTGGTACCAACATTTCAAAAAATATTAAAATTTCTTTTGACGAGGAAGCTCATGAGGCATTCCGAAAGATCAAAAATATTCTCTGTTCAGAAGATATTCTCCTTCTTTATCCCGACCACGAAAAGCCTTTCGACTTAACCACAGACGCGTCATCTCATGCCTTGGGTGCAGTTCTCTCGCAAGGAGGCAGACCCATCACTATGATATCTCGCACCTTGTCGCAAACGGAAGAAAATTATGCGACAAACGAACGAGAACTTTTTGCGATTGTCTGGGCTCTTCAAAAACTTAGAAATTATCTATATGGGGCAAACAATATTAACATCTTTACTGACCATCAACCGCTCACCTTTTCGATATCGGATAAAAATCCGAATGCGAAATTGAAACGGTGGAGGGCCTTCGTGGAAGAGTTTTCTCCTAAATTCTATTACAAACCAGGTAAAGAAAACGTAGTCGCAGATGCGTTATCAAGACAGCATATAAACAGTTTAGAGCCTAAATCCACAACTGACAGCGATACTGTCCACAGCGAAGAATCGTCCACAGAAGTAATTTCTACAGTTTTGAACCCAGTAAACTCATTCATGAATCAGATTGTTCTAGAAAGCGGAGATACAAATTCAAAAACGACCAAAATTCTATTCCAATCGCGAATCAGGCATTATATAATTTTTCAGAATATAGACAATGTTTTGGATCAATTAAAAGATTGCATCAACCCCAACGCTACCAACGGATTGCTATGCGAAATATCTGTATTAGGAAAAATACAAAACAAAATTAAAACTGATTTTCCATCTGTCAAATTCGTGCATGCAAAAAATTTGGTGTCAGACATCTTTAACGAGGACGATCAAAAAGAAATTCTTCACGCCGAGCATAATAGAGCTCATCGGTCTCTTAAGGAAAATATGATACAAGTCTTAAGAGACTATTATTTTCCAAACATGCGCAAAATGTTGAAAGAAATTATACTTAATTGCAAAATTTGCCAGGAAGCGAAATATCAGCGCCATCCGCCAAACCCCGAAATGGGACGGACCCCAATCCCTAGCAAGCCCGGAGAAATCCTCCATGTTGATATTTTTTCAACGGATCAAAAACACTACTTAACTTGTATCGACAAATTTTCGAAATTTGCAATAGTTCAGTCAATTCCCTCCAGAGCAATAGTCGATATAAAGGAACCCTTGATCCGCATTATGAATTTTTTTAAAGACACTCAAAATATTGTATGTGATAATGAAAAAGCACTAAATTCTATCACAATAAAGTCGTTGCTAAAAGATCATTTTAATATTTCAATATTTACGACACTACCGCACCATAGCACAACTAACGGACAGGTAGAACGACTCCACGGAACTCTTTCAGAAATCAGTCGGTGCATCAAACTAAGCCAGGGAATAAATGACACGAACGATCTTATCCTACTCGCGACTTACAAATACAACCGGACAATACACTCCGTGACAGAACAACGGCCCATCGACATAATTCATTTCGCATCATCAAAACATCTCGACGAAATTAAAAATAACCTAGTAAAAGCGCAGAACTCCGAGCTTAGCTACCACAACAGGAATAGGCGAACCAAAATTTTTAAGCCCGGTGAAAAAGTTTATATAAAATCCAATAGGAGACTGGGCAACAAACTTACTAAACTATACTCAGAAAAAGTAGTTGAAAAAGATTGGGGTACCACAGTCCTTATTGACGGTAAAAAAATTCATAAAGCTAATCTGAGATAATTCTGTTTTGTCGATAGGTGCCTGATCCTGATAGCGGCCGCTGTAGCGCGGTCGGAAATTTTAAATTATACTGACTCAGTTTTTATACCTATATCGGATGGGGATGTTGCCATTTATGACCAATATAAGCATATCATTCACCACCTGAATTTAACCGTCTACGAGAACATCGCCGAAGAAACAAACAACGTTCTTGAGAACTTTCCACAGTCTCATATTAGGAAAACAATACGATTGGACATCGACCGCATATTACGACTGCTAGACTTGTTAAGAATTCACCACCGACATTCCCGTAGCATTAACTTTTTGGGTACCGCTCTTAAGTACGTAGCGGGTACTCCCGATTTCGACGACTTCAACCAGCTCCAAACCCGGACAGAATCCTTGATTGAAGCAAATGAGCAACAGATTTACATCAACAGCCAGCTCCAAGTTAAAATAAACCAGCTAACTGACACCGTAAATAAAATAATTAGTACCACAAAAAAACATGAACTCGACACTGGACACCTATTTGATCTGATATCAGCAAGAAACAGAGCGTTGATAGACGACATAGAATCAGCCCTGTATTCCGTCACTTTGGGTAAGATACAATTAATTAATCCAATGTTGTTAAATAGCGATGAGGTTGAAAATTTACTAACCACCGAGCACTCTACAAATATTACAATAAGCGATTTACTAACAGTTTCAAAATTGAAAATTTTACAAGACTATGACAACATTTATTTTGTAATTAAATATCCTATAGTAAAACAGAACTGTAAGAAATTCCAAATCAAGCCTGTTGTAAAAAATAGCAAATCAATTATAATAGAGACTAGTATAGTGTCAAAATGTAACAACAAATATCAACAGCTTGAAAATTGTAAAAACTCAGTATCAACTATATTTTGTCAATTATCAAATGTAAATAGCTCTTGTGTTTTAAACTTGTTAAGCCAACGACCAGCATCCTGCCAGACTATTACAGCTGACCATATCGACCCGGTGGAGGAAATTGACGAAGGCCTAGTCGTTATTAACGATAAATTGATTGAAGTTCGCGAAAAAGATTCCCTACCAGTAATTTTGAATGGAACATTTGTGATACAGTTTACAGAGAATGTAACCATTAATGGCACAACATACACGAACTGGCGGAAGATGGTACGCTTGTATCCTGAGGCCGTACCCGCACAATTTCTGAACCTAACAAATCATACAACATTCTTGTCACTTCCATACCTGCACAACATAAACCAAAAGAATCAGCGACATATTGCATCATTGAGGGGATTTGTTGAAGCACAATCATCTCAATGGCTTATAGCTTACGCCGTTACAATTGCTTTTTTTGTATTTGCCATATTAGCTTACATAATCAACAATCGCCGGAAGCGCAATGTTAGTATCGCAATATTGGACAGCGTTCTTAAGGAATCCGTGGACGTCTCCTCTTCTAGCGGGGGAATAGTTAACATACCATAGTAGGCGACTTCAAATGAATCAACAACAACTGAAACAAATAAAATGCGCAGCTCAGGTAACGCAGGCACAACAACGGAAGCGCATGCCAGCAGTCCGAAATCGTGGGAATCGCCGACTCAGCTAAAAAGAGTCACGCGGCAGTCTACGTGAGGTGTTGGTAGTTAGGGAACTAGGTATTCAGGTGCAGACACCGCAATTCAGTTGTATTGACTCGCTCGGCATTATCGGCTGCCCTTGCATAGCAAGGGAAATAAATAATTAAACCACAGACTTACCGTGTTTGATTTACTTATATATCCTCTTCTCCTTATCTGTAAAGTAACTATTAATTTTATACAAGTTATTTTCTTTATATGCAACAGCTAGTAGCTATCCATTTTCTTCATAATACTTTGCGTTATTATTCTTTGCGATAAAAGTGCAATTTGATTGTGTTATTTTAGATAAACTTAGTAAATTTTGATTTATGTCTTTAACATAGTAAATATTTTTTATATTAATTTCGTTTTCTTTGTTATAAGTTTTGAAAGTTGTTTTTACATTGCCCATTTTCGTAGCTTTTAAAATTTTTCCGTCGGGCAGTTCAACATTAACAGGTTCTTTTAAATTAACATATTAATTAAAAAATGTACTATTCATTATTATATGGTCTGAACAACCACTATCTACTAACCAGTTTATTTCGTTCGGTTTATCCGAATTTTCTCTATCCCGTTTTACCTCTGAATTGTACACTTGGGTAACCCACACTTGTGCGGAGCTTGAATTGTTGGTACTCTGATTTTGTGAATTCTCTCCTCTTGATCGTGCTGACTGGAAACCTCTTCCTCGTCCGCAACTGCTGTACCCACCACCTTTGCTGTAGCTTGCTTGATAATTCCTTTGACTTCGTTCGTTATCTCTGTTCTCTCCTCCATTACTCTTTTTTGCTTCTGTGTACCAACAATCCCTCTTGATATATCCCGGCTTTTTGCATGTAAAACAAACGCCTCTCGTTGTTGCGGAAAATGTACTTACGCTGTTCCTCTTTTCAGTTTGGTTTCTATTCAAGTTCTTCTCTATGATTTTTGATTTTACGTATTCCACAGTTATCTGCTCTTCTGGTATGACATCCAAAAAATCTCCGATATAGCTATGGCTCGGCGGTAATGCTTTCAACACATTTCTCATTTTTTCTTGTTCTTCCATCTTCCCGCCTGCTGCTTTGAATTCATTTACAGACTTTTCAAACTCTAAAAAGAATTTTTCAGCAGTATCGTAATTTTTTAATTTAATTTCATCAATATTGTTTCTACGGAAAATTTGTAATGCCGTTGATTGGGTATTGTACATCTTGTCCAATTTATTGATCATATCCAAAGATGAGTCACAGTCGCAAATGTACTCTAACTGTTTGTCACAGATTGTGCTAATTAATATGGTTTTCGCTCTTAGATCTTTCCTTTTCCACTGTACCTCGTCATATTTTTCTGCTCTTCTTCTCGTAGCCGAATCATTGCACTCCTTATACTCCAAAAGCATCATAAGTCGTATTTTCCTGCTCGAAAAATTTGCGCCATCAAAAATTGGTATTGCAATATCTTCGAATTTTGCAGTGGCCATTGTAAATTTGTATTGACACGTGTGCACGTTTTATAATATGTATATATGAGTTAGTTTTAATCTGAAGACATCGGTCTTCGCTTAATTTTTCGAAAATTAACTAATTATTTTTATCAAAGGAAGGTATATTTTTTCACTCCTTCTGTTTGTTCATAATTTTAATCTTTAATCTCGACCACGTGTCTATACATTTTTTGTTCATAAACTTGAGTTCTGTACCACACTGTATTACATTTTAAGGGTATTTTCAACATTTCACCATTATTTTTGATTGTCTTTATGTATTTATGCGAACTTTTATCATTAATAAATTATTTTAAATTAATAACCTTGCTCTGCTACCATGTTGGATTTATTAGTTATATTGATTGTTTAACCAAATTAAATGTATAGTAAGTCCGAGTTACATGAGTGAGTTTCTTAAACTGAAAACTTCTGCTCTCGATCTTATTATTCAAAATTAAACTTATATATGTATGTACACATCTATATATGCAAGTATACGGTAACAAACATGTATACAATAATTTAATATATATTAATATACATATGTTCAGGGTTGTCATATTTAATTATATTTCCAACAAATACATATGACTTTTAGCACATATTTTTGCAACTGCGTCCTTCGCCTTTTGCTATATTGGAATGGAAGCCAACCCCTTAATCGAATAAACATTTTCCTTTTACCACATTTTCAATTTAATTATTTTAATTTAGATTTTGTGCAAAATGTATTTCTTCTATTTGAAAAATTAAATGAATAAATTGCGGAAAACTGATTCCATACGGTAGGTTATTTTCTTTCTTTTACCCAATCACATTTTCTAAAACTTGTGCAAACTTAATTCGGTGTATTCGGATAGAAGCTTACGCTGGCTTAAGCCTCAATAATAGTTTGTATGCCCAAATAAATGTAAGCCTATAATACTACACCAATATGAAGGTGTTTAAAGTCAGAGTATACTTCTATCAAGGACGCTATTTATTTATTTATTTCGGTCGATTGAACAATAATTTCTTACTGACTATAAGACTAAAGTACTTTAGACTAAATGAAATAAGAGTAGTAGATAGTAAGCTACATATGTACTGCTCCACAAGTTAAGGACGATTCGTAGTTTTGAACATCATTTAATTCCGAAAAGTATTCAACTTTCAATTGAACCATTCAATAGCTGGGTAACAAAAGAACAAGCAAGATGTTACTAAGAGTTTTAAAGCATGATTCATATGAGAGAACGGGGTCACACAAATTAAAAGATCGAAGAGAGATTTTGATAAATTTTTGATAATTTTTTTCTTCTATTTGCTCTAAACGAATTATTTATTTATTTATTTATTTAAGCCAAGTAGTGCAATTTAGTTATTATAGGCTAAGTAGACATAAGTTAAGTTTAATATGCAGTTATGAAAAAAAAGTATAAATATGCTATTTATAAAATAAATTTAGTGAATTCAAAAAGCGATCTTTTGAATATGAAAAATCTATCTCGATAAGTTTAGAGACTCTATTGAACTCAATCAGAGCTCTAGAAATAGGAGCCTTTTGAGCATAAAGAGATTTAAAAACCCCAACATTAAAAATTTCCGAGCTTCTAAGTGCCCTGGCCGGAATATGAAAGAAAATTCTCTCAAAGAGCGGTGTACAGTCCACAGCCCCACGGAGCAAATCCAAAATGAAAGACAAAGATAGTATTGTTCTCCTGTTCTGCAATGATTTCAAGTTTATCAATAAACACCGCGATTCATAGGTTGGGATAGGATCAGAAAATCGAAATTTACGCAATGCAAAATGTAAAAATATTTTTTGGATGCGTTCAATTCTGGCAATGTGGCACATATAATAGGGTGACCAAATGAATGATGCGTACTCAAGTTTGGACCGCACAAAAGACGTATACAAAAGTTTCAGCGTATACGGGTCGGTAAAATCCATACTATGACGCCTAACAAAAGCAAGCATAGCATAAGACTTAGTAATTATGAAATTTATATGACTGACAAAAGTGAACTTCGAGTCAAATATTATTCCCAAGTCTTTAATTTCCGTAACTCGAGTCAGAGGCGAGTTTGAGATATGATAAGAGGTATCGATGACATCGATTCGTTTAGAAAAGCTAATTTGGAAACACTTTTTTATGTTCAGGAATAGCTGATTGTTGACGCACCAGTTTCCAACCTTATCTACGTCCAATTGCATCAATTCAGAATTATGTGAGAGTTGTGACTTGGTGTCAATATGAAAGAGGTATATTCCAATCTAGATCTTACTAGGGTAATGTAAAGAATCTTTGAGGTGTACGGCTCGGCAAAAGAAGCACTTTTACGTCGAACATGGCTTGTGATTTGGTGACTTTGTAGTCTATATAGAAGGAAAAGCTTAATTTTGTGTCCAAATAAACGCCAAGGTCAGTTACACAATGAAGTAGGTAACGACCCAGAAATATCATAACGTGTGGTAAGCATTAACTTTATTCAGAAGGGCAATTGGATCATGCCTGTTTCTAATGACCGAGTATATTTTGAGATCGTCAGCATATAAGAGGTGACGTAGCGATAAAAGGCTGTGAGTAAACATCTTCAAATGCAACCACGCAGTTTCTGTCAGACAAATAAGATTTCATCCATTCAAGAAATTAAGAGTGGAAACCCATGCTTGCAATTGCAAGATTGGCAATTGCAGACCTGCCCTTGGACAAATTAGGCTAACTACAGAGAATAATAACTTCTCCTTAACAACACATTGGACATTCTTGGATTTTATGTAACTCCAGTAAGCTTTCGGCTTTTTTTATACCCGAGCGTACTTGCACACAAGGGTGTTATAACTTTGTTCGCATAACGGTTTTTTGTAACAGCAAAAAAAAATCGAGATAGATATAGACATATATATACTTAAGTGATCAGATTGAAAAGAGGAATCGTTTTTATAAAATAGTGTGTGAAAATATCGCCAAAGTCAAAAAAAGAAGAAAAAGGGTAGCAAAATTTAAGTTTGTTTTGCAAAACCAAGTAAATTTCTTCAGCTTTATTAAGACGTCTATATATTTTTCAAAAGGTCTGAGCTTCTTTATTTTAAAACCGTTCTTAGAATGAAAATCGGTTGTTAATTAGCTAAGATATGGGCTAAGAAGTGCGAAAAAGCACGAAAAATCGGTTTTTAAGGTTAAGTCGAGATTTTGGGGGTGTTTGACAAATTCCAAAATTGGATTCTCGTTCTACTCAATAAGACCTTTAAGAAAAAAAACATCACTTCCCAGGTATTTTGTGTGTTATATGAACCTTTTTTAGTTACTCGTTCTAAATAATAAGAATAACCATTAACACTTAACATGTCTCTGTTTTTATTGGATTTTAACGTTATTATATGTGACATCTTTACAAAAAGAATAAACCACGCTTTACGATAAGAATAGAGCACAACACAGGAAATAAATGTAACTTTTAAGAATAGTTCTATTAGAAGATAAAAACGGCTCCCACTCATGGTTCGATTTTCCATCAATCCGCAACCAAAATGCAGATATTTTTCTGCAAACATTTAACTAACTATAGTATTGTTTTTCTATTTCTAAACATTTATAATTTACTAAGTTGTGGGGATTACATCGAGATTAGTTTAGGTTTTAAAAAATAATGTAATTAAAATTATGTGTTATAATATAATGTAAACAATGTTAAAGAGGATATGTCCTCAAAAGCAGAATTTTCAAAAGCAGAATTTTGAAAACCAGAATTTTGTTAAGCAGAATTTCGTGTTTCGAATTTTGAGCCAACAGAATTTCCGTGCCAACCCAAAATACGATGTGCTACGTCATTTACAAACTAGAAAACATCGAAATGCTAATATGGCAGCTTCAACCAGCAAAAGCGCGCTGAACTTTGTGCGGAACCGTACGATGGATGCTCAAGGGAGAAAAACCAGCATAAATGAAGGGACCTGGACATACCACACTGTGAAACACAATTTTTCGTTCCGTTCTAATGACTGCACATCAAAACTAATTAAAAGGTGTTTCGATTAAAATTATTCATCAGCTCGCACAAAATGCGAAGCTGTTATGTGTAAGGTATTAGCACCAAATGCAATGCAACTAGTCGACGCTGATTTCAGTGTTGTTAGTTTTATTACTGTTTTTTCCGACTGCTCAAATCATGGTAGTACGAAGTTGATCTCATGACTTAGTTTGAATTAAGTCAGAAATTACTTGCACTTTGTGCGGGCAACACTAATTGCAACTTCGGGGGATCCGCAAGACGAGGGGAAAATAATATTTTTCATAAACATGCTGCGTCCACATTGTAAATAATCGGTTTCAAGCATCGAAAGAGTGTTTTCCGGTTGACATTGAAGTCATTGTTGTAAAAATATTTTCATACTTTTATATATATACGGTAAGAGTCGAGCAATTAAAGGAAATTTGTGACACTGTTGATGTTGAATATAAAAAATTGCTGGGATTTAGTAAAACAAGATGGCTTACCTTAAAACCCGCAAGAGAACGAATTTAAAACTTTACAAGCCACTAAAGAAATATTTTCTAGAACAATCTCACTGCCCAAGCATTTTAAAAGCATTCTTTGAAAATTCTACCTCAGAAATGTGGCTTTGGTGTACACATTGCCAAGCATTTCTTTTCCATAACTACATTACACAAATTGAATCACAGAATATTTGTATGGTAGAAGTTGCTTTACTAATAAAAGAACTGAAATTAAAAATCACATGAAATTTTCTTACCACTCATGATGAAAAATACAGTTTCAGAGTTTGAAAAATCAGGAACTGAAAATATTAATAAAATTAAAGATCATGTCAAAGGTTTTTATGTTAATTGCGCTGATTATTTAAATCAGTGGGATCATGCATTTAAAGAGGTCGAAGTGATGGAGTTCGCTCGTGACTGTGATGAGTTATAGACGTTCTACGGATCGCGACAAGTCATCATATTCATGTTCACTAAAGACGCCACAGTGACACTTAAATATATTATTACACAAAACATTTAAAAGCCCAGTTTATAAAAGAAAACACTAATTGATCAGAAGTTGCTAATAGTATGAATGAGCATCATGCTCAAAACTCAAGTAACTTAATGGTCACTGACCACATGTTTTCTGAAAAAGTGCAAAACAGAAATAAAAGAAAAAGCAACAATATGGAAGGGCCGTCGGCTTCCAAACTAATCAACAACAATAACTATTTCGCGGCTCTCGATCTCGATAGTGATGAGTGCGTAGCAAATTTCAAAGAGTATGTGACACAAAAGCAAAGCAAAACATCTGACGAGCAAATAAGCTCCAACAACAAAGTCCCACTAATAGAAAATAGATGTGCAAACGACAAGTGCACAGAAGCAAATAAACCAGCGATTAATACCAAAAGTGACAATAAAAATAAAAACAAAGTGCCACCTATTATAATCTACGGCATTGAGCCGGACAAACTAATTGAAGTGTTAACTAAAGGCATAAAAATTAAATACTTCAAAATCAAAGAAAACAGAGAACAAAAGCACACACTTTACATACAAGATTTAAACACCTTTATCCTAGTAAAAGATTTCCTTACGAAATCTTCAATTTTTTACATACTGCCCAAAATCCTTGAAAAATAAAACTTACCTATTAAAAGGGTTAAATGCAAAGACGGATCCCATGCTAATTCTAAAAGAATTACAGGAACACCAAAATGACAATTTAAAATTCATTAAAGTGACACCGTTTACTACAAAAACTTCCAAGAAAAACTCAACTGCATTACCAATATTCATGGTACAAATAACACCTGAAAGTAGCATTAATGCACTCAAAACAATAAAACACATTATCTTCAGATGCATAAAATGGGAACCCCTGAAAAAAGAAGGTATTGCACAATGCCGCAATTGTCAAGGTTTTTTTCATAGCGCTGCCAATTGCCATCTACCACCCAAATGTGTTAAATGTGATCAACCTCACAACAGCAAAGATTGTAAAATGGAAAAATCTAGTGTCAATGATCAAAGTAAACTATATTGTGTTCTATGTAAAAAATATGGGCATCCTGCTTCATAAATATAAGGGATGCGAAAAATATACTAACCTTAAACTAAAACTTATTGAAAAGAAAAAGAATATATCAAAAAAACCTATTTATCACCAAAACTTTATTAACCCAAATATAAAATTTACCGATCTGTTTGCAAAATCGACTCCCGCTCAAAACATTTCCAACCAAATTAGGAATAATGAAAACCGTACTAATAACTTATTGTTAGACCTTAAAAAGGCGATAGATAATCTAAGAGAGCAATTGGAAAATCTCCAAAAACAACAGCAAGAGCAATCATCTCGCATAGATATTCTTTTTTCATTACTTGAGGATCAACATGAATAATACAACTAAAACAACTGTAAAAACACTTAATATTATATCCATTAATGTTAATTCTTTAATCACAAAACCAAGAAGGTATGATCTTGATAAGTTTTTAATAGTACATAAACCAGACATCGTTCTTCTGAACGAAACTAAACTAAACAATAGACACAAACTTGGTTTCAGTAACTATGTTATAATACGCAAGGACAGAACTAACTCAAAACAAGGAGGTGGAACAGGTATACTCATTCGAAACAACATTAAATACGCAAACGTCACAAGCATTGGTAAAATGGCATGCTTGGAAGCTTGTATTATAAAAATACCCACTGCAGATAAAAAATCATTATACGTCGCAGCAGCTTATTACCCAAGCGGAAATAACAATGAGCATTTCGAGAAGGATATTAATAATTTATTTCAAACCCTAAGGCTAGAAAATCCCGACAATCTCTACCTAATCGCCGGAGACCTAAATAGTAAACATGGTAACTGGGGGAATGCAACTAGCAACCAAAAAGGAAAAGTTCTTCAAAAATGGATGGGAGACAACCAAATCAAATATCGTTGTGTACTTTACGCTTCAGTTACTCCATCTTTTCGCAGAACCAACTCTTTTCTAGACGTATGTATAATGGATTCCAGACTATCTTTCAAAAAAGTAAATAATACTACGAACTGCATTAATATCCTCGATTATGACAGCGATCATAGTGCAATACAAATGGAAATCTTAAGAGGCTCAAGCCTTAACCCCTTTGAGATATTTATAGAAAATAACACTAGAAATTATGTATTGATGATTTTTTAGGCTTGTCTGATCTATGATTATAGAAGAACAAATTGGGATAAATTCAAACGCAAAATCCTACAAAAATTGTTAAATAAGTCTCCGGTTCCCAAAGAAAGAAACATAGAAAATACAGAAATAGACATTCATTTAAACGCACTATCTAAAATACTTATAGATACTATTGAAGAAAATGTACCTAAATTTCCAAATATTGACACAATTAAAATATATCACAATACTATTATCACTAAATTACACAAAGAAAAAACTAATGTTCTCACTTTAATAAAAAAACATAATAGAAGGGAAATAATACTCCCGGACGTAACACTATCGCAACTTAAAGGTAGACTTAAACTAATTAAGATTTTACTAAAAGAAAATATTAATAAAATATCGAATCACCACTATAAAAAAAAGTTATTGACAATAGACCCTCAAGACTCACTGGACACGTTTAAAAAAATTAAAAAATCGTTCAAGCCATATACTGCAGTCGAATTGAATGAAATTAAAATACCTATTAACTCTAAATATATACTTACAGAGGCTAATATAGAAGAAACTAAAATAGAAACCACACTCGACTACTTTATACTAAGAGAACAAGACCTCATACTTAACGCCATAGGGTCATATATGCAATCTGTTCACTCCGCAAAGCAGACTGAGCCTGATAATGCAACTCACAATATAGTAATAACGAGCTTCAATAAGTTTTTAGAAATTAAAACCAAATTCGATACCTCGCATTACACAAAAACTACATTTAACGAAAGTAATAAATCAAATATGCTACAGGACAATCAAACAGAAAATTACTTCGCAACTCCGGACACAATAATTGATATTTTCAAAAACCTACCAGCAAAATTATCGTCTGGATTGGATGGCATACCTAATATTGTTCTAAAAAATTTGCCACACACAATGATGTCAGAATATTGCTCATTATTTAACAACATGTTGAATAACGCTTACTTTCCGCAAAATTGGAAAAAGGCGAAAACAATAGTTATACCCAAAGAAGACAAAGATCCTACTATTATAAATAATTTATGCCCCATAAGCCTTCTTCCTAATATCAGCAAGGTATTTGAAGCACTTGTTAATAACAGTATAATCAAGTTTTGTGAAGAAAATAAACTTGTAAGCGAGAAACAGTTTGGTTTTAAATACAAACATTCAACGACTCAAGCAATACACTTTCTCGTCTCATACATCAACTGGAACTGGCATAAAAAATATTGCACAGGCGCATGCCTGATTGATTTAGAAACGGCCTTTGAAAGGCTGTGGATAAAAGGTCTAATATTTAAATTAATTAAATACAAATTCCCTCTGCATCTATTAATGTTAACTTACAATATGATATACAAAAAAAAAATTATAGTATCTAATGGTAAAGCGAGAAGCTCTCGAAATTTCCAAATGGAAAACGGATTACAGCAAGGAACAGTCAACTCACCAACTCTGTTTAACATATTTATTCTGGACCTTATAGATAATATTGAAAATATCATCTCATATGCTGATGATCTCGTCATCTATCACGCAGACAACAATATATGTGCTATAAACTTAAACCTCCAAGAAACCTTTAATCGGGTCGAAACTTATACAAAAAATTGGCACCCAAAAACAAACTTAAAAAAGTGCGAAACAATCTTGTTTAGGCCACCAGTAAAAAAATGGAACCGCGATACACGGAAAAACTGGAAAAACTTTGGAATAAAATCTAACATAAATGACTCAAGTATTTCTGTCCAGAGCACAGTGAAATATTTAGGAGTAAACCTTGATAAGTTTCTATACTTCAATCATCACATAAATAAGCAATTGAAGCGGGCCACAAACGCATTCTTTCTCTATAAAAAATTATTCTATTCACGACACGTATCGGCAAGAGTCAAGATAATCATGTACCAATGCTTAATACGACCTATAATCACATACGCCGTTCCCATATGGTTCAACATATCTCCATCCTACATGGAAAAAATTAGAATATTTGAACGCAAATGTCTCAGAGCATGCACCTCTCTTTACAGAACACCACAAAGTGAATAAACAAAATATTATTCTAATAGTCACCTCTATAAAATATCCAAAGTTCACAGAATAGATAATTACATGATTAATCTTATAAGGAAGCACATAAATAGATGCCTGAACTGCTATATTAATAATCTCATAAATGGACCATTCTACACTAACGAAGTATACATAAGAAACTCACTGGATCTAGGACTTATCCCGCCCGAGGCATTTGTATACCTTGATAAAAACAAATTGGTACAAAACGATGTGGCTCTACCAATATTGTACCATAGATACCGCAGAGCCACAGATAAATCTATTAAATCCTCTCAACCTGTAGAAACCTTTCAAAGATACTAAAGCTTTAGAAGATCTTAAAGCTCTGAAATTTTGGTGACAACAGGACTAACCTAAATACGTAATATTAAGTTTTTAATTTGCATCGGCTGTTTTATCTTATACCCCATAAATATGTTATTCGTATAATGTTTTTTTTTGTATTTTTTCATTATACTCCTAAAATATAATCTATGTTTGTATTTATTAATGATTAATGTACAAATTTTCTTAGAAATAATATTACCACAAACGTATACAATTAATATTAATCACAGATGCTGAGGGCTCAACTTGGGACTTTGCATCTTATACTTACGCTTTAAAATGAGTAATCTTGTTTATTTAGATTAAAAAAAATGTATGTTCGAAATCAAATTTTCAAATAAACACTTAAAACAAAAAAAAAAGGGTGAAGTGATGGAATGGGTACTTTTGAGTACACATCCATCTAGGCATGATGTTGGAAAAAATTTGATTAATATTATGGAAAAGAGAAACAAAATTATAATTAATGACAGCGAATTATTTGATGAGTTCACTTGTATTAAAAATTATGCGACTCCAAATAAACTAAAGGAATGAACGGACAGTGGAAAGTTAGTCGATAGTAAATGGACTGAAATGTTTCAACATTTTGCGAAAAATTGCATACCTTTTCAAAATATCTTAAAAATAGTAGAATTCAATTTGTGTTTACCGTGTTCAAATGCTCCTACCGAAAGAATATTTTCTATATTAAATAATGTATGGACTGATGAATGAAATTTGAAACTGTTAAATCTATTTTAATAACGAAATGTCACTATGATTTTAATTGCTTCGAGTTTAAGGGATATTAACAAAATAAGGAAAACATACTGAAAAAATGTATGCCTCAGAAAAATACCAGTAATTTTCATTTGACGCATGTTTGTGATGTAATTGTCGATTAAAGTTAAAGCCAATTAAATGGGATCTATATATTTATGAATATTTTTTGTTTCTATTAATAAAAAAACGAGTTCCTATAAAACAATCTGTTCTGTTTTTTCTATATAAATTTATAGTCACCGTAGGCATAGCCGAAGACAGCTTTTCTCACTTGTTTTATTTACTGTTCGCATTAAATTTCTTACTAGGTATTAAAGGCTTCTTTAATTACTCTTATATAAAGTTAAAAATTTCACACCTCTATACTGCAAATACAATTTCCCTTATACAACTGTGTTTTGTATACTCATTGCTTCGCTTTTACCCCACTACCTCTGTTTTCCTCCAGTTCACCAAACGACGGCTAACGGGCTGCTGCACTCAACTTTTCTGCAGCTCTTACTCTGCTCAACCTGCGTTGCTTTCCGAGTTATTTGTTGCTCAAATTGCTACTGCACACGACTGAGCCTTTCGCTGCTGTCACTCTTGCAGTTTACTTCCTTGTCAGTTCCACGTGGTGTGTCACACAGAAATTGACGACAGCGCGCTTAATGCTGCTTTACGCAGAAGCCTTATGAACAGCAAACTGTGCTACTTTTACTCTAACGAATATAACGGCTAACAGTGCTTTGATGGTATGATTCATCATTGACTGTACCGAACGCAATAAATTTGGATGGACTATGACTGTCTGCTGCTTCTCTCAGAATCTATGAGAACTGCACTGATGGTGATTCAACTAGAGGTCTGATCAACTGCGCAATTGGTGCTTCACTGCAAACTCTGATGCGGTTACCAACGAAGTCGACTAGCCGGTGCTCCAACAAATATAACGGCTAATGGAGCTTTGGATGGTGTGATGCAACTTTGTACTGTACCGAACGCTACGGATTTAGCCGTTATAGTCGGCTTTGTAAATTACTATCTCGCCACTAAAATGTTTTTCGCAAAAAAGTTAAACCACTAGCACTTTTCTTCTGTCTTTTAAGGCGAAGGGATTTTTCACGATACCGACTTTATATTCTGTCGTCCCGTCAGTCCGTTCCTCTTCTGCTGGAGTAGGGTAGCGCTTGCTCGCCTAGTTAGGTTAGACATACTGAGGTGATCTGACAGTATTTTGAGAACATCATCGGCTCCAGAAAACGCCAATCATCTGATCAAGCGTTTAAGCTTCTTAACCCTTTCGGATGCGCTGGTGTAGTATTTTCCATCTGTATTTGCACTCAAAACGTTTTAATTTATGCAATTTTAAAAATGTATAAGCATACCAAAATATCTGCCAGATATCATACCGTTGTAAATACTGTTGGATTTATTAGTTATATTGATTGTTTAACCAAATTAAATGTATAGTAACTCCGAGTTACATGAGTGAGTTTCTTAATCTGAGAACTTCTGCTCTCGATCTTATTATTCAAAATTCAACTTATATGTATGTATATGTATGTACACATCTTTATATGCAAGTATACGGTAACAAACATGTATACAATAATTTAATATATATTAATATACATATGTTCAGGGTTGTCATATTTACTTATATTTCCAACACACATCTTTAAATTGACAATCATGGACAAATTATTTCATCAAGTAAAGTATGCTTATATTATATTGCAATGCTCAAATTAATCTCAAAGCTTCCCTATTTCTTAAAAACTTTCTCTTATCTAAACTCTTTGTTAACATATCGGCTAAATTTAGTTGCGAATTTATTTTAACAATATCGATTAGGCCTTCTTCATAATTTTCATTAATATAATGGTATTGCACTTCAATGTGCTTTGAATTTTTTGTAAAATTTCCAAATTTCGCAATTGCGATTGCGCCAGAATTGTCTTCATACATCTTTACCGCTTTATCAAAATTTACATTAAATGATTCAATTAATAAATTTCTTATAAATAATATTTCAGTTACTGCTTCGGACATAGCAATGTATTCTGCAAAGGTTGAACATTTTGTTACAGTATTTTGTTTGTGTGTTTTCCAATATATCAAATTTCCATATAATCTTATTGCAAAACCTGTTGTAGATTTCCTATCCACATTGTCTCGTGCAAAGTCAGAATCTACCATACAATCTAATACCTCACTTTCTAAATTGTCATAATATGTTAACTTTAAGTTTTTAGTTAAGTAAAGATATTTTAATACCCTCATGGCGTATTTGAAGTGTGTAGAGTTGTAACAATTTCAGTAGCGACTCAAATAATTTGTAGAGTAAGCTATATCTGGTCTTGTGCCAGTACTTATATATAATAATTCACCAATGAGATTTCTATACTTAATATTTTCATCTATTTCGCTAGCTTGGGCAAGTTTAAGGCTTGTTTCCATAGGAGTATCGTATAATTTTGCGTTTTCTAAATTATACTTTACAGCTAAGGATTCAATGTAATTTGCTTGGCTTAGAGTCATCAGTTTTTTATATACACTATAGCTTATTTCAATGCCAATATAGCTCTGAATCTGGCCTAGGTCTTTCATTGAAAATCTTGCCATTAAACTTGACTTTACTTCTTTTATTTCTCTTTTATCTTTGCAGCAAATTAAAAGATCGTCTACAAAAACTAATATGTATACAGGATTTTCTCTTGAACTATTTACATACAGGCAATAATCATAGTTGCTTCTTACAAAGTTCAATTTCTCAATAAACTTTTGAAAGCATTCGTACCATGCTCTTGGACTCTCCCTTAAACCATAAAGAGCCTTTTTCAATCTGTAGACTTTGTTTTCCCCCGTTTCATATCCCTTAGGTTCGTTCACATGCACTTCTGATTTTACATAGCTATTCAAGAACGCCGTTTCTACGTCCATTTGCTCTACATAAAAATTGTTTTTACAGCAGAACGACAACAAAGTTTTCAGGGTTTACGTTTTACCTACGGGTGAATACACATTTTCAATATGTTCTTTTTGCTGATATCCTCTCACAACTAATCTCGCTTTAAAAATATTATTACCCTTCTTTTTATAAATCCACTTAACATCAATAACTCTCTTGTCTTTTGGTTTTTCGGTAATTTCCCATGTATTGTTTTTCTTTAAGCTTTCCATCTCTGAATTCATTGCATTTTGCCATTCCCTATATTCGCTACAATTAATCGCCTCTTCGAATGTGTTTGGTACGTTTGCATTTATGTATATAATTTACATATATACAATGTGATATTGGGCTTCCAAACCGGTCTACCGGTGTTCTCTTTCTATTCGATTTTCTTTCAGCTGTATTTAGTTCTTGATTTCTATCATTCGTATTTTCATTTAATTCTTTCTTAATATGGTTTTCGTTTATAGCATTCATGTTATCACACTCGGAACTCTCACCATTTTCTCTATCATTTGCCTGTTCATATCTCTTAACATCGTTTTCATTTTCGTTTCACTGTAGTTTCTTAACTCGCTTATTAAACTGAGTTTCAACTAAATTAACATAATCAATTAAACAGCCTGCAGTTTCAACTTTGCTTCTAATGCAATATATTCTTGCGCATTTGCTAGAATCGTCTATAAACGTTAAAAAGTATTTTTCACCACAATAACCAGTTGTGCTGTGTGGACCATTTAAATCAGTATGTATCAGTTCTAGCGTTGCTGTTGTTCTAGACTTATTATTCTTAAACGATGCATTTGACATTTTACTTTCAATACAATTAGCACATTTCATTTCTATATTTTCGAGTTCTTTGGGTAATCCGTCCAGCAATTTATTCTTCACTATTTTATTCAGATACTGAAAATTTACGTGCCCTAACGCTCTATGCCATTTCTCTTTTTCTGTTAGTTTTGTTAAGTTTGTATGTATCCTCTTCTCCCTTTCTGTAAAGTAACTATTAATTTTATACAAGTTATTTTCTTTATGTATATGCAACAGCTAGTAGCTTTCCATTTTCTTCATAAAACTTTGCGTTATTATTCTCTGCGATAAAAGTGCAATTTGATTGTGTTATTTTAGATAAACTTAGTAAATTTTGTATTGATGATTTTTTAGGCTTGTCCGATCTATTAATTGTTGATGCAAATAAAATACTTTTTATTTCATCTATGCCCGACGTTTCGCTAAATATTTTAGCATCTTCAGGGGCGGCTCTATTTATTTCACCAAAGAAAAATTAAAAAATTATTACATGAAGTTGTTAGCACATAGAACTTAAACAGAAATAAACACACATATGTTTTTAACTATAAACGAACATGAACTTACAATATTGGTTTGTTTAAAATAAACTTAAGAGCTACATTTATCTGTACCACTTCCTGTGGTATTTTTGTCAATATTGATCGTTAGCATATGCATAATATGTAAGCGGCTGCTATGTTGTCCGTATCTTCTTTTTTGTTCATTGTTTTCTCTCGTTTTTGTAAAATTCGTAGGCTCTCCAAAGTGTATCTTTTAACTTCTCTCTTTTCTTTTTCAATTATTTTGGTGTTGGCGAAATCAGCTGTGCTATTTAATATATGCTGGCTTGAGGGCTGTGCTGCTCTTTTGTTTTTTTATGTCAGCTTTGTGTTCGGCTATGCGAACACCCAAAGCACGCTTAGTTGTGCCAATGTACACTTTGTTACAGCCTTCGTTGTTTTTGCCTTTGCACTCTAATTCATAAACAACGTTAAAAGGCTGACAGACGGGCAAGGTTATCTAGATAAGTAGCCTTGATCTGCATTAACTCATGGATAATCCTCTTCCAAATGCGCATAAGCACTCGTATAAATGCACGAAAATTATGTGCATAAGTACTGAATATTGTGATTTCAATATGGCAATGCTGCCACTTTTGACAGATAAATACTATTGTGAACTAGCAAAATGTATACAGAAGCTGTCAAAAAGTGTGTTATTAAAGAAAAGAGCTGCAAAAATTATCAAAGGTTTGTTTTTTTTAATTAATTTTAAAGAAAACTAAACCCTATTATAAATTAAAATGCATTTTTATCATTTTCAGATGTCTACAATTTTAAAAAAGCGTGCGATATGGTGCGAGCGCGATGAAATGGTTCTTTTAGAACTGTGAGGCGATAGAGCAATGGATTTGCGGCGCGCTAAAAGAAATGGCCATATATTTGCCGAGATTTCCTTCCAAATGGCAGGAAAATACAGCTCACAGGACGTGCATGTAAAAATAAGGAACATGACACAAAAATATCGGTATAATTCATAATTTTATATTTAATAGAAAAATTTAAACATTTCATTAATAAACTTTCAGAGAAGAGAAGAAAAAGGTGGGCCCATCTGGTTTATCATTATGCCCAATGGCCCATAATGGTGAACTGCTGCATAATGCTTCCAAAACATAGCTCCAAAAATTAGCAAATTAAACGAAATTATAAATTAAAATGCGATTTTTTTAGATTTCTGGTGAGTTTGTAGGATAGGAATTTATGCAGTAAGCAAACTGCTTGGCAAAAATACACAACAATTACACCAACAGTACTGCGTCCATCTCCGAATAGACTTGCAGCAGTTCTATATTCCGCAGCAGATCCTAAAGCGAACAATGAGATAGCCACTCTTTTATGAAGTGGAATACATGTCCTCATATTGCTGTCCACCTTTTCAATGCCCACAACTTTTTCACAAATTCTCCGAAAAGCAGTTCTACTGACACGAAAGTTTTCTTCGAGTAAATTTTCGTCCATTGAAGGCACGTCTCGTTTTCAAAAGCATCCATAGCGATCCTTCATGGAATAGCAAACATGTGTATACATTATTTATATCGTTCATAGCAAATATAAAAATACTCACAAATTTCCACACCTGCCTTTCTCTAACTTCGGCGGGAAGTGTAACCATACAAGACTGAGGCATCCTGCTAAGAATTATGCTTGCCAATGCATTGGTTATTTTAATATTATTTAGCAACTTCAAGAGAATAATTTTAAGCTTTTTTTTAAATGCGAGATGATTTTTTGCCAATAAAATAGCTGCCAATCGTAGTTTTTCCCTTTCCATTTTCAGCTCAATTTCGTTTGTCAAATCAGCTGATGTCTAAATGCAGATAAGTGTGGTCTGTCAGGCCTAAAATATTATGCAAATATATGAGCTCGTTAATTTGCATAAGTGCCCCCGTCTGTCAGCCGTTTTACTTTGTTCTTGTAGGCTTAGTGGGTTTTTTGTTTTTGTGTATATTGTGGACAACGAGTGATTAGTTTTATAGGCGAGAGTAATGTTTTCTTCTTTTGCTATTTCGCGATCAAATTTTCCACTTAGTCTGGGAATGAAGGTGATGCTATGGTACTTTTTTGTTGTATTTGTCGTTTCTGTGGTTTGTGTTTTGTTTTGATTTTTGCATTTCCCCGCTACTTGCTGGATTAGTTCACGTATTAAACTGTCGGGGTAATTGTTGTTTCGTAATATTTTGTGTATTTTTTCTATATTAGCGTCGTGAAATTGTTGGTGACTTATTGTCAGTATTTTATGTATTAAGTTTTTGACTGTGTTCATTTTGTAATGTGTTGGTTGGGCTGAAAAGTAATTAATCAGGCGTCCAGAAGCTGTTGATTTTGAATACCAGTTAAAAATAATGCGGTTGTTGCTTTTGTGTATGTGAACGTCCAGGAACGGATTGCTATCATTTTCTTCTATTTCCATGGTAAACTGAAATTCGATTGTTGGGTCTCTTTTGATTAATGTCTTTAACATAGTAAACATTTTTTATATTAATTTCATTTTCGTTGTTATAAGTTTTGAAAGTTGTTTTTACATTGCCAATTTTCGTAGCTTTTAAAATTTTCCCGTCGGGCAGTTCAACATTAACAGGTTCTTTTAAATTAACATATTTATTAAAAAATGTACTATTCATTATTATATGGTCTGAACAACCACTATCTACTAACCAGTTTATTTCGTTCGGTTTATCCGAATTTTCTCTATAACGTTTTACCTCTGAATTGTACACCTGGGTAACCCACACTTGTGCGGAGCTTGAATTGTTGGTACTCTGATTTTGTGAATTCTCTCCTCTTGGTCGTGCTGACTGGAAACTTCTTCCTCGTCCGCGACTGCTGTACCCACCACCTTTGATGTAGCTTGCTTGATAATTCCTTTGACTTCGTTCTTTATCTCTGTTCTCTCCTCCATTACTCTTTTTTGCTTCTGTGTACCAACAATCCCTCTTGATATGTCCCGGCTTTTTGCATGTAAAACAAACGCCTCTCGTTGTTGCGGAAAATGTACTTACGCTGTTCCTCTTTTCAGTTTGGTTTCTATTTAAGTTCTTCTCTATGATTTTTGATTTTACGTATTCCACAGTTCTCTGCTCTTCTGGTATGACATCCAAAAAATCTCCGATATAGCTATGGCTCGGCGGTAATGCTTTCAACAAATATCTCATTTTTTCTTGTTCTTCCATCTTCCCGCCTGCTGCTTTGAATTCATTTACAGACTTTTCAAACTCTAAAAAGAATTCTTCTGCAGTATCGTAATTTTTTAATTGAATTTCATTAATATTGTTTCTACGTAAAATTTGTAATGCCGTTGATTGGGTATTGTACATCTTGTCCAATTTATTGATTGTAGTTGGACAATAAAATTCACAATTGAAAAAGAAAAAGAAGGACAACTTCCTTTTTTGGACACCCTAGTAATTAGGAAAAACAACAAATTAAAATTTGACTGGTATTCAAAGCCTACGTCGTCGGGTCGCTTAATAAATTACTTCTCCAAACATGATAGGAGAATAATTTTAAATACTGCATACAATTTCATACGCAGGGTCCTATCGATCAGCGACAAGGTATTTCATGAGAATAATGAAGAAATAATTAGAAGAATCCTGGAACAAAACGAGTTTCCGGCTAACATTATTAAAACCCTTTTGCGAAAATACAAAGCTAGGTCTGTGAGAGATACAGATAACAGTGACAAAAAGACATACAAATCTTGGACTTATGTTCCAGGTATATCGGAGAGGATTAGGAACTCCAACCTTTATGATAAAAGCAATATACAAATAGCATTTACATACAACAACAATCTTGAAAAAGTTTACAGCAACACTAAGGACAAAATTCCTGATCAGGAGAAATCTGACTTGGTATATAAAATATTATGTAATGGAGACGGGTCCCACTTATGCAATAAGGTATATGTAGGGACAACCAAAACAAAACTCAAGACAAGGATTTCCGCGCACAAATCAAATATTAAATTGAGGAACCAACATACGGACAATAAGACGGCCTTATCAGCACATTGCATAAATACCGGACACCATCCAGACTTGGAAAATGTTGGCATTTTAGAGAAAGAGAGAAACTACAACAAAAGATATATTTTGGAAATGCTGCATATAGTGAACACCCCTAATGACAACAGAATTAACTACAAAGCGGACACAGACAACTGCGCACACGTCTATCGCAATTTGGTGCAAAAGTATAAAAACAATTCCTAACGCATGTGTTCGGCGCTCCTGTACTCTTCTTCACTCGTTCCTGTCCACACTCGTTCCTTGCTCACACATGTGGGCCGATCAGCAGCAAGTAGATGTCATACATACATACATATGCATATACACAATTTACACATAGTTACAAGCCCGCATACGTCTAATTGTTTTAAGGTTTCATATTATTGTTGTTTGTATGTTTTTTGTTTACCATTACGGGATTTTAATTTGTTTACCTCCTTATTGTTTATATCTTTTAGTTTTCTCATTTTCGCTAGTTTAAGCTTTAATTATGCACTCCTAATCAGTCGAACAGGCACAAACAAGAGTGTAAGTCGTGTTGTATTTTTATGTTTGTTAATAACCTAATTTTAAATATTTGTTTGGTATATGTTTTCTCAAATAATTATAGTCCTGATGATGATCTCAAATTGAGGTCGAAATATCGACAGTAAAATACAAAAATAAACAAACATCGAAGTTTATTTAATTTGGGGGCCTCGAGCTTGAAAAATAAAAATTGTTTAAATAATTTAATATATATTAATATACATATGTTCAGGGTTGTCATATTTACTTATATTTCCAACAAATACATATGACTTTTAGCACATATTTCTGCAACTGCGTTCTTCGCCTTTTGCTATATTGGAATGGAAGCCAACCCTTTAATCGAATAAACATTTTCTTTTTACCACATTTTCAATTTAATTATTTTAATTTAGATTTTGTGCAAAATGTATTTCTTCTATTTGAAAAATGAAATGAATAAATTGCGGAAAACTGATTCCATACGGTAGGTTATTTTCTTTCTTTTACCCAATCACATTTTCTAAAACTTGTCCAAACTTGATTCGGTGTATTCGGATAGAAGCTTACGCTGGCTTAAGCCTCAATAATAGTTTGTGTGCCCAAATAAATGTAAGCCTACAATACTACGCTAATATGAAGGTGTTTAAAGTCAGAGTATACTCTTATCAAGGACGCTATTTATTTATTTATTTCGGTCGATTGAACAATAATTTCTTACTGACTATAAGACAAAAGTACTTTAGACTAAATGAAAAAGAAGGAGGCTGTGTCAGAGACACGGCCATTAAGTTTAACGTAGAATACGCCATCCGATAAGACAGAAAACATATGTATAATGATAATTTATAATGATAAATAATACAAGCAAATGAATTTCTTTATTTGATAGTTACTTTTGATGATATATGTACATACATAAGCTTATGATAGGAAAATAGGATAAAAATGTTTTTAAATTATCAATTAAATTTCTCGCAAAAACGAAGTCAATGGTAGTTATCAATAGTAAAGATAAATGATAAATAACAGACCCAAATCTATTTGATTATTTGAAAGTTACTTTTGAGAATATAGGCCTATGATAGGAAAAATAGGATAAATATGTTTTTAAATTAACATTTAAATTTCTCGCAAAAACTAAGTCAATGGTTGTGTTATCAATAGTTGTGGGAGCATCATTTCGAATATAATCCAAATTAAACGTATCGCTCATAAATTTCGCCAATCAAGTATTTGAAGTGATTTCTGTGTTAAAATCACCACCAATAAGCAGTAGTTGGCAGCGCTTTCTCTGCCTTTACTCTACTTAAATTTTCCCGCCTAAAATTATGCAATAAAATGAACGTAAATTCACGCTACACACTCAACCAAACACCACACACATATTTGTTTGGATGTGTTTATAAAATTTTAATTTGAGAAATTTAAATATTAGGAAGATATCAACCAATATGAAATGTATATCAAACGAAAGCTAACATCTTCTTTTGACTACAAAAAAAATTAAAAAAAAATTTATCGCGCCGTTTCCTTATAATTAAAGAAATAGAGATTAAAACAATAACAATCTGACATGGGTGCCCATACCGTAAGATAAGACGTATTCTACGCCAATAAGAGTAGTAGATAGTAAGCTATGTACTGCTCCACAAGTTAAGGACGATTCGTAGTTTTGAACATCATTTAATTCCGAAAAGTATTCAACTTACAACTGAACCATTCAATAGCTTGGTAACAAAAGAACAAGCAAGATGTTACTAAGAGTTTTAAAGCATGATTCATATGAGAGAACGGGGACACACAAATTAAAAGATCGAAGAGGGATTTTGATAATTTTTTCCTGTATTTGCTCTAAACGAATTATGTGAGAGTTGTTACTTGGTGTCAACATGAAAGAGGTATATTCCAATCTAGATCTTACTAGGGTAATGTAAAGAATCTTTGAGGTGTGCGGCTCGGCAAAAGAAGCACTTTTACGTCGAACATGGCTTGTGATTTGGTGACTTTGTAGTCTATATAGAAGGAAAAGTTTAATTTTGTGTCCAAATAAACGCCAAGGTCAGTTACACAATGAAGTAGGTAACGACCCAGAAATATCATAACGTGTGGTAAGCATTAACTTTATTAAGAAGGGCAATTGGATCATGCCTGTTTCTAATGACCGAGTATATTTTGAGATCGTCAGCATATAAAAGGTGACGTAGCGATAAAAGGCTGTGAGTAAACATCTTCAAATGCAACCACGCAGTTTCTGTCAGACAAATAAGATTTCATCCATTCAAGAAATTTAGAGTGGAAACCCATGCTTGCAATTGCAAGATTGGCAATTGCAGACCTGCCCTTGGACAAATTAAGCTAACTACAGAGAATAATAACTTCTCCTTAACAACACATTGGACATTCTTGGATTTTATGTAACTCCAGTAAGCTTTCGGCTTTTTTTATACCCGAGCGTACTTGCACACAAGGGTGTTATAACTTTGCTCGCATAACGGTTGTTTGTAACAGCAAAAAATAATCGAGATAGATATAGACATATATATACTTAAATGATCAGATTGAAAAGAGGAATCGTTTTTATAAATCAGTGTGTGAAAATATCGCCAAAGTCAAAAAAAGAAGAAAAAGGGTAGCAAAATTTAAGTTTGTTTTGCAAAAATGAAAATCGGTTGTTAATTAGCTAAGATATGGGCTAAGAAGTGCGAAAAAGCACGAAAAATCGGTTTTTAAGGTTAAGTCGAGATATTGGGGGTGTTTGACAAATTCCAAAATTGGATTCTCGTTCTACTCAATAAGACCTATAAGAAAAAAAAACATCACTTCCCAGGTATTTTGTGTGTTATATGAACCTTTTTTAGTTACTCGTTCTAAATAATAAGAATAACCATTAACACTTAACATGTCTCTGTTTTTATTGGATTTTAACGTTATTATATGTGACATCTTTACAAAAAGAATAAACCACGCTTTACGATAAGAATAGAGCACAAAACAGGAAATAAATGTAACTTTTAAGAATAGTTCTAGTAGAAGAAAAAAACGGCTCCCACTCATGGTTCGATTTTCCATCAATCCGCAACCAAAATGCAGATATTTTTCTGCAAACATTTAACTAACTATAGTATTGTTTTTTCTACATATTTCTCAACATTTATATTTTACTAAGTTGTGGGGATTACATCGAGGTTAGTTTAGGTTTTAAAAAATTATGTGTTATAATATAATGTAGACAATGTCAAAAGCAGAATTTTCAAAAAGCAGAATTTTGAACACCAGAATTTTGAAAACCAGAATTTTGTTAAGCAGAATTTCGTGTTTCGAATTTTGAGCCAACAGAATTTCCGTGCCAACCCAAAATACGATGTGCTACGTCATTTACAAACTAGAAAACATCGAAATGCTAATATGGCAGCTTCAACCAGCAAAAGCGTGCTGAACTTTGTGCGGAACCGTACGATGGATGCTCAAGGGAGAAAAACCAGCATAAATGACTGCACATCAAAACTAATTAAAAGGTGTTTCGATTAAAATTATTCATCAGCTCGCACAAAATGCGAA
Organism: Philophylla caesio; assembly: GCA_963971545.1. Lineage (NCBI taxonomy): Eukaryota > Metazoa > Arthropoda > Insecta > Diptera > Tephritidae > Philophylla > Philophylla caesio. The sequence goes on from OZ020605.1 coordinate 62,323,004, forward strand.
GCTGTTATGTGTAAGGTATTAGCACCAAATGCAATGCAACTAGTCGACGCTGATTTCAGTGTTGTTAGTTTTATTACTGTTTTTTCCGACTGCTCAAATCATGGTAGTACGAAGTTGATCTGATGACAAAGTTTGAATTAAGTCAGAAATTACTTGCACTTTGTGCGGGCAACACTAATTGCAACTTCGCGGGATCCGCAACACGAGGGGAAAATAATATTTTTCATAAACTTGCTGCTTTCACATTGTAAATAATTGGTTTCAAGCATCGAAAGAGTGTTTTCCGGTTGACATTGAAGTCATTGTTGTAAAAATCTTTTCATACTTTTATATATATACGGTTAGAGTCGAGCAATTAAAGGAAATTTGTGACACTGTTGATGTTGAATATAAAAAATTGCTGGTATTTAGTAAAACAAGATGGCTTACCTTAAAACCCGCAATAGAACGAATTTTAAAACTTTACAAGCCACTAAAGAAATATTTTCTAGAACAATCTCACTGCCCAAGCATTTTAAAAGCATTCTTTGAAAATTCTACCTCAGAAATGTGGCTTTGGTTTACACATTGCCAAGCATCTCTTTTCCATAATTACATTACACAAATTGAATCACAGAATATTTGTATGGTAGAAGTTGATTTACTAATAAAAGAACTGAAATTAAAAATCACATGAAATTTTCTTACCACTCATGATGAAAAATACAGTTTCAGAGTTTGAAAAATCAGGAACTGAAGATATAAATAAAATTAAAGATCATGTCAAAGGTTTTTATGTTAATTGGGCTGATTATTTAAATCAGTGGGATCATGTATTTAAAGAGGTTGAAGTGATGGAATGGGTACTTTTGCGTACACATCCATCTTGGCATGATGTTGAAAAAAATTTGAATAATATTATGGAAAAGAGAAACAAAATTATAATTAATGACAGCGAATTAATGGATGAGTTCACTTGTATTAAAAATTATGCGACTCCAAATAAACTAAAGGAATGAACGGACAGTGGAAAGTTAGTCGATAGTAAATGGACTGAAATATTTCAACATTTTGCGAAAAATTGCATACCTTTTCAAAATATCTTAAAAATAGTAGAATTCAATATGTGTTTACCGTGTTCAAATGCTCCTACCGAAAAAATAATGTATGGACTGATGAATGAAATTTGAGATTGTTAAATCTATTTTAAGAACGAAATGTAACTATGATTTTAATTGCTTACAGTTTAAGGGATATTTACAAAATGAGGAAAACATACTGAAAAAATGTATGCCTCAGAAAAATACCAGTAATTTTCATTTGACGCATGTTTGTGATGTAATTGTCGATTAAAGTTAAAGCCAATTAAATGTGATCTATATATTTATGAATATTTTTTGTTTCTATTAATAAAAAAACGAGTTCCTATAAAACAATTCGTTCTGTTTTTTCTATATAAATTTATAGTCACCGTAGGCACAGCCGAAGACAGCTTTTCACACTTGTTTTATTTACTGTTCGCATTAAATTTCTTAATGGGTATTAAAGGCTTCTTTAATTACTCTTATATAAAGTTCAAAATTTCACACCTCTATACTGCAAATACAATTTCCCTTATACAACTGTGTTTTGCATACTCATTGCTTCGCTTTTACCCCACTACCTCTGTTTTCCTCCAGTTCACCAAACGACGGCTAACGGGCTGCTGCACTCAACTTTTCCGCAGCTCTTACTCTGCTCAACCTGCGTTGCTTTCCGAGTTATTTGTTGCTCAAATTGCTACAGCACACGACTGAGCCTTTCGCTGCGGTCACTCTTGCAGTTTACTTCCTTGTCAGCTCCACGTGGTGTGTCACACAGAAATTGACGACAGCGCGCTTAATGCTGCTTTACGCAGAAGCCTTATGAACTGCATAATTGGTGTTTCCCTGCAAACTGCGCTACTTTTACTCTAACGAATATAACGGCTAACAGTGCTTTGATGGTATGATTCATCATTGACTGTACCGAACGCAACAAATTTGGATGGACTATGACTGTCTGCTGCTTCTCTCAGAATCTATGAGAACTGCACTGATGGTGATTCAACTATAGGTCTGATCAACTGCGCAATTGGTGCTTCACTGCAAACTCTGCTGCGTTTACCAACGAAGTCGACTAGCCGGTGCTCAAACAAATATAACGGCTAATGGAGCTTTGGATGGTGTGATGCAACTTTGTACTGTACCGAACGCTACGGATTTAGCCGTTATAGTCGGCTTTGTAAATTACTATCTCGCCACTAAAATGTTTTTCGCAAAAAACTTAAACCACTAGCACTTTTCTTCTGTCTTTTAAGGCGAACGGATTTTTCACGATACCGACTTTATATTCACTCTACGTCTAAGAAATAAAAAATCGGTCGTTACAATTCATTAAATTAAATAAATCGTTCTGTTCTTATTTGTTTCTATCTTTACTCTATTCTGTCGTCCCGTCAGTCCGTTCCTCTTCTGCTGGAGTAGGGTAGCGCTTGCTCGCCTAGTTAGGTTAGACATACTGAGGTGATCTGACAGTATTTTGAGAACATCATCGGCTCCAGAAAACGCCAATCATCTGATCAAGCGTTTAAGCTTCTTAACCCCTTTCGGATGCGCTGGTGTAGTATTTTCCATCTGTATTTGCACTCAAAACGTTTTAATTTATGCAATTTTAAAAATGTATAAGCATACCAAAATATCTGCCAGATATCATACCGTTGTAAATACATATGACTTTAAGCACATATTTCTGCAACTGCGTCCTTCGCCTTTTGCTATATTGGAATGGAAGCCAATATAGCAAATCGAATAAACATTTTCTTTTTACCACATTTTCAATTTAATTATTTTAATTAGATTTTGTGCAAAATGTATTTCTTCTATTTGAAAAATTAGGTTATTTTCTTTCTTTTACCCAATCACATTTTCTAAAACTTGTTCAAACTTAATTCCGTGTATTCGGATTGAAGCTTACGCTGGCTTAAGCCTCAATAATATTTTGTATGCCCAAATAAATGTAAGCCTACAATACTACACTAATATGAAGGTGTTTAAAGTCAGAGTATACTCTTTTCAAGGACCCTATTTATTTATTTATTTCGGTCGATTGAACAATAATTTCTTACTGACTATAATACAAAAGTACTTTAGACTAAATGAAATAAGAGTAGTAGATAGTAAGCTATGTACTGCTCCACAAGTTAAGGACGGTTCGTAGTTTTGAACATCATTTAATTCCGAAAAGTATTCAACTTTCAACTGAACCATTAAATAGCTTGGTAACAAAAGAACAAGCAAGATGTTACTAAGAGTTTTAAAGCATGATTCATATTAGAGAACGGGGTCACAAAAATTAAAAGATCGAAGAGGGATTTTGATAGATTTTTTCTGTTTTTGCTCTAAACGAATTATGTGAGAGTTGTGACATGGTGTCAACATGAAAGAGGTATATTCCAATCTAGATCTTACTAGGGTAATGTAAAGAATCTTTGAGGTGTACGGCTCGGCAAAAGAAGCACTTTTACGTCGAACATGGCTTGTGATTTGGTGACTTTGTAGTCTATATAGAAGGAAAAGCTTAATTTTGTGTCCAAATAAACGCCAAGGTCAGTTACACAATGAAGTAGGTAACGACCCAGAAATATCATAACGTGTGGTAAGCATTAACTTTATTCAGAAGGGCAATTGGATCATGTCTGTTTCTAATGACCGAGTATATTTTGAGATCGTCAGCATATAAGAGGTGACGTAGCGATAAAAGGCTGTGAGTAAACATCTTCAAATGCAACCACGCAGTTTCTGTCAGACAAATAAGATTTCATCCATTCAAGAAATTTAGAGTGGAAACCCATGCTTGCAATTGCAAGATTGGCAATTGCAGACCTGCCCTTGGAAAAATTAGGCTAACTACAGAGAATAATAACTTCTCCTTAACAACACATTGGACATTCTTGAATTTTATGTAACTCCAGTAAGCTTTCGGCTTTTTTTATACCCGAGCGTACTTGCACACAAGGGTGTTATAACTTTGTTCGCATAACGGTTTTTTGTAACAGCAAAAAAAAATCGAGATAGATATAGACATATATATACTTAAGTGATCAGATTGAAAAGAGGAATCGTTTTTATAAAATAGTGTGTGAAAATATCGCCAAAGTCAAAAAAAGAAGAAAAAGGGTAGCAAAATTTAAGTTTGTTTTGCAAAAACAAGTAAATTTCTTCAGCTTTATTAAGACGTCTATATATTTTTCAAAAGGTCTGAGCTTCTTTATTTTAAAACCGTTCTTAGAATGAAAATCGGTTGTTAATTAGCTAAGATATGGGCTAAGAAGTGCGAAAAAGCACGAAAAATCGGTTTTTAAGGTTAAGTCGAGATTTTGGGGGTGTTTGTCAAATTCCAAAATTGGATTCTCGTTCTACTCAATAAGACCTATAAGAAAAAAACATCACTTCCCAGGTATTTTGTGTGTTATATGAACCTTTTTTAGTTACTCGTTCTAAATAATAAGAATAACCATTAACACTTAACATGTCTCTGTTTTTATTGGATTTTAACGTTATTATATGTGACATCTTTACAAAAAGAATAAACCACGCTTTACGATAAGAATAGAGCACAACACAGGAATTAAATGTAACTTTTAAGAATAGTTCTAGTAGAAGATAAAAACGGCTCCCACTCATGGTTCGATTTTCCATCAATCCGCAACCAAAATGCAGATATTTTTCTGCAAACATTTAACTAACTATAGTATTGTTTTTTCTATTTCTAAACATTTATAATTTACTAAGTTGTGGGGATTACATCGAGATTAGTTTAGGTTTTAAAAAATAATGTAATTAAAATTATGTGTTATAATATAATGTAAACAATGTTAAAGAGGATATGTCCTTAAAAGCAGAATTTTCAAAAGCAGAATTTTGAAAACCAGAATTTTGTTAAGCAGAATTTCTTGTTTCGAATTTTGAGCCAACAGAATTTCCGTGCCAACCCAATATACAATGTGCTACGTCATTTACAAGCTAGAGAACATCGAAATGCTAATGTGGCAGCTTCAACCAACAAAAGCGTGCTGAACTTTGCGCGGACCCGTACGATGGATGCTCAAGGGAGAAAAACCAGCATAAATGAAGGGACCTGGGCATACCACACTGTGAAACACAATTTTTCGTTCCGTTCTAATGACTGCACATCAAAACTAATTAAAAGGTGTTTCGATTAAAATCATTCATCAGCTCGCACAAAATGCGAAGCTGTTATGTGTAAGGTATTAGCGCCAAATGCAATGCAACTAGTCGACGCTGATTTCAGTGTTGTTAGTTTTATTACTGCTTTTTCCGACTGCTCAAATCATGGTAGTACGAAAGCATGCCCAGTTCTTGTTAGATACTTTCTACCGGAGAAACGTGTGCAATTAAATATATTAGAAGTTAGTGACCTGCGGGGTGAAACATCAGACATACTCAGAAATTATATTTTTGATCTCATGACAAAGTTTGAATTAAGTCAGAAATTACTTGCACTTTGTGCGGGCAACACTAATTGCAACTTCGGGGGATCCGCAAGACGAGGGGAAAATAATATTTTTCATCAACTTGCTGCATCCACCGGGAGCTCACATTGTAAATAATTGTATTCAAGCATCGATAGAGTGTTTTCCGGTTGACATTGAAGTCATTGTTGTAAAAATCTTTTCATACTTTTATATATATACGGTTAGAGTCGAGCAATTAAAGGAAATTTGTGACACTGTTGATGTTGAATATAAAAAATTGCTGGGATTTAGTAAAACAAGACCGAATTTTAAAACTTTACAAGCCACTAAAGAAATATTTTCTAGAACAATCTCACTGCCCAAGCATTTTAAAAGCATTCTTTGAAAATTCTACCTCAGAAATGTGGCTTTGGTTTACACATTGCCAAGCATCTCTTTTCCTTAATTACATTACACAAATTGAATCACAGAATATTTGTATGGTAGAAGTTGATTTACTAATAAAAGAACTGAAATTAAAAATCACATGAAATTTTTTTACCACTCATGATGAAAAATACAGTTTCAGAGTTTGAAAAATCAGGAACTGAAGATATAAATAAAATTAAAGATCATGTCAAAGGTTTTTATGTTAATTGGGCTGATTATTTAAATCAGTGGGATCATGTATTTAAAGAGGTTGAAGTGATGGAATGGGTACTTTTGCGTACACATCCATCTTGGCATGATGTTGAAAAAAATTTGAATAATATTATGGAGAAGAGAAACAAAATTATAATTAATGACAGCGAATTAATGGATGAGTTCACTTGTATTAAAAATTATGCGACTCCAAATAAACTAAAGGAATGAACGGACAGTGGAAAGTTAGTCGATAGTAAATGGACTGAAATATTTCAACATTTTGCGAAAAATTGCATACCTTTTCAAAATATCTTAAAAATAGTAGAATTCAATATGTGTTTACCGTGTTCAAATGCTCCTACCGAAAGAATATTTTCTATATTAAATAATGCATGGACTGATGAATGAAATTTGAGACTGTTTAATATATTTTAATAACGAGATGTAACTATCATTTTAATTGCTTACAGTTTAAGGAATATTTACAAAATGAGGAAAACATACTTAAAAAATGTATGCCTCAGAAAAATACCAGTAATTTTCATTTGACGCATGTTTGTGATGTAATTGTCGATTAAAGTTAAAGCCAATGAAATGTGATCTATATATTTATGAATATTTTTTGTTTCTATTAATAAAAAAAAACGAGTTCCTGTTAAACAATTTGTTCTGTTTTTTCTATATAAATTTATAGTCACCGTAGGCATAGCCGAAGACAACTTTTCTCACTTGTTTTATTTTCTGTTCGCATTAAATTTCTTAATGGGTATTAAAGGCTTCTTTAATTACAAATATGCAGTTCCATCCAACTCTTATATAAAGTTCAAAATTTCACACCTCTATACTGCAAATACAATTTCCCTTATACAACTGTGTTTTGCATACTCATTGCTTCGCTTTTACCCCACTACCTCTGTTTTCCTCCAGTTCACCAAACGACGGCTAACGGGCTGCTGCACTCTTTTCTGCAGCTCTTACTCTGCTCAACCTGCGTTGCTTTCCGAGTTATTTGTTGCTCAAATTGCTACTGCACACGACTGAGCCTTTCGCTGCTGTCACTCTTGCAGTTTACTTCCTTGTCAGCTCCACGTGGTGTGTCACACAGAAATTGACGACAGCGCGCTTAATGCTGCTTTACGCAGAAGCCTTATGAACAGCAAACTGTGCTACTTTTACTCTAACAAATATAACGGCTAACAGTGCTTTGATGGTATGATTCATCATTGACTGTACCGAACGCAACAAATTTGGATGGACTATGACAGTCTGCTGCTTCTCTCAGAATCTATGAGAACTGCACTGATGGTGATTCAACTAGAGGTCTGATCAACTGCGCAATTGGTGCTTCACTGCAAACTCTGCTGCGTTTACCAACGAAGTCGACTAGCCGGTGCTCTAACAAATATAGCCGCTAATGGAGCTTTGGATGGTGTGATGCAACTTTGTACTGTACCGAACGCTACGGATTTAGCCGTTATAGTCGGCTTTGTAAATTACTATCTCGCCACTAAAATGTTTTTCGCAAAAAAGTTAAACCACTAGCACTTTTCTTCTGTCTTTTAAGGCGAAGGGATTTTTCACGATACCGACTTTATATTCTGTCGTCCCGTCAGTCCGTTCCTCTTCTGCTGGAGTAGGGTAGCGCTTGCTCGCCTAGTTAGGTTAGACATACTGAGGTGATCTGACAGTATTTTGAGAACATCATCGGCTCCAGAAAACGCCAATCATCTGATCAAGCGTTTAAGCTTCTTAACCCCTTTCGGATGCGCTGGTGTAGTATTTTCCATCTGTATTTGCACTCAAAACGTTTGAATTTATGCAATTTTAAAAATGTATAAGCATACCAAAATATCTGCCAGATATCATGCCGTTGTAAATACATATGAATTTTAGCACATATTTCTGCAACTGCGTCCTTCGCCTTTTGCTATTTTGGAATGGAAGCCAACCCTTTAATCGAATAATCATTTTCTTTTTACCACATTTTCAATTTAATTATTTTAATTTAGATTTTGTGCTAAATGTATTTCTTCTATTTGAAAAATTATATAAATAAATTGAGGAAAACTGATTCCATACGGTAGGTTATTTTCTTTCTTTTACCAAATCACATTTTCTAAAATTTGTCCGAACTTAATTGGGTGTATTCGGATAGAAGCTTACGCTGGCTTAAGCCTCAATAATAGCTTGTATGCCCAAATAAATGTAAGCCTACAATACTACACTAATATGAAGGTGTTTAAAGTCAGAGTATACTCTTACTCTGGCCGCTGTGGTCGAGTTGGTAGCGGTGCGTGCTATAACTTGAAATGCCGGTGAGTTCGAGGTTCGAATCTCAGTCAGGGCAAGCAAAATCTTTATAATAGAAACAGTTTTTTCTAATAGCGGTCACCCCTCGGCAGGCAATGGCAAACCTCCGCGGGTGTTTCTGCAATGAAAAAGCTTCTCATTAAATACGTCTGCCGTTCGGAGTCGGCACAAAACTGTAGGTCCCTCCATTTTGTGGTATAATATAAAGACGCACACCGCAAATGGTAGGAGAAGCTCGGCCAAACACTGAGCTATATAGTGTACGCGCCAAAATTATATTATATTATATACTCTTATCAAGGACGCTATTTATTTATTTATTTCGGTCGATTGAACAATAATTTCTTACTGACTATAAGACAAAAGTACTTTAGACTAAATGAAATAAGAGTAGTAGAAAGTAAGCTATGTACTGCTCCACAAGTTAAGGACGGTTCGTAGTTTTGAACATCATTTAATTCCGAAAAGTATTCAACTTTCAACTGAACCATACAAGAGCTTGGTAACAAAAGAACAAGCAAGATGTTACTAAGAGTTTTAAAGCACGATTCATATGAGAGAACGGGGTCACAAAAATTAAAAGATCCAAGAGGGATTTTGATAAACGAATTATGTGAGAGTTGTGACATGGTGTCAACATGAAAGAGGTATATTCCAATCTAGATCTTACTAGGGTAATGTTAAGAATCTTTGAGGTGTACGGCTCGGCAAAAGAAGCACTTTTACGTCGAACATGGCTTGTGATTTGGTGATTTTGTAGTCTATATACAAGGAAAAGCTTAATTGTGTGTCCAAATAAACACCAAGGTCAGTTACAAAATGAAGTAGGTAACGACCCAGAAATATCATAACGTGTGGTAAGCATTAACTTTATTTAGAAGGGCAATTGGATCATGCCTGTTTCTAATGACCGAGTATATTTTGAGATCGTCAGCATATATGAGGTGGTTAGAGGAAGATACTCAATGTCATTTATTAATAAAATAAAGAAGATTAGTTCCAGAACACTACCCTGAGGAACGCCTGACGTAGCGATAAAAGGTTGTGAGTAAACATCTTCAAATGCAACCACGCAGTTTTTGTCAGTCAAATAAGATTTTATCCATTCAAGAAATTTAGAGTGGAAACCCATGCTTGTAATTGCAAGATTGGAAATTGTAGACCTGCCCTTGGACAAATTAAGCTAACTACAGAGAATAATAACTTTTCCTTAACAACACATTGGACATCCTTGGATTTTATGTAACTCCAGTAAGCTTTCGGCTTTTTTTATACCCGAGCGTACTTGTACACAAGGGTGTTATAACTTTGTTCGCATAACGATTGTTTGTAACAGCAAAAAATAATGGAGATAGATATAGACATACATATACATATATATACTTAAATGATCAGATTGAAAAGAGGAATCGATTTAGCCCTGATTGTCTGTCTGTGATTACAATAACTTGAGTAAAAGTTGAGATATCTCAATTTGGTGCATAGATTTTTCTTTGGGCAGGAAAGGTTGCATAAACTGTAATTTTATTTGTAACATTAACCGACTTGTGGAGCAGAAAAAATTCATTTAACTGTGAAGCCGCGATGCCCAAAATTTCTAAATGAAAGTGCGCACAGCACTACACTTAATACGCAATCAATTTTTTCAGAGTTTTTCTAACAAAGTAAAGTGAGACAATAAAGAAAATAAAAAAACCGAGTATATGCTAAAGCACAAGGCACGTAAACAACGTTTACACTAACATCATCAATACCAACCAAACACGCATTAGCAAGAAATGCATTATCAACAACAAACAACTGACCTACACGTAAACAACAGATAAACATGCATTATCGAGAAATGCATCCTCAACCTGTAAACAACAAAGAACTGACCTGCACATGAGCGAGCAACGGACAAACATTGGAACAACAGAAATGCTCTATCACTACAACAAACAATAACCAACCCAAATAGATATCTACACTCGTAAACAGAAAATAACTGGCAATGGAATAATGCACTGCGATAACCACCGCCGCATCTCAACAGTATAAATAGAACTTAAGAATTCAAAATGTAAAGCAGTTCTTAAGAATATCAATAAAGCGCACGCATTTCGGCCTAGCAATAAATTATATTTTTTTAATTGATATCGTGTAAACGATATTAACTGTGGCTCAAGCCGGTCTAACTCTGGACTGCAGCCAAATATCCCCGTACTATAGGATAATAAAATAAAAATTCCATGGAAAAAATGCATAAAACCAATATCTGAAAAAGTGAGATATTACAAGTTTATCCAGTCGCGTAAAAGGCAAACATTGAAAATGCTGGCAGCCTAAACCGATAAAAAGTAAAAAGTAAAATACGACATTCCTCACTTCAAAGAGAATCCTTCACTCTGGACTCTCGCGATAAACGCCAACAAATTTTCAATTCTCTGCGCCAAATACCACAAGGACCTGCATCCATGTTTGAATATGCAAACCAAGAAGCAGTCCGTACTTTCATCACAGGACTCAACAGCTGGTATACAAGCGGCACATTATACAGTCATCACTCAAAAGACTTAGAAACCGCATATGAAATCGCAAGCAAGATTTTCCATGACAGTACGAACATGCAGTTCGACGCACAAATTATACCACAAAGATATAACCAGCGACATAATCATCCACAACAGAGATATGATGATAGAAGGATATATAATCCAAATGTGCAAGAACAATATAACCACCAACCACGCCAAGACCCGATGGAAGTGGATGACTCTCGTCAACACGTACGACCAACACAATACAACAATCAACACCTCCCAAGGAACAACTTTCAGCAATCTTAAAGGTGCTATAATTCGTTCAGAGGAGACTAACAAGCAGCAAATCGCAGAAGAATTCCTTCTTCGAGAAATTACAACAACAACATGGTACAATAGGTTATTCAGACGAGAGACGAAGACCTTCAATCACTCGCCCCAAATGACAGGCGCATCCGCTAATATTTTCATTAATACAGGTGCGGCAAATAATTATATTAGTTCTAAATGCAAAATAAGATAATCCATAGCCATAAAACCGGTTAATGTTAAAACGCATCATGGATACTCTGTGACCAAAGTTAAGAAAACTATTACATTTCTCAATCATAATTTGATATTTTTTGAAACCGAAGCTATAGAGGAGTTCGATATGCTTCTCGGTGAACACAGTCTTACGGTCTTGAAAGCAAAAATTAACATTCTTGAGTATGAACTTTTATATAAATATAAAAAGCAAGTAGTTAGCGAACAAAAAGTTAATTTCACAATTAATAATGACAAGTATAAAACTGAAACTGAAAATATCATGAGAATAAATGACGAAACTAACGAAATCCTTCCGTTTACGACTACAATACTAGCGACAATTAGGACAGAATCAGAAGATCCCATTTGGGTGAAGCAGTATCCGTATCCGATAGCAGACAATAAATTTATAAACAAAGAAATAGATGAATTGTTAGATAATCAAATTATTCAACCTAGTAAAAGTCCTTACAGCTCTCTAATCTGGACCGTCGCTAAAAAAGGTACCGACAACGAAGGGAATGCTAAAAGCCGAATGGTAGTAGATTTTCAGAAGCTTAACGCTCAGTCTATCACTGATAGATATCCTATTCCAGATGTTGCAATGACAATTCAAAACCTAGGTAAAGCAAAGATTTTCACAACGATAGACTTAGAGTCAGGTTTTCACAAAATCTTGATAAAAACAAGTAATAAAAGCTTAATTTCGGGCGAAACCGATTTTTATATACCGGACATTCAGCACTTTTACATCAACACCTCCTTAACAGAAACTACTCGGTCGGATGTCATTATTGCAACAGCCCAACAACATCTACGCAGCATATCTTGGATATATGCCCAGCATTTAGCAATCTTAGAAGGGAAACTTTTTCGTTGAACACACCATCAGAGCTTCTAAAGGAACCTAGCATAGAAAATATATCAAGTATCTTTAAGTATATCTCCAAAGCCAAATTAACCAACAAAATTTACTAAACCGTAACTACCTTTCCATATAGTAAAAATACACATAAACTGTAACTACGTATACTAAGATCATTATCTTAATACAACAAACAGCTGAAGGCGTTGTAGCTAGTGCTGTGTTTTATATGTAATATATTTATTTATAAGTATATTTTATTTTAATAAAATAAAAAAAAATAAAAAAATAAAAAAAATAAACTTTACTCAATGTGTATTAATAACTACTGACGGTGATGATAAATTTTTGACGGTGATGCTAGTGATATCAAGGGCAATATGTTCACCAAATTTTGTGACGATACCTTACATCGTTATTGAGATACCGACAGACCTTTTTAAAAAATTGGGCGTGGTAACGCCCATTTTTAAAAATTTCATAAAAATCAAGTTTCTGAATTAAATATCTCTCTTAATATCAAATTTTAATTAATATGTTTCAATAGATGAAGAAAAAACCAAATTTTTGCATTTTTCAAAATTGCCGTTATATGGGAGGTGGGCGAAGTTAGTCCGGTTTCAAAAATTTTTAAGGATGATAACAGCGATATTGAGGAAAATTTGTTCACCAAATTTTGTGACGATACCTTAAACCGTTATTGAGATACAGGAATTTTTTCCTAAGTGGGCGTGACAACGCCCATGTTTTAAAATTCCATAAATACCTAATTTCCTAGTTCCAAATCGCTCCAAATACCAAATTTCACTCAATTTGTTTGAATAGGTACCGAAAAAATGAAGTTTTTGCATTTTCCAAAACTTCCGTTATATGGGAGGTGGGCGTTGTTATTGATCGATCTTGACCATTTTCAATACCAACCTACACTGCCCAAAGAAAAATCTATGTACCAAATTGAGATATCTCAACTTTTACTCAAGTTATTGTAACCACAGACAGACAATCAGGGCTAAATCGATTCCTCTTTTCAAGCTGATCATTTAAGTATATATATATGTATGTCTATATCTATCTCCTTAATTTTTTGCTGTTACAAACAACCGTTATGCGAACAAAGTGATAATACCCTTGTGTACAAGTACGCTCGGGTATAAAAACTGCATTCAGTAAACGATATCCTACGTCCATATATTGCCAAGTTCGCATATGTTTATATTGACGATGTACTCACATATTTATCCTCACCTGAGGAATAATTACTTATCTAAATTAAATTAAGAAATTACCGTATAGTATAGCAGATCGAACGATTTATAAAGACCATCAATCACTCATCTTTTCGGATAAAAACTTCATAGAAGAATACGGCGCTAAATTAGTATATAAACCAGGGCACCAAACCGTTGTAGCTGATGCATTGTCTCACCAACAGATAAATAACACTTCAGCTTAAAGTTCACCAACTGAAAACTTGAAACGCGTAAAACAACCATTAAATACATTTAGAAATCAAATAGTCATAAACTACAGTGCAATCAACTTAGTGGAAATCTCTTCGCAAAATATTTTTTCGTATTCATGACACTGACTTTTTTATTCGTCTAAAGAAGAATAAATTAATAGACTGAAACGAATAATAAGCCCAAAGGAAACAAATGCAATAAAAATAGATGAACAAGCTCTATTCCACATAGAAAATGACATACTTTCAACCTTTCCAAATACCCTGATCGTTTTAGCTCAGAAAATTACAGAAGACATAAAAGACATAGACAGAGAGAAAGAAATCGTAATACAAACACACAGACGTGCACATAAAAATACTGACTACATACATATTTTTGGCCAACTTTACGCCAAATGTTTAAAAAAGAAAAACAAGATTGTGGAATCTGCTTAACAAACAAATACAAACGCAGACCAAACAAACAACCAACTGGAGCCGCATTAATACCAAACCACGTAGGCGAACACATCCATTTAGACCTATTTCACATGAACCGGAACACATACATCAGCACAACTGATATATACTCAAACTACTTCTACATACGGGAAATTACAAGTAAAAAGATTACACACAAATACATTGACGAAATATTACCACAAATTTACCCAAGCGCCAAGTATGTAATGACAGATAACGAATTAACATTCACGAGCATATGTGCGAAACAAGTTTACAAAAAACTACAAATTGTACATACAGTAACACCAATATTTCATTTTACAACCAACGTCAAGTTGAGCGTACACATAGAACTCTGATAGAACTCGCTAGAGTCCTAGCACAGGAGCATAATCACCCACCGGAAGAGGAAATTTTTTAACGCGGTATGACAATACAACAAAACAATTCACTCAGGAGAGAAACCCGAGGACGTGTTCTTCAATCGAGGAGGGTAACCTGACATTCAAAAAAAACCCGAAAAAAATAAAAAAAATGCTTTCCTACCATAACAAAAATCGTAAGAGTATCACTTACAAAAAAGGGGACGTTATATACTCCAAAACACACCGTCGAAAAAAAAACATACGACAGTACGCGAAACATACAATAAAAGAAAACAGAGGTGACACAGTACTTACAAAGCGTGGTACAGTCATACACAAAGACAATATACGCCTGCATGCAAGGGATAATAATTTTAATTTTACCCTCTACCGCCCTCTGCGACAGTAAAATTGATTTAAAGGACAAAAAATATGTAATGATGGAAACCGATCCAGTATACGTGTATCAGGGCACTTAATTTTTATATCATGTAGCAAACATTTTATAAATATTAGCACCTTATGAGAAAATAGTACGATCTACTTGTTACCTCGAACAACACTCGGCTGCTCAAATATAAATCAACAAAATAGAGACACTTAAGTCACAATTACTTCCCAATATCTTTAGGGCTAGACGTTCACTTAACTTTCTACTCACAGTTTGAGAGAAATTTTAGAGACTCTCGATCCTAAAAGTATAACAGATGATTTAGTGATGACTGAAGTATACAACGAACTATCCTCTGTCGCTAATACAATTAATTTTGCAAAAAATGGAAACTTCTACTCATGAACTCCAAACTTAAAGGATATTCGATGGAAAACAATAATCGATGGAAAACAATACTCCAACCTGCAACAGGTATTCAAAGATGCCATATACAAGCAACATGACGAACAATTAGAAGTCCTACGCATCATCGAATCCAATGCCGATTATAAATTTAGCAATATTCAAAAAATGTAAACTTTCCTGATATAAATCGAGGAACATCCTGTCCAATACACCTTTTAATGCATCCTGGGGTTATGTACATTAGCATTACTTATCTATGGTATAGACTGACCTGCACATAAGCAACGGACAAACATTGGAACAACAGAAATGCACTATCAATACAACAAACAATAACCACCCCAAATAGATATCTACACTCTTAAACAGCAAACAACTAGCAATGGAATAATCCACTGCGATAACCACCGCCGCATCTCAACAGTATAAATAGAACTATGAATTCAAAATGTAAAGCAGTTTTTAAGAATATCAATAAAGCGCACGCTTTTCGGCGTAGCAAAAAGTTCAATTTTTTTAATTCATATCGTGTAAACGATATTAACTCGCGCGGGGATGTGCGGCGCTCTTGCTATGCTGAAGTGTTTTACAAAAAGTGCAGAAGTGTGTACGGCGTGGGCATCCATGCTGTAAGGTAATCACAAACGGAAAATGGTGCATATTTTTGGCTCAGATCGGAGAACTACATATTCTTAAATGAAAATGTAAGTTATTGCTAAAAAATATTACACACTTTATAAAAAAATTACAATATGGTTAGAAGTATCTAGTTTGGTAGTCAAAGAGTGCGGACGTGTTTTTAGTTCACTCCGTATACATTGAATATTGTGCTTATTAAACAGAATAAATAATACATAAAAAAAAAATAAAAATAAACAAACCAAATGAAAAAAGAAGGCGATGAGTCAAACTGATACCCGTGCCTAGAGACAACGCGAGCAAGATGAGCGCCGGCTTTCAGTTCAACGTAACAACGCATATTTTTTGATTCGGTCGCAGAGTGACAGCGAAAGCGGAAAGTGCAACCCACTGACTACCCTCAAACCCCCTCAAAATCCAAGATCGCGGACTTGTTCACCGAACTTACCAACGACTATTCCTATTGCTTGGAGTGAAGAATGCGCTTCACCTGTGCCGTGCCATATTTCAAGATCAACGGTTACATCAAACTCGGTGAGCAGTTACATATATCCAAACATAGCTACAACAACAACAAGTACAGTGGCGTCTGTCACCACCGCAATTGCGTCTGCAACAACAACAACCACACTGGTACCTTCCGTCTGCACATCGGTGTCAACGGCTTTGCCTGTTATTGCCGATCAAGCACAAATTAGCTTGAGTGTCAACAAATGCAAGGCGAAAGAACTGTTGGAAAACAAAACAGCTAAAAAAGTGTCGATACAGACTGGAATGGATCGCTATATTACAGTTAAACGAAAACTTAGTCCGCAAAAACCAACGGGTACTAAGCCAAAAATAACCCGCGTAAGCTCAAATCAGCAAGTCAGTAAGAATAGATATGCACTGCTAAGTGAAAATATAGAAGCCGTAAGTAACCAAAATTCTGAAGGTGCTACAAAAGTCACTAATGCCAAACCTCCGCCAATATACATAAGAGAAGAGAATTCAAGCGCCCTTGTTAAAAAATTCAGTCAGCTTTTCGGTAATAATAACTTTCATATTATCCCACTATCTAAGGGAAATATTCGTGAAATCAAAGTGCAAATATACTCTGAACAGAATTTTCGCACAGTGTCCAAACACTTGAATGACACACACACAAAGTTCTATACATACCAGCTTAAAAGTGCAAAAGGCTTACAAATTGTAATTAAAGGTATCGAGCCAAGTGTTGAAGCTGTGGAAGTTTTACAAGCGCTTAAAGAACAGGGCTTTAACCCAAAAGTTGTAGTAAATATTTTTAATAGAAACAAAATTCCGCAGCCCATGTTTAAAGTTGAGCTTGAGCCTGAAAACAAACCACTAGGGAAAAACGCTGTGCATCCAATTTATAAACTTCAATACCTGTTGCATCGTAAGATAACTGTGGAAGAACCACACAAGAGAAATGGCCCTGTACAATGCACTAACTGCCAGGAGTATGGCCACACCAGGTCTTACTGCACTCTTCGCTCAGTGTGCGTAGCTTGTGGAGAGCTACACGACTCTGCCACCTGCACGTCAAACAAAGAAGACCCAAATGCAAAAAAGTGTGGTAACTGCGGTGGAAACCACACAGCAAACTATAGGGGTTGTCCAGTCTATAAGGAGATGAAAACCCGGATCAACCAACGTGTGGCCTCTGGACGCACTGATAACGTATTGAATACCTTTGTACCCTCCCAGACAAATAATAGCGTTTTCTTCGCGAAAAAAACCATGCCGCCAATGGCTTTATCAAACACCGTCAATGGTGTCTCATTTGCAAGTGCCGTAAAGTCAGGCCTAGTAAATCCTGCACATACAATAACTGCACCTCAAGAACGGGAGCCCCACGCCCAATACGGTAGTCAATCCAATATCGCAGCCATGATAGCATCGATGCAACACAACAAACGGCATTCCTCGCCACAAACTAGAGCTGTCAAAATTCCTTAACGACAAGGAAATTGACGTTATGCTCCTTGCTGAAACACACCTAACTAACAAATATAATTTCAATATTTCGGGATATATGGCAGACTCATAGGTCACCTGCTTCTAAACAACTGCTGAAGGCGCCTACATATGCGCTAACGAGAGGCCTCAAGAGCGGGGAACAGCACGCACAGTACCGGTACATTCAAAAGCTTTCTCCGACTAGCACAAAGTACCCGCTGTGGAAAGCACATAAAAACTTAAGTGGCCCAATGGAGACTGAAATGCCAGTACCGGACAAGAATGGTAATTGGGCTCGGAGTGACGCGGAAAAAGCAAACACCTTTGCTGCTCATCTACAAAATGTTTTCAGACCAAACTCAGCAACCAATGGGTTTACACTACCACCCGAACCCAAAGTGTCGGAATCTTAGCCACTGAAATTTGCACCTGAAGAAATTTCAATTGTAATTTAGGAACAATTGAAACCAGATAAGGCCCCTGGGCACGACTTGATTACTCCAAAAATGATTATTGAGCTACCAAATTGTGCTGTACTTTGCATATGTATGTTATTTAATGCAATTACTAAACATTGCTATTTCC
The DNA here is from genome assembly GCA_963971545.1 of Philophylla caesio. Taxonomy (NCBI): domain Eukaryota; kingdom Metazoa; phylum Arthropoda; class Insecta; order Diptera; family Tephritidae; genus Philophylla; species Philophylla caesio. The sequence continues at coordinate 62,341,606 of OZ020605.1, forward strand.
CTCAACAATGGAAAAAGTCAACTATTGTAATGATACCAAAGCCGGAAAAGACAAAACACAACCATCCTCCTATAGACCTATCAGCCTGCTACCGTGCATATCGAAATTATTCGAAAGACTTCTTATGCTGCGTATTTACCCACATCTTCAAGCCCACAGCATAATACCATCCCACCAATTTGGCTTCAGGGAGAAACATGGTACGACCGAACAAGTAAATCGCAGTAAATCTATTTCTTGACGTGGCCCAGGCATTTGATCAAGTATGGCCAGACGGTCTAATGTATAAAATACAAATGTTACTTCCTCAGAGCACCCACAGACTACTTAAGTCCTATCTGTATGATCGAAAGTTCACAGTTCGATATAACACTGCCATCACTGAAGCTCATCTAATAGAAGCTGCTCTACCACAAGGCAGTGTTCTCGGCCCAATGCTCTACGTCTTATACACCTCGGATATTCCAACAAACGGCCGCCTGACAATGTCCACTTTTGCCGACGACACTGCGATAATTAGTGTCCCGTGCAAGCATCTGCGCTCTTAGGTAATCATATGGAAGCTGTGGCCAATAGGCTTACAAACTGGCGTATAAAGGTTAACGAACAAAAATCTAAGCAAGTAACATTTACACTAAATAAGAAAAATTGTCCGCCCTTGACTTTGAACAACGTTCAAATACCACAAAGCAATAATGTCACATACCTAGGGGTCCACCTGGATAGGCGACTTACTTGGCGCAACCACATAGAGGCTACACGGACTCATCTTAAGTTGAAGACCAGTTCTCTACACAGGCTTATTAACTCTCGCTCACCCCTGAGCCTGGAGTATAAAGTGACTATATACAACACGGTTCTAAAACCCATTTGGACCTATGGATGTGAGTTATGGGGCAACGCGAGCAGCAGCAACATCGAAATCCTTCATCGTGCGCAAACTAAAATCCTTCGAACAATAACCGGAGCACCATGGTATATCCGAAACGAGAATATCCACCACGACTTGAGAATCCCGGAAGTACGAACTGAAATAGAGCAGCGGAAGGCGAAATATGCATCGAAGCTTTAAGCGCACCCTAATCAGTTAGCAAGAAATCTATTGCATGTAAACAGGAACTCAAGATTACGTAGGAATGACTTTCCAGCCCAGTCGTAATATTTCTTAGGGCCAGTTAATAAAAATACTAATCCCGACTATGGGATGTAAATTATGTGATTAGAATAAGATTTGCAAACTTGTTGTTAGGCTCCTTAGTTGAGCAGATTCAATAAATAAAAGTAACAGTTAAAAAAAAAAACAAAAAAAAAAAGAAGTATCTTTAATGCCCACATTATTTAGCAATTTTGTTATTTATATAGCAAGCATAAGCAATAAAATAATTTATTTATGCGCAATATATAATTGATAATTACAGAAATAAAAAAATCTTCATCCCTTTCTCGAATGGAACAATTGTATGGAAGCCATATGTAATATATAATAATAATAATAATAATTTGGCGCTTACACTATATAGCTCAATGTTTGGCCGAGCTTCTCCTACCATTTGTGGTGTGCGTCTTTATATTCTATCGCAAATGGAGGTAGATACAATTGTGTGCCGAGCGGCAGATGTCTTTAATGAGAAGCTTTTTCATGGCAGAAATATCCTCGGTGGTTTGTCATTGCCTGTCGAGGGGTGACCGCTATTAGAAAAAAACTTTTTCTATGATTAAGATTTTGCTTGCCCTGACTGAGATTCGAACCCGAACTCAGAGGCATATCGAGTTATGTCACGCACAGCTACCAACTCGACCACAGCGGCCACTATTTACTTGATATTACTGATTTTGACTGCTATAAAAATTCTAAAATAATTAATATTTGTGGAAAATGTCAAGTTTTTAGCTGATTTAATAATAGAGTTTTGGCCCAAAATGCAATATCTGAACTATGGGCTGTATGGCAGATACATGTTATATTCATCCGATTTTAATAATTTGGAATAGTTCTCCTAATAAATATTATTTGTTCAAAATTTCAAGACTTTAGCTGCTTAAATGAAGGTGTTTTCATGCTAAAGGAGATATCTGAATAACCGGTTGTATGGGAGCTATATGTTAAATAGCTATATGTTATCGTGCAAAATTTCAAACCTCTGGCTGCTAAAATGCAGGAGTTATGAAGCAAAATATAATATCTGAACAACCGCCTCCTATATACGTTATGGTCGTCCGGTCTGGCCGGTTCCGATAGATGTCTAATAAATTATGAAAAGGCTCCTAACTGCCAAGTTTCATTCAAATAGCTCAAAACCCGAGGGACTAGTTTGTGTTCAAACAGAAGGACATGGCTAAATCGACTCAGCTTGTCACTCTGATCATAACGGTATACTCTTGAATGGGTCTAACTTTTATCGTTCTGGTACTTACAAACATCGGACCAAAGTTAATATACCATTTTCATTACCATTACAATCATCTCTCATTCGATACCAAATTTGTTAAACTTGGATAAGCGGTTGGTTTAATATTAGCAAAGGGCTTTCATACCCGAAATCAGAAAGCAGTCTCAGTCTCTAATAGAGACAAAAGTCACAATTTCAGACCAGTTGGTATTCATTAGACTCAAAACAAAGCCTCTAGTTTTAAAATTAAGTATTTAAATTTTGACCTTGACATAAAGTTTAAATAAAAACAAGTAAGAAAAGCTAAATTCGGGCGAAACCGATTTTTATATACCCTCGTGATGTAGTTTTGTATGGACGGTGCCCGTTATTTCATAAAAACACCGTTTCTTTGTTTCAGATCGCTGCTAGTATTAAACTTTATTCAATTTGTTCCAATAAATGCTGAAAAGTTTTTTGCATTTTTAAAATTTCCGTTATATGGAAGTTTGGCATGCTTATTGTCCGATTTCATTTATTGACGGTAGAAGTGATATCAAAGACAAATTTTTGTGACAATACCTTACACCGTTATTGAGATACAGACGTTTCTTTATAAGTGAGCTTATTTTTCAAAATTTCATAAAAATCAAGTTTCTTAATTAAATATCTCTCTAAATATGAAATTTTAATTAATATGTTCCAATAGATAAAGAAAAACGAAATATTTGCATTTTTCAAAATTTCCGTTATATGGAAGGTGGCCGAAGTTAACAGCGATATTGAAGAAAATTTGTTCACGAAACTTAGTGCCGATACCTTACACCGTTACTGAGATATAGAAATTTTTCCATAAGTGGGCGTGGCAACTATTTTGGCTTTAAAAATATTTGGCTAAGTTTTTCTATTATTTCTCAATGAAATGCTAAACGGAATGTAGGACACACAAATGTAAAGCAGTCCGCATGCACCATATAATTTCACGCAGTGCTGATCCAAAAAAGTATTGATATCTTGAAGAGGACAAAATGAAGCTCTAAGTTCTTTTATCGCACCACCACCTTTACCAACAACAACTTTAGCGAAATTTCTGACCTTTCGGAAAACATTTAATAGAACAGAAGTCAATTCCAATTGCGAACTTATCCATAAGGAGGTTTCAGCTTTGGTTCTGAGCACGAAAAATTTTGTAAATATATATCTATTTTACGGTCACACCAGTACCATTTTTTACTTCTTGGCCTGAGTCTGGAGCTATTTTTGCAAAAAATTACTAGTTGTTAAAAAATAGTCTCAGAACCTTTTAAAAATATAAAATCTTCAGGGCTAAGTTTTTCAATTTCCTGAATAAGTCCAAGCTGCTTACAAATATGTATATTGTTTTTTTGCAAATCTATTCGGAAAAAGTCTGCTACAAAAAAAAAAGTTTATAAAGGTTTATAAGTGTTTAACCATTTTTTTGCCCTCATTTTGAGATACACGGTAAGCTATCGTTATGTATGTTCCGTGACATATATACATATATCTGCACTCATAAAATGTCTTCCACAATTCGTACCATAGAAAGTGAAGTGATTTCCAAATTGCATATTTACTCCCCCGTACTAAATTCCATAATTTTGTTTTGCCACTCAAGCCGAAAAACAATATTTTAAAATACTTAAGTCGCTATTAGTGCTCGATGTTATGTGAAAAACGCTATCCATTTCCAAAGTACATGTCATATAATATACAATAGCTACGGTTTTATTTACAAAATTTTGCGAAAATAGGGAATTTATATCGCACCCTAAACCAAAAACAGTCACAACTCAAAAAATCTCAAATGTTCAGGAGAGGCAAAACGAACAGTCTCTACAATAATGATGATAATTTTATAATCATACTATTCCAGTAAAAGAAGATAGTAACTACGAAAAAATTTCTGGAGCAGTTGGGGAAGTATTCCGTAAATTAGTTTATGTGGAAAAAGGATTTAAAAATTTTTTTTTTTAATATCCAAGAGAAGTAAAAAATGTTATATAAAAATGGTTGTAATATATTAAAAGTACTTTTCCAGTAAATAAGATAGTTACGCGATGAAGAAATTTTCGGAGCATGTTGGGAATTATTCTGGGAATAGGTTTATGAGATAAAAGCGATTTAAAAAAATTTTGAGTTGTGACGGTTTTTGGTTTAGGGTGCGATATAAATAAGGAACAGGAAGGTATCTAACAAGAAATCTTGCGGAACAACCTAACTTTTAAAGCAACTTTGTAAGCATTATTGATTTTAAGTCTCTGTTTCATGTTAGGAAAGAAGAAAGTAAAACAGTCACAGATAGAACCTCTTAGTCCACTTTTGTATAGTTTAGCCATCAAAATTTGACGACCAACTGTGTTCAATGCTTTGGTTATACCTACAAACAATCCTTGTCTAAAGCCTTATTGGCAATTACTAAAAAAACTGTTCTATCCATTTACTTTACTACTTTTTTTCATAGCCCTTGCGAGGGCTGGCACCTTTCCGTAGTGCAAGGGCGTAGGGAGCCCTTCACCAGGAACTGGGCATCGAGCGGAGACACGGCCTGTGTTGCTCTCGTGAGGACGCTGACCAAGAACTGCTACCTCCTAAGCTAGAGTGTAACGCGACACTGTTCCCAACTAACGCTAATGTTACCAATTCCACCCTTTGAACACTAGGCTTTGCTTACGCCGAGGTGCGAAAAATATGAATACAAACAAAAACATAACATCAATCAACCACATCAACAAAAACAAGAAACAGCAAGCCATTAGCAATAAAATGGGAAACGCAGGAAGCAGCAAGCAACAAAAGTAACTGCAGAAGCGGATGATAAGAGACTGCGTGTTTAATCGAACATACCGAAGAGAAACGTAGGACCTAGTAAAAGGGTACGTCGAGAAAATGCCCCAGGTGACAAAATTAGCAGAGGTAGCAGTAGATGTAGGTTAAACGTTACTAATCCGGCTTTCGAAGAAAATCGGTAGTTAAACCGACCCGGAATTTCCCCTTTCTCTACCCGGGTAAATGAGGAGAGTTAGAAACTGCCCAGAAAGAACAATGAGGGCATTCATCCATGTGGAGAGTCATCTTCAGCAACGCCGAGGGCAGCGGACTGGGACTCAGTCTGGGCATAGACGAGAAATTCTACCTAGCAATCAAAACGGTAAGCTCCCTCATATACTCAAAGTTTGGCATGGTAGTCGTGAGGTGGTGGAAGCGTGGGTCTGCTGGTATCAAGGTTCCAGAAGCACAGGGTCCTGAGAATGTTTTGTTGCTAGTGGAGCTGATCCTCCTGCGACCTGGACAGCTCACAGAATCATCCGCTTTGCACTTGGAGCGATGACCACGACAGAGAAAAGCAGCCATAATGCAAAAGGGAACGACCCAACCCAGCTGGTAGTCTCGGGAGCCTAGTAGGAGTATTCCGCCTGCTTAACGAAGTACAGCAAGATATTGGGAAGGCCAAGCGTACCTACTTTAGGACCTTGTACAAGAATATCAGCTGAACTCCTGCAGCTGCTGGGCTCCATAAGGTCATAGGGAAAGACCCAACCCAGCTGGTTGTCTCAGGAGCCTAGTAGGAGTATTCAGCCTGCCTAAGGAAGTACAGCAAGATATTGGGAAGGACCTTGTACAAGAATATCAGTTGAACTCCTGGGCTCCATAAGGCCCCGGCGAGAGAAAATCCGGAAACCAAGATGGCAATAAAGATGCCTGACGGTTCTCATTAATCTCTTCCTTGGCTGACTTTTCGGAAACCTTTCTTATCTTGCCGTAAGCAGAAGAGTATTCACTGGCAAGTCAGTCGGTTGGGCTCTGGACTCTTTTAAACAGAATAAAGCATCGGGGTGGATGGCGTCGGTCACATCCCTTTTTCAGCAGGGAGAGGAACTATTACTTCCGCTTCTCGTAAGTATTATCAGGAACAGTCTAGCAATGGCCCAGATACCAGTAGTATGGCAGAAAGCATTAGCATTAGCTTTATCGACCTGTTATGTTACAGGTAACCCAATTATTTGTAAGGTGGTGAAATCAGATCGTTCAACTGATATTGTTATTTACCAGCTTCCACTCTTTTCTGGTATCTAATTTTACGTGTAATAAATATTTTTGTAAACAGTCTCATCCATAGTTTCTTTTTACAATTACTAATACATTTATGTCTTTTTTTTAACCCCTTCTTTGAGGGGCGTCTGCCGTTCAATAGGCTCTTTTCCAATGCATTGGTTTCTGATGTAAGGGCAACCAATCAGAAGAGTGCAAGCGGTTAGCTATGAACAGCGTTGTAATGAAATATTCTGCCGGCGCAGCTACAGCGCACAGTGGCACCGCTCCATACATTTCTTGGAAAAAAATAGAAGGAGTGGTCATACAGCAATGAAACTTTGCAGAAACACTTCTCTGGACTAAATTAAGAAATTTTGAAAAAATCTTGGAAAACCGCCCACTGCCACACCCACCTCCCATATAACTGCAATTGCCAAAATTTTTATTTTTGGACCTAGGGACTTGAAATTCGGGACACTTCTTAATTGAGTTCTCCTGATGAAAAAAAATTAAACTTAAACGCAAAGTGACGTTATTTATACCTTTCAGCTTGATAAAAATCCAATATAATATGCAACGTTTTAATTGAATATGTAACAGGCGAAAAATTTTGTTAGTTTTTATTTGTAATATTATGCAAGCACCATATCTTTAACAATGGGATCTAGTTCTAAGGAAATTTTGTTCGAATGACGCCTTAAGTTACTTATGTAAGGATCCGAAGTTATAAGAAGTCTGTTGAAGACATCAGTATTTGTGGAAATTCGATCACACTTTCTCGAAAACATCAATCGATACTTCCTGTAGTCTTTGTTTCTGGCTTCCTCGGCTTCCTCTGAAAGCATTCCTATTGGTAATACGGCAGCATCCATTATATCCTTACCATGCATTAGTACTTTGTGCACAGTAACAGGCATATAAAACCAACTATAATTTTGTACGAACAGTTTCGCAGTGTCCGACGTATATAATTTAAATTTGTCACTATCAATTTTTTCGCCACATGTAATTATATTATCAACTCGCAACCGCATTTTATCTTTAAAGGCCGCTTGTATTTTTAATATATTTTGTTTTTTAATTTCTTTGTTTTGGAAGGTTGCAGCCCATTTCTGAAATGGTAAATTATAAGCTATATGGAGAATGCATTCCATAAACTTGATTCTAGCATGTAAGGATGAAATTCCCAATTCACATGCCTCAGGTTTAATTGTTTTCATTGAAACTAACTCTAAGTTGTTCATTTCAGTAGGTTTCGCTCCACAAATGTAGCATACTGCTGCTGCAGTAGTATGTGTCACTATCTGAGCCGTTTTACCATCCAGCATTGTAAAAAGGAGCTTGTGTAATACATTAATTTCCTTGCCCTTTACAACAACTTTTGTACTATTCAATGCAACAATATCTGACTTCATTTTTTCGTTAACTTCCATTACTTTCTCTTTTGTTTCCCTTGCAAATTCAAATGAAATTGGTCGACAAAATCTAGTTGAAGAAGGTCTGGAATTACTCCAATAGTCAATATTGTTATCTGATTGCAGCATTAATGGGACCATAGAGAGTAAATACATACTGCCATCATTCACATCTTTGGGTAAATTTTGTTTGTATTCTGCATGCCCAGAGGACCCATCGCAGCCCCACTTGCTTGTAAGAGTGTAGTTGCACGGCGACAGTAACTCCAATGTTTCTGTTGAAAAAGTTTCAAAAATTCGATTTGTTGTGTGGTCGAGCAAACTTTGAAGATTGACTGAAGCGCTTGTTTCCGTTACATTAATGTTTTCTGGATAGCATTTTTCTTTTTCAGTCGAAGGTGGAAGAATATTATACCCTTCAGATTGCAAAACATTTCTTATGGTATTGTATTGCATCTTTGTTAAATCAGCATCCATTATTAATGCTAATACAATTGAAGAATCAATATAGGCCTGTGGGTTTTTGTCCTTTCCAATCATTTCACTTGCCAGTGAAAGTTGTTGTTGTGGATATTGTGACGCCAAGGCTGCAGCTTTATACCGTTTCGCGCGATCACTACATTCCTCAAAAGCTTTTGTTTTTCTCCCCATCGCTCTACTTTCACATGAGGAGGTGAATGGCAATGCTACTTCAAATGCATCTTAAAAATAACAAAAACATAATAAGATAGTTTATTGCGCTAGTTACCCGAAAACTCACTTGTAAGCCAAACTGAATTGCTTGCAAAAAAACGAGCAATGTTTTGTGATGCGCCAAACCACCTTTTATTAAATAAAGGTAAAAACCGCTGCGATATATTTCTTTTCACATATGCAACATCTTCATCAGTTACACCTGAATTTCTCGATTTTATGTATTCAGTCAATGAATCAACATTGCGATCACTGTTAATAAGCTCCTCGCTTAATTCATTGTATAAAAACGAAAAAGTACTCATATTAATATGAACTATATAAGTATATGAATGAAATTTAATATATTTTAGCCGTGAAAACTATATGTTTTTATTTCGATTGAAATGTCATTCAATTTCGTTACGCCTACATATTCGTAAACAAAAATAATGTTTCACTTAACGAGAGCCTGAAAGTATACTACATTTTTTGTCTTATTGACCATTTGTATGAAATATTGGAAGTGACTTTTGAAATTAAAATCGATGTTACTAAAAGGGACGGTAATTGGCGGTTGTTTTTTTTTTTTTAATTGAAAGTACAGACTCGGAACTTTCATTTTTTTATAGCAAGAGGGCTAAGCAAGGCAAAGCACATAAAGTTTTTTTCCATCAAAAAATTAAAAGTTGATATTTTTTAGTATAATTTTTGAAAAATTATAAAAATTAGCTTACTTTGCCAATTTCAATAAATTTTTTTTTTTATAAACAAGTAGGTGCTATATTTTCACTAAAAAATAAAAGAAAAGCCATAGCTATAAACTTACACACAAAAAAAATTCTTTATTTGGACAATAATTTTAATCTGATTTTATTGAATAACTTTCCGTCGACTTCTGTTAGTTTTTTTAACTATAAAATTTCACTTTTTATAAAAAACCTTGTTGAATTTTTCTTATCCAAATATTTCTTTACAAAACAAAATCATTAAAGTTTTGAAATTGGAAAGTGGAAAAATCCTATTTTTCCGCCGAAATGCCACTGTGCAGCGTCGCGACAGTGCAGCGGCTAATGCGCTATGTTATCAGTTTGCATTGCTTGAATGCAATTTGTGTTTATGTGACTAGGTCACTATAATTATGTTGCATTTGTTTGGTGGTGTTTGATGTAGGTCACTACTACTGGCGCATAAGGGTCTCATTATCAGGATGTGTTGTTAGTTTTTTGGTTAGTTTATTTTTCTTATGTATATACATACATACCTTTTGCAGCAAGTCAGAGCACACCCATGGCTGTAACTGCCTGTTCCTGAAACATTTTTTTAAATAGGCAAGGTATCGTTAAAGTTACAGTAAACGAGCGATAAGTAAATAAATACATTTTTCTGTTCAGTTGAAAGAAGGTTAAAATTTTAAAATTTTTATTAAAAAGTAATAACTTAGTATTAAAAACTTAAAAAAAATACTTATGTTAAAATTATCAAAAGGAAAAAAATCACCAAATTACCAAAAACTTCCCCTGAAGAGCATGGAAAGTTCTAAAAACTTTGTATCAGCCAAATGCACCCGTGCACACAGTATCGTTGTATAAGAAAATTTTTAATACGAAGCTTATGACAAGAAAAGCATGGACAAATATTTGAACGATTTCACATACGCTGCTGAAAAGTTAACCGAAGTCGGCATTGAAATCAAAGACGAATTATTAACAATTATTATACTTTCAAGTCTGCCGAAGCAGTATGAGCATTTTGTGTCGGAATGGAAACTAGGGACACGTAGCCGACATTAACTAATTGAAGGGAAAACTTCTAGAATAGTACGAAAGAGAGAAACAAAAAAACACGGTTTTACTGAATCTAAAGCTTTTTCTGCGTGGTCGAAGATTTCAGAGAAGGGGAAAACTCAATGAATAGGAGAAAGGAAAATATGCTAAATGTAAAATGCTTTAAATTAGGGCAGCGCGACCATTATGCTGCAACAGCAACTAGTCAAATATCCACGATCTGAGGGCAACGAATCGGAATGAACATTCGTTTACGTTGTTAGCTGCAGCGGACGCTTATATGTTCGACGATTCCGGCTTCCTGACAGCGGAGCAACATAAAGAGAAAATTTGTTTAGCTGGAAACAATTTTTTTTCGCGAAATAGAGCAACGTGCCATTGAAAAAGAAAGAGATTGTAGGTTTTTCCGACATGTCGAAGACAATCTGTCGAAGATAATGCACACCAAAGAGAACTTTTTCAATGTATTAAATGAAGTGGAAACAGACGAAAGTGCAGATGCGTCTGAAGAAGAGAAAGCTTCGAGTGATTCTGGGAAAGAAAGTCTTTATGAATCCACGATAAAGTGTCAAACCAGGAGTTTGAATTTGATGCAACATGTTTGTGAAATGAAAATCCCTCAAACTGCTGCAGCAGCTGAAACCAGCAAATATTCGATCAAGTGGGGGCGATGAGGGTTGAGTACGAGGCAGAGTGCACCGAACGTGGGCAAAAATGCAAAAATCTAAAACCTTAAAACTTATACCTATTGATATCATTTAAAAGCAAGAACTCCAATTAAAAAAAGTTTTTAACCTACCCTGTTATAAAGTAGACTTTTATTCTTATACATCACCTCAATTCCCAAGTAGTTTTTTAGCTTATCTGCATACATACTTATGATAATTGCACGGTTCGTTCGCTTTTCAAAAATGAGGTATCAAAGGTTTAATATTTTGAACTAGAGCAGTTATAAACGGTACAGAGTGATATAAAATTTGATGAAATGAAAAATCGACACCATGCGAAACCTATCTTCCCTCAGAAACGGCTTTACTGATTTAAATGAAATTTGACACACTTACGTTTTTATCTCAGAGTAACATTTGGAATATTTTCTAAATTGCAAAAGAGGGATGTCTCCCGTTTAAAAAGTTAAATTCAACGCAATTCATAATTTAATTGAAATTTATATATAACACAATATGGATGCAAAAGAAAATAGATTTAGGAAGGCTTTAGTTTAAATCAATTTTTATAGAGGGTTGACACCTGTTTTGAAAGTCAAATTTGAAACAATTATACCAAAGTATGAACTATATTTCAGTATTGCTTTTAAAAAGAAAGTTTTTTAAGAAAGCTTTGTTTAGATATTTGCTTTTGAAAATTGATGTAAAAAAAAAAACGTTTGGTGGCTAATCGTTTAACCGATACCAATTCCAAAAGCAGGTGTTTCATAAGCCATGCAAGCCCAACGGAAATGAATAATATTGAACAAAATATAATACCAAATCCAGATACGAAGTACGAAATTAGAATAAGGATATTGTATTAGAAAACACCGTACTTAGCTAACAACTTTATTTTCAAGAAAGACCTCAGTCTCGGAATCGACGTCAGTGCCGTAATCGAAAAAACATTTTCGAATAAAAAAGTTACGTAATTCAAAAATTCGCGGGTTTCCTGCCATTAGTAGTAAGTGAATCGATCGTAAGTGGCGTTGTGCCTAACACCTGTTTCCCTTGTTGTGGTTATAAGTGCGAAATAAATATTAACATCGTGAAGTGTTCGGATTATATATAATATAATATATATCGAGTAATAGCACGCACCGCTACCAACTAGACCACAGCGGCCACTGAAGTGTTCGGATTACGTTCAAGAAAAGAACCGATACAATTTCGGCATACATAACCAAAAAATGCAATTGAAAATATGAATTCCACCATTAAATCGAGTTATAAAGTAATTCGTCAGTGTCGGACTTCGATTCTACTAACACAAGAAGTGACATTTGTTTTTTGCAATCCATTCGATTATTGTATATTACTCTCCGCACTAACTTAATAATAGCAATAGATCTTATACAACAATCAGTAATACAAATATTATAATATCGACACAATTTTGATGAACATAATCACAGAGTAATTGTTTTCTAGCTTTTGATAATCTTCATATTAATAGTTGACAACTGTTCATATGATAATATTACGATTAAATTACAAGTGAAAATAGTATTGTATTGTAAAATATTATTTAATGAATCTTAAGTTAAAACAAGTAAGAAAAGCTAAATTCGGGCGAAACCGATTTTTATATACCCTCGCGATGTAGTTTTGTATGGGCTGTGCCCATAATTTCATAAAAAACCCGTTTCTTTGTTTGAAATCGCTGCTAGTATTAAACTTTACTCAATTTGTTCGAATAAATACTGAAAAACGAAGTTTTTGGATTTTTCAAAATTGCCGTTATATGGAAGTTGGGCGTGCTTATGGTCCGATTTCAAAAATTATTGCCGGTGATGCTAGTGATATCAAGGACAATATCTTCACCAAATTTTGTGACGATACCTTACAGCGTTACTGAGATACCTACAGAGGTTTTTTTAAAGTGCGCGTGGCAACTCCCATTTTTCAAAATTTCATAAATACCTAATTAATAGATACCGAAAAAATGAATTTTCGCATTTTCCAAAATTTCCGTTATATGGGAGGTAGGCGTGGTTATGATCCGCTTCTAAAAATTTTGTACGATAATAATAGCGATATCAAGGAAAATATGTCCAAATTTTGTGACGATCCCTTACACCGTTATTGAGATACAGAATATTTTTCCTAAGTGGCTCTCCTATGATATAAATAATTATTATGTTGATTAAGAGTAAAAAACCAGAAACAAAAAGTTCAAAGAAAAAAGTAAGAGAGAGGGTAAATTTTAAGTTATTGTAAACTTCTCCGCGCTTCCTTTCCATTTTCTGGAATTAGCAATGTTTGATTTTGTGGGGCACCAATTCACGACAGCGCAATATATAGCTGACCGTGAGAAAATACGAAGATCAATTCCAATGGTACTGAAATTTTGCCCTTGTGACTTGTTAATAGTTATTGCAAAGAAGGTTTTTACGGGTAACTGTACTCGTTTGAAACCAAACGGTAAATTTGTTGATAGCATTAGTATCCTTGGGAACATGGTGATTTCTTCTGCTGCAGGCCTGGTTTAAATATTCGCATGTATAATATTAGGTATAAAACGCGTGATTTTAAGTCGTGTCCGGTTACATAAATTTTAGTGCATAAGATTTCGCAAATGTATTGTTGGTGTATGAATTTTAAAGTTTAATTCAGTTGGTGGTGGTCCCGGAGGTTTAGAGAGTTAAAAAACTTCGTTGGGTAGTGAACACGTTGTTGTTTTGTTAATGAGTCCATAGACTTGTATTCTTTGTATCTGTAGATAATCTTTGCGAAATTACGTTGTTAATCTGGTGTGCGGCAGAATTGCCCATTACTCATATCTGGATATACATGATCAATAAGTTGTTTAATCGTTCTAACGCAGTTTTCGATATTCTGTTGTCCATTTTCAGTAGGTATTCAGCAAATTGATTTGAATGACCATCTCTATTAAGCTGAACTCGCATATTGATAAACAATTTCAGTTTCTGTATACATACATATGTGACCAACCTTTAGACTTTTTAAGGCTTGCGTTGACAATATCTGCTTGTGTGCGGAAGAAGATTTTTAATTGTTGTATTCACGGCATCGATTTTGGATTTATGCGACATTGTACTCTCATCCCATATTATGAGCGATGCTTTTTGGAACACAACAGCAGTTTTTTTTTTTTTTTATAGAACATATACAGGTGTGTTCTGATGAAAAATTAAGAGGTGGTTTGAAAGCGAAGTGAGCAGTTCTTCCCCTACTTAGAAGAGTAGCAGCAATGCCAGAAGAGGCTAAAGTAACAGTATTTTTGGATTCACTACGAACTTTTGCCAAAAGAAGTGAAAACACAAACGTCTTGCCTGTTCCTCAAGGCGCGTCTATAAAAAGAAAACATTTCCTGTGTTATTGTCACGCTAGATATGACCTTATCATAAATTAGTAACTGCTCTGATGTTAGCTTATGTTCATATTCGAATAAAAATTGCTGTAGCTGATTAATTTAAAACGTTGTCTCACGCATATACAAAGGGTTGTATACGTTGAAGGTACCACGGTTAGGTTCGGGTAAACCGAAATTTTTTAAATCGGTTCAGTACCTTAAGAGCCAAACCATGACAAACATTTTCCACATAATCAAATTTATATAATAGTATATGTACTCTGTTTAGCGCTAATTCACTTGTTCTGTGTTCATTTTTACACGCAGTTCAAAGTTTTTGCTTTGTTGTTTCACTCTATTAGCAACATTCAGACATACATGTGTATGTACTTTACTTCATTAAGTTATGCAGTAAAAGTTGTGAAGAGATGAAAGAGAGAGAGAGTGCGTGCCACAAACGATAAAGACACACGCACACACACAAAGCACGCGACGCTGCAGGCAGCGTTTGACATATGAAAAACCTTATGATTGCAAAATTTTTGGTTTTTCAAAAACTTCAACCCGAAAGAAAAGGGGTTTGATTTCGGAAAATTAAAAAATTAAGTGTGCAACTCGCGAGTCTAGGGCAAATGCTTTATTTAAAAAAAAAAGTTTATAAATTTCAATGTTTGTTAATTTTTCTGTTGGCCTAGTAAATGTTAATAATTTACAATTTTTATTGAGCTCAAGGTGGTTATGAAAAATAAATTTAATTAATTTAATAAAAAAGATGTCTGATAAGGAAATGTGGTGATTTCCGAAATAGTACTATAACTTCTACCATTAAAAACTGTTGTTGTTTTTTAACAAAAAATTTCCATAAAAACTTGCCTTGAGCTCAACAAAAATTGTTAATTATTAACATTTACTCGTACTAGGCCAACAGAAAAATAAACAAACATTTATATGCAAATATGAGCACGCCTTAAATGCATTCTAATATAAAGTAAATAACTTAAATACAGAATTTGCAAATAAAACACAAACAACAACCACACAAACAAGTTAAATATTTGCTCTTGTTTGTAGTTGGTGTGTTTAAGGAAGATGAAATAAACACAACAGCCAACTCGGCTAGCGTAGCACAATATGTAGCGTATTGACTCTGCAACTCCGAGCTCCCGGGTTCAAGGCCTGTGAGAAGTAATTATGAAAAATAAATTTAATTAATTTAACAAAAAAGAAGTCTGATGAGGAAATGTGGTGATTTTCGAAATAGTACTATAACTTCTACCATTAAAAACTGTTGTTGTTTTTCACAAAAAATCTTCCATAAAACCTGGCCTTGAGCTCAATAAAAATTGTAAATTGTTTATAAAAATCGCTTCAGAACTTTATGAGATTAGCCGTTACAAACTTTTTCATATAAGCGATTTTATATAATTAGTATAGATATAGATAATACCACCATTTTTTCACAGAGCTCCCAAATAACAGTTAACATTTTGAAGCGTTTGCAAAATAACACACAATTATGGAGAAAAACGACTGCTCTCATTTATTGATAGTCACTGTCTTGCCTGCGTTGCTTTGCTTTCGCTCAGTGAGAAATCTTTATGTACGCAAAATAAATGTTGTTCTCAGCTAATGAGAGATATCATTGACTGGAAAATATAAAAGTCTTTTTGCAAATATGTATGTTGGTATGTATTTAGGCACGATTAAATGTATTGATTTTATTGTGCTAGAACAGTTTTAGGTGACAAAATATTAAACTACGATTTTTACTGTGTCCATAGATTTTTATTATATTTTCTCAGCATTAATGTTTGTAACTATATTGAATTATATATATTAAAAAGGTTTAAATAAGGAAAAAATTTAGTATTAATACCTACTTAAATAAAAGAGAAAGTATTTGAAAAGTATTTGAGTATTAGCGATTAGTAGTAAGTTTTCCACCATATTATTGACAACACTGTCTACTATATACTGTGTCGGGCAAATTAATAGGAACGCGACATTTTGACAAATTTCGCCTATTTTTATTTTGTTTGCCTAATCTCTATTAATTGTTTATAAATGTATACAAAGTAAGTAGGTTCGAAAATTTTTTCTATATGGAAGAAAATGCGTGACACTGTCAGCAAAAAAAAATTGTCAAAAATCAATGGCATTTTTCACCAACTTGAAACTTGCACTTTGTTGTACTAAAATTTAATGGGCTACAAAACGGTATGCCGAATTTTTTGTAAATATTCTGAATAAAAAGTTTGAAACTTTAGAGAAACTTTGCAGAATTTTTATGATTTTTGCACATTTTTGGAATCTGGATTTGTATGGTTTTTGTAAAGAATGAGCTATGCATTTATAAAAAATTTATAAACATTAAAATCAAAATGTCGGGACTCTATTAATTTGTCCGACACTATATGTATATGTATACCTTTTCCTCTTACTATGCAGAAGGTTAGTGCAAGGCTTGGGAGACTCTCTCTTTACCGCTATATAACTGACCCTCAATTTTGGAAGTATCAGCGAGAAACTTACGCAGCGCAACTTTTTTTCGTCCGCAGTATATCTGGTGCTTACGTAATAGAAAGGTGTACTTTGATATCTAGTCTCTAATTAGTGATCGGTCGAAAAAAATTTGTCAGTATGGGTAGAAAATTTAATGAAGAAATCAGAAAACACTATGTTTTTGACCGCAACGGTTTAAAATCAGAGTGCAAAATATGCAAAAAGAAATTAACCGGAAATCATTCTACAAATTTAAAAAGACACCTGGAAGTGAAACACAATATTGTATTTGGAACAGACGATAGATGAGAAGTTGTAGAAAAAAAAGTTAAAATTTCATATTTCATCAACAAACATCAATTTATTGATTCGATAATAAAAATAGTTACTAAGGATGGAAGGCCTTTTATCCATCTAGATAGTTAAGGCTTTACAGACATTGTTAGCCCAATATTTCAGTGTCTGGAAATACAACCGATAAACTCCAAAAATGTGATGCATTATGTTGACGAAAAAGTCATATCAATAAAAAATGATATCAAAAATTTAATCAATAAAAGGCTTGTATCATTAAAAATTGATTGTGCCACGCGACTTGATCGCTCAGTGCTAGGAATAAACTTGCAAATATGTGAACCTAATCCTCTAAAGGTAGTAGTAAAAACTATTGGAATCATTCAATTAGAAGACCGTCATACGAGTAATTACATAAAAACAAAAGTGAAAGAATGTCTTCAAAATTTCGAAATCGCACTAGATAAAATTTACAGGTACCTTTTTATAATTTCCATTCATTCTGTTTTTACTAGTCCCCTGTGGGAAAAACCAAATTTTTTTGTCCAGTGATTTAAAGAGTTAGTATTGGGCGTTTTTCGAACCCCTGCTGCTTTGTATTCGAACAAATTACGCAACTATGAAAACTTTGATGACGTATTGTGTTCCTAAAAGTATGGATGATATTGTCGACGTACATTACGTCGACGTACGATTGTACATCCAGTTTTAATGCTGTATTGATGCGGTATTTTTACGTTGTACACAAGTGTTTTGGAAAACGCCCATTCTTAGCTTTGACTGACATAGTATTATTAGTGTTTCTTTTTATTAAATAGCATCACAACTGACAATGGACGAAATTTATTGAAAATGGTCGAGTCTTTAAATGAAGAATCCACTGAAGAAGCTGATTCTGATGATAATCACATGGTAGAAATTCTAGACTCCATCTCATTCCCCAACATACATTCAGTCCGCTGTGCTGCACATAGCGTGCAACTATGTGTAACTGATATGCACAAAGAAATTAATACAGATTTAAAGATTGAAAATGCAAGAAAATTGGTCAAACTATTACGTAGTAATTTTATATTAAGCGAAAGAAGATATAGTTTAAATGCTAAAACGGTAGAAAATTTACTTTTAGTTAAGTTAAATACTTAATTTTTTGTTGTTATGTATATATGAATATTATGTACATATGTTAATTTAATATGAAGAAATATTAATTTTTATAAAATAATAAATTTTTTTGTACATTAATAATGAGTTTTTATATTCATTATTAAACATACTATCAATTGACCTTTTAGAATAACCACAATTCGGTTTGCTCAACAAATAACAGTTGAAAAGCAACCATCAAAAATAAATCACGTTTGTTAATCTCACTAAACGTGAGATATTATTTGACCACAAACATAACTCTCAGTTGCAGACCGTAAAGGCAAACACATATGTATGCATATCGTACAGTGAGAAACCTTTTCACCGTAGCGCAAATGCAATGCCAAGTGATAAATCGAAATGATTTTTTCTGGTTAACTGTTATTTGGGAGCTCTGGTTTTTCATATGTACATATGTACAAATGTATGTACGAGTTTATCCATTCCAAGATTGTGGCCACAGCGATATTCGTTGTATACATCCGAACGGAGAGCCAAGAAGACAAGCGAGACCGCGTATTAAATCACATCATGCCCCTATTAATACAAATAAATCAATTATTATCAGCAAAGTAAAATGTTTAGATATTAGAAAATACACACCCGTTTGCAAGAGAAACTGCCAAAAATGCCGGCAATAAACGCATTTCCATGGCGTTCAAGTTCACTATTTTCGCCAAACAACATTTTTATATTAGTTGCATATTATTTTATATTACTTTAATATATTTGTATATTTTATTAGTTTTAAGAATATTTCTACTAAAGTAAACAAATACTTCTGATTTTTACACACAATCTTCTTGTTGTCATTCTTGAGTCAGCTGGCAGTGGCGGTATTGCCAGCACGCTCTAATTTAACGTTTAACGTTTTTATTAACATTTTAACGTTAACGCCAGCATTTCGTTTCGGTTAAAAACGTAATGAAATGTATTATGATAATTGCTTTAATAATAATATTTTGAAATTTTTCAACCAAAACAAGAGAAAACATTTCGAAACGGTTAAATTTAACATTACAATGCATCCTTGCTATATTTATATCTGTGTATGAACTAAATAAGAAGAATTTATCTGGAAATTTATTTCATTGCCGCATGATTCCTTTTCTTACACTTCTTTTTTGTAGCTTTTTATTATAATAATTTATAGCATATTATTTTATCTAATATAGTGAATCAAAATATTTTCATTCACTTCTACTATTTTTAATTATTTTCAAAATACTAATTTAATTATAATTTTCTATCAATTTTCCTATATTTTCAAGACCACAATAAATATTTGTTGCCTCAAGTGATAATAAATACATCTACATATATTCATATCTTAGTATTATAATGTATGATTCTTCAGTCACAATTCACTGACGAAAATGAGCACATATTCTAAAAATAGAAATAAATTTGCTATAAAATCAGTATCATTTGTAAAAGTAAACCGTAAACAACAATAAATCAATTTCGCCGCACTTAAATGTTCCGGGACAGATGCATTCACCCTACATCTATAGAGGTGCTTATATATATACCATATGTATAAAGTCATAACAATAACATATGTATGTAGTAACAGTATTGAAGGTCCATAGGTTAGGTATACGAGATTTGGCAGGTTTATTATCTGTAGAGGCTTTAGAGGTTTCACATAGAATCCTTAGAAAATATCGACTTTCTTATACTGGGAAAACTGGAAGAGTACCAACCCAAAAAAGGTTCAATGCTTCACTCGTCGGACCCATTACTTATATCTCGAAAGAACTTAAAACAAAGCGGCTTAGATTTAAGTATTAAGCAATACGTCGTTGAAAATGAAGAAACAGATAATATAATGGAACAATTTGCACCAGGACTTAAGTTCAGAAACTTATACATAATACTCAAAATATATACAAATAAAGTATATTTACGTATTATTTTCTTAATTTGTTGTTTCTAAAGTTTTTTATCCATATTTTGTGATAGAACAATTTGCACCAGGACTTAAGTTCAGAAACTTATACATAATACTCAAAATATATACAAATAAGGTAAATATACGTATCATTTTCTTAATTTGTTGTTTCTAAAGTTTTTTTTTCCATATTTTGTTATAGATTTTTTTTGTCAACAAAAGTATTCTTTATTTTACCTCACAGCAAAAAAGAACAAAAACCCCAAATCTTGGACTAATGAGCTGTGCCTATTCAAAATGAGTCTTTAAGGCAATTTATGCCTCATATCTGTATATGTAGACGACCTGATCGTCAGTTTCCAAAAAAAAGATGATCTATTTGCGATCAAAGAACGAATTTTAAGCATATTCGAATTTCTCGATAAAAGCCCCATCTCGTTCTACTTTAAAGCAGGAATCACCTAATTCGGGTAAGCATTGTACTCATATTTATATAAGAGAGATTTTAGTAAAATACGACATGACTAGCTGTCGGACAGCGACAACACCGTTAGACGTGGGATTTTAAATTGGATGCAATAGTGAGTCGCGTATAAGAGCCGATTTTTAAAACTACCAGTCAGCAGTTGGTGCATTGATGTATCTTTCTATTTGCACGAGACCAGATATATTGCGTTCAATCTCCTCCCAACTCACACAGCAAAATCGGAATCGACACAAATATTACGAAATCAGGTATCAAGCATATTTTACGATACTTGTCAACGACTGAATACTTCAAGTTGACATATCGCCATACAGGCAAGCCTATAGAAAGATTTGTGGATGCTGATTAGGGCAGCAATAATCTCGACCGGAAGTCATACACTGTGTATGTGTTCCTTTTTTGCGGTAGTGCAATATATTGGGAGTGGAAGCTTCAGAGCGGCTAAGCCCTCAGCAGTTCATACACGGAACCTTTGGTTGTGCATTTGCGGCCACTTATCTCTTGGTGTTGCTCATCGCGTTCACATAGAGCAAATTTTTTCAGGCAATTCTCTGATATTTCATTTTAGATTGTATTTGCTTTAGCGGCAATAGCAAATTCTTATGATTATGAGTATTATTATATTATAACTATAATTGTAAGTATTTCTATTGATATTTTCATGTATATGTAATTATAGGTAGAGTGTTTGTAAAAGTTCAAGAGCCAAGAGGCAAAATTTGTATTGAAAATTGAAATTATAATAAATGTCCAAGAGCCAAGACACAACATTTTCTTCTTCTTTTGCTCGCGTCGGCGTCGCTGCCCCAAAGGCCCCAAGCTGCACGCTGAATAGATGTCGCTGTGAGTGTGTGTTTAGCTAAGCGATAGCTAATTAGAATGCACCGTGTAATTCCTAAATGTTTATAAATATTAAACTTAAAATATAGTCTTATGAACACGGTTAAATATGAAAAAGTAATGTGGAATATATATTCGTACCACATAAATCACAAATCAGTGACTTACTCTCTTCGGGCCTTCGTAGGTCTTTACCGGTCTGATAGCTTCCACACGACTTGTGTCCCTTCGGGACTCTTTTATGAATAATGCTAGCTTTAGACGTTTCGTAGAGACTGCCACTTCTTTACCGTTGATTTTTATTAAGTATATGCGATCCGTAGAACGTTTGATCACTTCGTATGGTCCCGAGTACGGTGGTTCAAGTGGTAAGACTGTTGGCAATTACTCTATCCAGTTTGCATACAAGTTGCCTATTAATGCTGCCTTAAAAGAGCGGTGCCAACGTTCCATCATGCCGTTCCATTGAGGATGATAGGCAGAGGAATGAATATGTTTGCTGCCAACGACTAAAATAACGCAGATTCGAACTGGGAGCCCTGATCCGTTGTAATCGTTCTAGGACATCCAAATCGAATCACCTAATGCGACAAAAACGCGGATGCAACGGTGGGGGCAGACATATCTTTTAATGAAGCTGCTCGGGCCATCGCGAGAAATGGTATATCATTGATAGATAATACCGGTAACCATTAAATAGCGGCATGACTACGATACCCATATGAACATGGTCAAAACGGTTATCCAGTATACCAATTTTCTCTGGTGTTTGCGTATTGTGTCGACTAATTTTCGCACGTTGACATGGCAGACAGTTTCGCCCCCAAATCGTTACATCTTTCCTTACTTACGTCCAAACGTACTTTCGTTGCTCTGCCACTATAGTGCGACAAGCCATGTACTGATGCAAAAAACAGCGTATCCTAATGACGATATTGTATATGGTCTTATTATTCCCGTAGAAATGTCGCAATATACTTTGATACCGTCGTTGAAATTCGTTTATTGTAGTTTTAGCGATGACTCACCTTGCATAAGTTGTTTTAACTCGGAGTCCTCCCTCTGTGCTGCTTAGATATCTTTCAATGCCACAGCTGTTGGCATAGAAATGGCATACAGGAGCGAGAAGGCATCGGCGACTGAAGTGTCTGCTCCCGCGAGCTGTACGATGTCGGAGGCATCGCATACCAAAGTTATTTCTGCTCGAGATGAAGGATGCGATAATATGACGGCATTTGCTATGCTGCGCTTACACGCCGCATCGGTACGATCTTGTGTTCATTATATTTTACGATTATCATTCTTCTTCATACCCCGAGTAACTTCGCTTAGAGGGATGTGAATTTCTGCAGAACGAGGAATGCACCGTCGATAATAGTTGACGATATCCAAGAAACGCCCTAGGCTGGAAACCGTTTCGGGTTGCTTATAATTTACGATAGCGTGAGGCGGTTTTTGGCGGACGTATACCTTCTTTATCGATGACGTTACTTAAAAACTTTACTTCAGATTTTCCAAACTGGCATTTAGTAGCTGATACTTAAGCTGTGCTAACAAGGTATGGATAATAGTTGAAAAAACAGATTTTTCCGTGCAGCGTCTCTGCGAAATCGTGTATGTGCACCACTGGATATCAATCGGAAACCGTAATGGCGTTGATTTTGCGGTAATTGCCGCATACATGCCAGCCTCCAGTCTTCTTCGGCACCATATATTTTGAGCTTGCCCAAGAACTCTTCGAAGGACGACATATACCATTGTTCAAAAGAAAATGTACCTTCTTTTTAGCAATCGCTAGTTTTTCTCCAGATAGCCTGCGGGGCGATCTGCAACCGGACAACCAGAGGTTTCGATAAAATGAACAACGTCGTGCGATGTATTTGTTGTACGGTAGAGTGTGCAACCTTAAGTTACGTCGCTGAACTCCTTCACCAAACCCCGCTGTTTTTATTCATCGTCAAAATTGAATAATTGGTCGCGTTAAGCATGATACCACATACTAATACTTTGGTAGTTCCTTCGTATAGCTTCTTCTTGTTAAGGTTGATCAGCAAATCAGCCCCAATTATAGCTGCGTTGACATCAGCTACAATGAATGGCCAATTGAAGGTGCGCCAAAAGCCCAAATCAAGACATAAGATGCACGTACCGTATGTCTGAATGACAGTTTGATTTGCAGCATAAAGTTTGAAATCGGTTGGAACAGTTACTGACTTCGCCATCAGCGTATGACTGATACAACCGATTCGGAGTCAACCAGAAATCGTATTTTTGATTTCCGATTGATGACATGGAGGCGATGGTAGTTGCGCCTGCTGTTAGTTATCTTATTGGGTTGACCTGGTGTGCTGCTATCTGCTTTCGGGCTACAGCCACTTAGCGACTTTGGCGGTAGCCGTTTTAGTTTAACTGTTGATTTTTGCTGCAGCCTGGACGACATTTTTTAATCATTGTTGCCAAATCTTCTGTGAAAATAACAAAGTCCATCGCTGTTCGTCTTGTTTGTTGCCGATCGCACAGGTACTCGTGCTGGTGAACGTGTTTTAATAGACTCGAGGAGCATCTGCATCGTTTCTTATAAAATCTCCAGTTGGAACTAACTTACGTGACAACGCTTTGACTGATTCCCCCGTTGCCGGTTGTGCTTCCTGGTGCGGTGGTTTCTCTTTCGCTACGTAATCGCCGCAGTTTTCTGTCTGCTGTCTCCGCGAATCTGGCCAAAAGACGTAACTTCACTGCGCTGTACCGATTTTGCAGTGGCGGCGTTGCCACAAGATCATCTATAGCTAAGATAATGTCTTCGTCCAAATTTATTACTACCAAATCAAAAATATCGATGTCATCGCTAACGTTGCTTAATATAAAAGAGCGCTTGTATTGGGCAAAACATAATTGTGGGTTGCTTTTGTTGAATTTGGGTACTTGCACCCGCTGTAGATAGGAGCGATTAGTTGCCTGTTGTGCATTTTTAATGTTAAGTTGCTGCAGTTCAGCGTGCATCGTTTGCAGTTGCAACTTTAACTCCTCCGTTTCCATTACCGCGCCAGCGCTGTCGAAAAAATCCTCTGCTGGCTCGTCGCCGTCTGCTGATTGTGATCGCAAATTGTATTTGGACATATTATCCACTTACACTCACTTGAGATCACGTCGGGGTCACCACTTTAGCTACGCGATAACTAATTAAAATGCTCCGTGCAAGGCTTAAAAAACCCCCAGCAATAGGTTGTGCGCAGGGCTTGGAACCCGCCACGTAAAAAAACAACTTCCAATGAAAAACAAAACAAAGCCTCGGATGGACCCCCCTTTTTTGATGACGACCACAGCAAACGTTTAAAGGACAATTATTTGAGGACATGCACCTGGAATGTCCGGACCCTTAATTATGAAGGTGCCTCTGCCCGGCTGGTTGATGTCCTCAGCAGAGCGAAGGCTGACATCACCGCCATCCAAGAGATGCGATGAACGGGGCAAAGGAAATAAGTAATAGGCCCTTGCGACATCTACTACAGCTGCCATGTAAAGGAGCGCAAATTTGTGGTGGGAGTGAGACTGCGCCGTAAAGTACTGTCGTTCACTCCGGTGGACGAGCGTCTCGCCATAATCCGCATCAAGACGAGACTCTTCAACATCTCCCTGATTTGCGCCAACGCCGCGACGGAAGAGAAGGACGATAAAAATCTTGCTTGGCGATTCTTGTGGCAGCTAAGGTCCGCACGCGCCTCTGTGCAGAAAAAAGCGCTCGCAAATGGACACAAGGAAAGCTCGACGTCGGAAAGCTGCAATCGCAACAGACAGCCACGCACTTCGCCACCAGACTTGCACTCCTGCTCTCTGAGAGCAATAATCAACAGGACGATATTTCCGAGCAGTGGAACCATATTTCTCGCTGTCTACATACCGCCGCTGAAGAATCCATCGGATTTCAGCGAGCCCCAAAGAACAACTGGTATGACGAGGAATGTCGCGCCGCTACGGAACGTAAAAACGCTGCCTACAGGGCCACACTGCAATCGTGCGCAACTGTGCGGGAGCGTTATCGTGAGTTGAAGAAGGAAATAAGACACATGTTTCGTGAGAAAAAGAGAGAGGCCGAAATGCGTGAGTGCGAAGAGCTTGAGATGCAGGCCGACAGGAAAAGCGCCCGAAATTTTTTTCAACAAGTTCGACGGCATACAGAAGGTTTTAAGACCGGGGCGAATTCCTGTAAGAATGAAAACGGTGACCTGGTGATTGATGTCCACAGCATACTTAAATTATGGAGGGAGCACTTTCCCACACTTTCGCAACTGCAACAACCCTGGAGAAGATGTTGAACCGGAATCCCCAATCAATGATGATGGACGCGATATACCATCTCCCGACTATGACGAAATTCGGAAAGCGATAGCACGGCTGAAGAACAACAAAGCCCCCGGGGCCGACGGGTTACCAGCTGAGTTATTTAAGTACGGCGGAGAGGAGCTGGTTAAGTGCATGCACGAACTCATCTCTAGAATATGGTCGGAAGAACGCATGCCTACTAATTGGAACTTAAGTGTGCTCTTCCCAATCCACAAAAAAGGTGATCCTGCAGTTTGCGCCAATTATCGCGGGATTAGTCTTCTTAACATCGCGTATAAGGTTCTGTCGAGTGTATTGTGTGAAAGCCTTAAGCTCACCGTCAATGAACTTATTGGACCTTATGAGTGTGGCTTTAGACCTGGTAAATCTACCGCCGACCACATATTCACAATACGCCAGATCTTGGAAAAGACCCGAGAAAGAAGAATCGACACACACCATCTTTTTGTCGACTTCAAAGCCGCCTTCGACAGCACGAAAAGAAGTTGCCTTTATGCCGCAATGTCTGAATTTGGTATCCCCGCAAAACTTATACGGCTATGTAAAATGACGTTGAGCAACAGCACCAGCTTCGTCAGGATTGGGAAGGACCTCTCCGAGCCGTTTGATACCAAACGAGGTTTCAGACAAGGTGAATCTCTGTCGTGCGATTTCTTTAACCTGATGCTGGAGAAAATAATTCGAGCCGCAGAACTAAATCGGTCAGGTACCATCTTTTATAAGAGTGTGCAACTGCTGGCGTACGCCGATGACATTGACATCATCGGCCTTAACAACCGCGCAGTTAGTTCTGCCTTCTCCAAACTGGATAGAGAAGCGAAGCGAATGGGTCTGGAGGTGAACGAGGGCAAGACGAAGTATCTCCTGTCATCAAATAGACAGTCGGCACATTCGCGACTGGGATCACAAATCACTGTTGACAGTTATAACTTTGAAAAAGTTGAGAACTTCGTTTACTTAGGAACCAGCATTAACACCAATAACAGCGTCAGCCTTGAAATCCAACGGAGAATCTCTCTTGCCAACAAGTGCTACTTCGGACTGAGTAGGCAATTGCATAATAAAGTCCTCTCTCGACGGACAAAAACCATACTCTATAAGGCTCTCATCATTCCCGTCCTATTGTATGGTGCAGAAGCATGGACGATGACAACATTAGATGTGAGGGCTCTTGGAGTGTTCGAGAGAAAGATTCTTCGAAAGAGTTATGGACCTTTGCGTCTTTGCGACAGCGAATACCCCGTACGATGGAACGATAAGCTGTACGAGCTGTACAAGAAGTAGTCATAGTGCAGCGGATTAGGAACCAGCGGCTCCGCTGGCTAGGTCACGTCGTATGAATGGATGAAATAGCTCCAGCCCTGAAGGTTTTTAACGCGGTACCCGCGGGCGGTAGCAGAGGAAAAGGAAGACCTCCTCTGCGTTGGAAAGAGCAAGTGGAAAAAGACTTGGCTATACTTGGGATTTCCAATTGGCGCCAGTTAGCTGAAAATAGGGACAGCTGGCGTGCTTTGTTGTCCTCGGCCAAAATCGCTTAGGCGATTGATGCGCCAATTATTTAATTTAAAATATAGTCTTATGAACACGGTTGAATATGAAAAAGTAATGTGGAATATATATTCGTACCACATAAATCAGCTGACCGTACTTGCCACACAGGGCTACATTTTATGTAACTTACATCTAACTGCCCACAGCTGGCGCCACGGCTTGGCAGGGGTCGCCACATGAGTGTGTGTGTTGCTGGTGTGCTACTCGCTAGGTGGAGGCGTGGCGATCGATTGTTTACATGTGGTAAGTCATCGTTTGTCGCACACATACAATCTAGTTTCTGTTAACCATATACTGAATATTTGAAAGGATATGCTGCGTTATACGGCTGCAATTCCGAAATAATATTTTTTTGTTGTTTTTTTACTCCGACAAGGTTGAAAGTTGATGTATTTTGAAACGATTTTCCGTCGATCCTTGTCAAATTTGGTTTTGAACCCAGCAGCCCCACCACTGATCGCATTACCGAAGATTCACAAACCGGACATTCCAATGAGGCCCATAATCAACTACAAGTCAGCACCTGGATATAGATTATCAAAGCATCTAAAGACGATACTGAAGGACACCCTAGAACTTGAAAACAAACACACAATAACTAAAACAACGGAACTGATAGCGAAACTGACGACCGTTAACATAACAAAGGACAGTAAACTAGTATCGTTTGACATTAAGGACTTATACCCCTCAATACCACTACCTGAGACAATAGACATGGTATACACAAAAATACTGGAGAAAACCAAAAAATTAAGGCTGCACAGATCGCAAGCATTCTAAGAACCAACTACAACAAAACTATTTAAAATTTAATAACAAAATCTACAGACAAACGAACGGACTTGGAATGGGAAACCCAACCTCAGCCGTACTTATGGAAGTATTCATGCAGAATTTGGAAGAAAAATACATGAAAGAACTTACAACCGAGTTGGGTGTTACATTTTACGCGAGATACGTTGATGACATTATCTGCATTCTAACCAGCAACAACGAAGAACAAGTATTGGAGTATCTCAACAAACAACACGGAAACATACAGTTTACAATGGAAACAGAAAGCGAAGGAAGGATTAACTACCTAGATCTGGCAATTAGGGCAGATAAGACCACAGGAAAACTTGGCTATGAAATTTACATAAAACCAACAGCCACAGACACGGTAATTCATAACACTTCAAACCACACTCAGCAGCACAAAAATGCGGCGTTAAAGCAACTAGTTGACAGACTAGAACGAACACCTTTAACACCAGAAGCACACAAGAGAGAGCTAAACATTATTTACAACATAGCGGTCAATAACGGACATAAAAAAGATCTGATAGACAAAATCAGAAGAAACAATGGGACCCCACAAAGAAGCGATAAGGATAAAGACGGAAAGACATGGACAGTATTAACTTATACAGGAAAATCGACACATAAATTAGCAAATTTTTTCAAAAAACACAACATTCACACAGCATTTAAAACAGTAAACAACTTAGGACGAATACTACGGACAAGTACAAATACAGAGGACTCACTAAACAGCCAAGGCGTATACCAACTGACCTGCGAATGCCAATACAGCTACATAGGACAAACAGGACGTAAAGTAAGAACAAGGTTCCGCGAACACATAAGGGATTACAACAAGAAGTCACGGAAACCCACCACAACATCTGAATCTAACTTTGCAAATCACATGTTCCACAGCAAATGTACACCAGCAAACATTAAGAAAACCGTAAAGGTATTGCATGTGCAGCAAAAAGGTCGGCGCCTAAACGCACTGGAAAACATGGAGATATACAAACAGCGAACATTTGACGGAAGAATAATAAATGAACAGACGAACACCAACTCGGACGTAATATTTGAGCCATTGAAACTTGTTTACAAAAAACAAAGCACGAACTTAAGTACTACCAAAGAAACTAATGCACAGGACCAACACAAAACATCCCACAGGACAAAAATTACTGAGTTTCTACCTACCCATGCATACCACATAGGCAACCGTAAAAGAAAAAACTTCACGCTGACAAATAAACCCTAAACTCAGGTAGCATACACCTACAAACATTTGTTGGCTGCTAGTTAACGATAGATACCGATACCTACGAAGGACAAAACACAATAAATAGAGACCGCCAGACGTAAACTAAACAGAACGAAAAATAACACTAAAGATGGCACATCGCCATTTCAAAACCAAAAAATCGTTCCAAAATACATCGAAATAATATCCTTAAAAAATTCCATATGTTCCTTATCCAACAGACATTCAGCATTTCCCTTAACAAATACCGATCACTTATTATAAAAATATAAAAACGAAAGATTTTTATTCAAAAATCATAATTTTTTATTTCAGCTATTCCATACATAGACTTAGTAAAATTACCATTATACATTTTTATTATATATGCCGTAAACATAGCGTATAACTTAAATGTGTTATAAACATATAATCTGAACTCGAAACGTATACCAGTAATTCTTCCATCTTCTATGTCGTAGTCTTCTTCTAAGTAGTGAGCCAAATCTGTTTATATATATGTTCTATAGAGTCGAAAAATACATCGTCCGAGTATTAACCAATTCTCCACTCTGTTTTATTTTCGTAATCCTCCTCAGTTTTTGTCAATAGATCGATTTTTTAGAGATCGGGTCAAATTTCATGTGTTTCATTGTTATGTTTTCAGCACTCTTTAAAGCAACTGCCAATTATTCAAACGATACAAACTTGTAAATTATTGTCATCACACTGCATTTGCTATTTATACCTAATTTTTACCAAAAATCGGCTATAATTAATATTAACGTTGCTAAAATAATATCCATACAACGGAGCCGGGGACTTTGCGTAATTATTATATTAACCTTATCAAAAATAATATACAACGGAGCCGGAGCCTTTGTGCTAGCGTTGCGTAACTAATATAAACCTTATCAAAAATAATATACAACGGAGCCGGGGCCTTTGCTGCAAGCGCTGCGTTCGCTTTAAATTAATTTATATTTAATGAAAAAACTATACCTCATGTACACCGGATGTGGTGAAATAGGTTATTTATAGGTTATTTGTATGAAATAAAAAAATAAATATGCAATGGAAAAAACCACACCTTATCTATATTTAATGGAAAACACCATACCTTATCTACACCGGATGTGGTGAAATAGGTTATTTGTATGAAATAAAATAAATAAAAGATCTAATCACAGTTAACTGGGTATATAACAAATATTTTGGTTAGGAGTGGCGCAATGGTGGATCATCATTGAAAGTACTTAAATCAATGTCTTAAAGGAAGGAAGATAAGCTAAATGTCTATGTAAAAGGATTGGAAAAATTTAAATGGGTAAAAGATATAATTGAAAAAGATATTAATATATTAAATTTAGATGATTTTAACTGCCCAAATATAGATAAGTTATATAAATCTAATATGAATGACACCAATGATTACCATAAAATGAAAAATGTTCTACCCATTTGTTGTAAATGTTCAGAAAAAAGTGTTATTTTATTTAAAAAATGTATAATAAATTATATGAATAAAGAAAACAAAAATTGAATTAATTGTAATTGTTTTTAATTCATAACATACAGTTTTTCGTTTTTATTTCATACTATACAGGATTTCTTGTTTTTTGTTGTTGTGAGCGGTTTACTTTTTTCTATTTCACCACATCCGGTTTAGATAAAAATGTAGTGAATAAAAGCTAGTGAGGGTTCGGTAAATTTTTCAGTTCAAAACATTCAAAGTATAAATTAAAATGGATACAGAGTCCGTTATATTAAAAATTTAATTCAGTTTCATCGAAGATTACTTATTTAAAACCAATACTTTAATTAACGGTCTTCCCCATTAATACACCAATGAAAATTCTACAGATGGAGAAGAAGTATACTAAATTTTGAGAAAATATATATATGAAACTGCAGAACAATGTGGTATTTTTACCGAACAGATACACAGACCAGGGTATAGAGGAACTTTCTTTACTATCCACCGGAGAATTTAATGTTAGAAAAAAGATGTATTCAAAATCCAATTACAATTTAATTTTTAATAAAAATAAATAAAAAGTGAAGTATATGAACATTTTTGATTCGTACTATAAAAGTACATGGGTATTTATAGAATCGCTTTAGTTTGATTTAAAACAGAACATTATAACTTCACCTAAAAAATGTATTATCCTTGTGAAATATGTGAAAAGGAGTTCGGGTGCATTAGCTCATTGAAGCGACATGTCAGATTGCAACAAAAATTAGTTTTATCATCGAAATGGAAGTTTCATTTGCGAACGAATATACATAAATAAATAAATTGAAATATAAAATGTATAAACTCGGTTTTCTATGGTCGCATTACAACATACATATGCATTTGACAATTCTAATAAAAATGATTTCATACCGATGAACCTTTTTAATACAATTGCAAATCAATTCTATCAAATAATAAAGGATGCTCTCGAAGAACATAAAAGTATTAAAATTAGTTGTGAACTTTTCGGTAAATACACGTTGATAAAAGAAGAAGTAGTACAATGTTTATTGGAATTAAAATCGCACCAAACAAAAATGCGTATAATACGACAGTGAAAAAGAAGACATTTTAAACAGTTTTTTGTTGTTTTTTTCCTCCGACTCCGGGTTTTACCCTAAACTCAGGTAGCATATAATAACAAACATTTGTTGGCTGCTAGTTAACGCTAGATACCGATACCTACGAAGGACAAAACGCAATAAATAGGGACCGAGAGACGTAAACTAAACAGAACGAAAAATAACACTGAAGATGGCACAACGCCGAAACCGGTTTGTTTCAAAACCAAATTTGACAAGGATCGACGGAAAATCGTTCCAAAATACATAACATTTTAAACACTTTCAAAGATGAATGTGAACTTTTGAAACAAGTAAGGAAAGCTAAATTCGGGCGAAATCGAATTTTATGTACCCTCGCGATGTATTTTTGTATGGGCGGTGCCCATAATTTCATAAAAACCCCATTTCTTTGTTTCAAATCCGGGTGCTTGGTTTTTCTGAATATCTTTGGTAATAGTTTCAGTAAGGGATTTAATATTGAATTGAATTGGGGTTGCAGATAAATGCACACAAATATCTGGAAGGGAATTTGCACCTTGATTAGGTATAAATACGTTGGAAAGATGAGAGGCAAAAGATATACCTTTTTCATAGTCACTTCGAGCCCATTCACCATTTGGAGCTCGTAGTGGAGGATCGGGAAGGACTGGTTTTTTGAAACTTTCAACTGACCGCCACAAGGAATAATCAGTGTTAGGTGTTGGGGACAAGGACTGGAGTGTGTCTTAAAAAGTGTATTTCTCTTTTTTCAGCTAAGATGCAGTGATGCTCTTTTGTACACTTGTTGAGTTCATGCTTCAAAGCAGGGGAACGAACCCTTTGCCAATTCCTTCTAAGTTGCCTTTTCATATTTACTAATTTGATGATGTCTTTACCTCGTAGACAGTTTAAACTTTGTCTATGTTTATGCGTAGGCAATGCAGACGTTAAAGTTTGCGCTGCTGTATGAAGTAATTCAGTAAAGGTTGTAACTGCATGGTCCACGTCTGTAAATGATTTAAGAGGTGTGTTGGCTTTACATGCGTGCTTAGATACTTTTTATATTTAAGCCAATCCGTAAATCTATTAGTTAAACTTGGGAAACATTCATTAAAAGTTGGGATTGTGTTAAGAGTTAGTAAACAAGGTAAATGATCGGAGGATAGATCGAAAAGGATTTTATCTGAATCTACGTAACAGAGCATAAAACATCCAATCTAATTGCTTTAACTGCTGGTATTCATCAGGGCTCCATTTTTGGACCCCTACCCTTTAGCCTTTTCATAAACGACATATTTGAAGTGTGTAAATTTGTAAGCATGTATGCTTATGTTGACGATCTGCAGATGTATGTATTTATCTAGCAATTTCAGTGATACAAGTGATCTTTGATTTAAAGTTAATAGTGATCTCTCGTCAATTATGCGAGTACATTGGCCTTAGCTTAAACAGTGAAAAATCATTTGTGATACCAGTCTCGAAAAAGGAATTTTCGCTGAGTAGCATTCCATCAATAAACATTGGTAATGATCCTGTCAAATTAGGAACTCAATCCCTGCTTCTACATAAAGCAACTTAAACCAAAGCAACTACAAGCATCTTCT
This sequence comes from Philophylla caesio, assembly GCA_963971545.1. Taxonomy (NCBI): domain Eukaryota; kingdom Metazoa; phylum Arthropoda; class Insecta; order Diptera; family Tephritidae; genus Philophylla; species Philophylla caesio. Next base: position 62,375,184 of record OZ020605.1, read on the forward strand.
TTATAACTATTTCTCTTCCAATAATTCTTAAACTGGCCACCTCACTACTTATAAAACTAAAACTATTCCAAGTCAATTTTAAGCATAAATTTAATCTTGGTTTTGTTTTTTGTTTTTGTTTTCTTGTAGTTATGCATATTTATAATACAGTTAATTTAATTTAACATAGTTTAATAGATCTTCAACTTTTATCCTTATTCTTATTATATTTTATCTTAATATATAACAAATATTCTTAGTACACTACTTTAAATATCCATAATTATAATCTCCGTAATTGTTTGTTGTGCTGTAAAAGGTGTAAAACCTAATTGTACTAATCGCTAGCTAAATAAATGAAAATGAATCGCATTTACGTAAATTTTGGCGTGAAGTGAGTGAACAATCAACAAGTTGCGGGGAGCGCGCGAGCCGTTGTGGTTGCTTGCTAGGAGCATGCGCATTCCGCCGCTACGTTCGTACCCGTCAGCACAACATAATATATTCACATAAAGTTAGTGCATAAGATTTTGTTTATTTTTCAACATTTTAGTGAGAGATTTTTATATTAGGTGTATTTCGTTATTTTGACATTCTAATTTTTTTGTACGGTGTCTTTTAATATTTCAGGTGTCGCATTTCAGTGAATATTAAGTGTATTATATTCACATATAAATTACTTACATAAAACAAACGCCTTCGAGCTAATTATATTAATCATGCGTTGCTTCGTGAACGAGCTATTTTAGCCGCAAAAAATATCTATGTTGACGCTATGAACTTCAATATACAACAATCATTACCTGGCAATAAGATATTGTTCAAATCGATCGACACTGTTACCAATCCAGACGAAGCAGTAACTATCCTCTTTTTTTTTGAATTCGCTGGATTTACCAGAAATTCCACCACATAACTTGCGATTGAAAAATTGCTCACCTATTATTATGCTTCGGAATTTAAATACACCTAAGGTGTGGCCGCTGTGGTCGAGTTGGTAGCGGTGCGTGCTGTTACTGCATCTATACAAGATGAAAAATAAATGGCGAATTCGAAACTGCTTTACTTATCTCCAAGTCAAAAGTGGCACCAATAAAGGCGCAGTCTCTTCCAAGATTGGAATTGTGTGCAAGTCTACTGCTCAGTCGAACATGGCAAAAAATTAAAGAATCTAATATCTATTATATATTTTTCGACAGATTCGGAGATCGTTTTACAATGGCTTAACATGCACTCATCAACACTTAACTGCTTTGTAGCGAATCGAGTCTCGGAGATTCAGTAGAATTGCAAAGGAATTGTGTGCAGACATGTGCCAAGCAAAGATAATCCAGCAGACATTGTATCCCTTGGATCAAGCGCTGGTGAGCTTTTAAATACAATTTGGTTTAAAGGACCTAAGTTTCTTTTACAGCATTGTTCCGAATGGCCTAAAGGCAAAATGGAAACCAGTAGAACGAAGGCTCATTTGGAACTTCGCAGAACCCAGGAGCTTCAATATTTATTTATTCCATTTCAGTCTACAGAAAAAACATCTTACAGACTAGTTACGATAAAAAAGAAAAAGAAAAAGGTATCTTACAGACTAATTGAATACAGTAAAAAGATTAAGTTTAAATCTTTCTAAATCACTATAAGCATTGCATAGCCGGGCACATCGTACAAGAGTAATTAGTTTTGTAAGTTGGAAGACCAACTATTTCTTAGACATCGAGGAGGAATATGAGATTGAAATAGGTTAGCCAACTCATTGCAGTTAATGTTCTCATTGATAACATTGTAAACGAAAATTAATGAAAAGTATATTCTTCTATCATGCAATGACTGCAAACCTAGCAATTTCCGTCGCCCTATATAATGTGGAGGACCGTTAGGCCAATACGTTTTGCACAGGGCGAACCTGTTAAAGACTTTCTGTACCTTTTCAATTTTTACGGAATGGACCTCATATTAGCGAGCAGTATTCGAGCCGGCTTCTTACTAAGGCAACATAAAGAGACTTCAAGGTTTGAGGATCTTTAAAACCACCAGTGTTTCTTCTAATGAAACCGATCATTGCAAATGACTTGGAAACAATATAGTCAATATGTTTGGAGAAGGATAGCTTGGAGTCAAAAATAACACCTAGATCTTTCATTTCGTGACAGCGATTAAGGAAACAGTGGTTTAATTTGTAATTAAACCTTGAAATAGATGTTTTTCTGGTGAATGTTACCACGAAGCATTTCTTAACATTTAGATGTAAATGGTTTGTTGCATACCACAGTTCAAAAGCATCTAGATCGGACTGCAGATTGTTACTGTCTGATTAACTGTGTACCTCTAAGAGGAGCTTTATGTCGTCTGCAAACATTAGACACTTTGCAAACTTAAAGTGGTTCACCAAGTAATTTATAAAAATAATAAATAACAATGGGCCACAGTGAGTTCCTTGTGGAATGCCCGAAGTTTATCCCTGACTCCAAAGTGCTTCAACTTGTATAATAAAATTGAGCGGTCTACTTTGCAAACGCCTTCGAGAAATCTGTATATATTACGTCTAATTGAGCATGGTTACTAAATGACTTTATTATTTGATTTGTGGCTAAAGCTAAATTTGTGCATGTTGATCTACCAGGCATAAATCCATGTTGACAGTTACAGATAACTTTACTCACGTGATCAAATAGTTTTGATTGAACTATCTGATCAAATAGTTTGGCTATGGTAGTTTGCTTAACGATAGGCCTATAATTGCTCACATCATTACGGTCGCCTGATTTATAAATAGGTTCAATTGAGCAAAGCTTCCACGAGTCTATAAATGTGCCATTATGTAAACATTTCTTGAATAAGATCGCAAGGGGATAAGCTACAGTATCGGAGCAGGTTTTGAAGAATTGAGGGGAAAACCCTTCACCATCTATTTTTGAACTATTGACGAAATGGCAATCTGAACATCATTCACGCAAATATCAAAGGTGGTAATAGTTTCTGACGGATGAGAGGACAAATGTGGATATGTTGTATTGTCATACTTTTCATAAACTTTTTGAAAGAAGCTCGCAAATAGATCGCATGTTTCCTGAGTATTGTTGGAAACAACGCCGCCATACGACAAGCTGGATGGAAAGCCATTGGTCTTTCTTTTAGAGGTAATAAAATTCCAAAAGCTTTTCGGATTGGATTTAAGTTTATTTTGAACAGAAATCATATATGCTTAAAACAATACATTGTGCAGGCTGTCGAATTCTTTCCTCAACTTCAGATAATGCTGGTGATCTACTTCAGTTCTACTCGATTTGTATTTTTATTTTTTAGATTTTTGAAGTTGCATAGCTTATAGTTAAACCATGGTGGTTTATTATTCGTTTTTACTAATTTTAGAGGCACAAAACAAGATATCGCATGTGAGAGCTTTTGACAAAAAGTCTTATAAGACGCCGTTAGATCATCGGAGATACTCAAAAACTCCCAGTCAGTTGCATTAAAAAACTCGTTAATTGCTACGTAATTTCCTTCTGAGTAATTGTATTCATGTGATATAGTAGCGGGTAAAGTCTCGTAATGGTAGAACTGAAAAAGTACTTTTATTGCTTTATGGTGCAAAGTATTTCTAGAAATAGGAGCTTCGCATTCTTCACAAGAAATCTTTAAATCATTGGAAGTGAATACAAGATCAAGAATTTTGCCGTTATTATTTAAAATAGAATTGCACTGATTGAGATTTTGCGAAAATAGAGTACTAATAAACAATATATCGATATCCGATTTGAGGTTAGTTGGTAATAAATTATTGCTATGTTCTGACTAGTACAAGTTACTTAAGTTGAAATCACCTAGATATATTATTTCATCATACTTAACAACACCCATTACGTGGACTAAATTATTTAAATGCTTCTGATAAATATCTAAGTCACTATAATCAGGAATATATGACAATATAAATTTAATTGATTTATTATTTGAAAACATAACGCTGACACAGATTTGCTCTACTTTGCCTTCAGCATTGTTAATTTTAATTTCCTTGCAGCGTAAGTCCGCTCTAATAGCTAATAGTGCACCACCGCCTTTACTAAAGCCAATAGCCTTCGGACAACGATCATTTCGGTACACTTGATAATAGCCATCAAAGTATTCCGATGAGGATATATTTTCATTCAGCCATGTCTCGGTTATAGCGATAATATCATATTCATGTAGCGAGGTACATCGATAGAAGTCTGTAGATTTCGTGCGCATGCCGCTAACATTTTGGTAGTATAATGTATATTCTAAGAGCGATATATTAGAGTGCGATAAAGCTTGCGGTACAGCACTTATGTGGTTACTTCTCCATTCCCTAGTTGTCGAAAAAACTTGAACGGCCGTATTTTAACATCGGCTGGCCAAAGCGCCGAATTAAGTAAAGCGTCGAAATAGTTTGAGGAAACTCCTAACTTAAAGTTGACTCGTTTCAAGGATTCAACAGCGACATCCTTTTTGACGAGCCTATAGCAGGAAATCGATTGAGGAATGCTTCGATACATACGCGACAATGATTTCTGCAGTGACTGAAGGTTTGAAGGAGGATATATGTAGCCATTTTACCCTGTGTGCTACATCTAATTCGGCACTCTTATTACATCCGACAATGCTCTGTGCTTTTAATTTCTTACTGGGTTGAATGGAAATTATAGCAGCAGAGGCAGAAGCAGCGGCAGCATGCGAGGCTGTATTTTGATCAACTGCGTTAACCGAACGAACGACGTTAGCATAGGATCCAGGTATATCTAGAACATTAGCAGCTTCCCCAACCGTTTTAGCTGTGCACGTAGAAGCATCAAAGATACGACGCTCGGTTGCTGTTATCGCAGTAGCCGAGTCGACGGGAATGACACTTTTCTCAGTAACACCTGAGTGAGAGTGACTAGCGACATCAATAGCGGGAGAAGGCGAGACAGAAGTTGTGTTAACCGCAGACGAAGAAGAGGCATCTAGACCATTACTTTTGTTTTGTGCATTTTTTCCTTTTACCTTTTTAGCATCATGACACATACACGCCCGTACACAGCCACGACGCTCGCTGTCGTTTGCCGTAAGCAGTGTACGGACAGAAGCAATATCTTCGGCATGAAGCTTATGCATGGATTTTATTTCTAAACGTAGTTCTTCGATTTTAGTTATCAAGAGATGTTTGTCGGATTGTAGATCACTAATCATGTTAACTGAAATAGAGTTATCATTGTTTTTATTCTCATCACGTTGTTTACTTGTTACCGATTTAGGCACTTGTTGCTGCGGCGGTATCATTACATTTAGCGTCGTTTGGGCTGGGGGAGAACGGATGAATTTTCGGCGAACGGCCGCACAGTTATTGCAGAAGTAGTTAGTAGTAAAATTTCTAAATCATCTGTAATTAGAGTCACTGTTCCAAGCACATTATTTTTATATTTTGTTTGGTTTAATCTGAGTTCATTTCAAATAGGAAATGCTAAAGAAACGAGGAGCAAAATTATAACACGTCCGCTCTCTTCACCAACTCAACTATGTAGCAATATAGCAATAGTAGCAACGAGGGATCAACTTTATATTCCATAATCGATCGAAGCTCGTCATATCTACATGAACCTTTCCCCCTCGGATGTGTTGCATTTGCCATATAAAGAATTGGAAACTTGCTTTTGGAGAATAGTGACGGATATTCAACGTCTGGAGTTCAGTGCAGAAATTCAATGCTTACGAAAACAACAACCAATAAAATCTCCCATTCAAAGGCTAACACCACTTTAACATGCTGTGGAATTCAATGGGATCACATTTTCATTTGTTCGAGTCGGTGGTCGTCTTTTAAGGGCACCAATTGCATTTGATGCAACATTTCCTACGTTATTACCAAAAAGCCAACGCTTTACGAAACTTTACGTGGAGCACCTTCACAGAAACATCTACATGCTGGCGCCATGGTTCTTATCAACTTGCTGCGAGAAAAGGTTTGGGTAGTTAATGCCAGAGAACTGGTATGGAAAGCAGTTCGAAACTGCATCCATTGCTTCCACTATAAACCAAAACTGATGGGACAACTTTTGGGCGATCTTCCCGCCAATCGTATGAGAAGTCAGCGTCCCTTCTTAATCAGTGGGGTTGATTTTTGGGGCCCATTTGCAACAACGTATAGTGTTCGTGGCAAGCCACCGTAGAAAACCTACCTAGCTATTTTTATATGTTTGGCATCCAAAGTTATCCATGCAGAGTTTGTGTCAGATTTATCAACTAACAACTTTGTACTTGTCTCAAATGTTTCGTAGGTAGACGTGGAATACCGCAGCGTATATATTGTGACAACGCAACAAATTGTGTTGGAGCCCAGTCTAAACTCAGAGAACTAAAACAACAAGTTTTTAGCGAATCATAAATCGGAGCCGTCTTCAACTTAAGCAACAACATTGGGTTTGAATTTAGTTTCATTCCTCCTAGACCACCACACGTTGGTGTGTTATGAGACACGGCGGTTAAGTCGATGAAAACGATTTTAATTAAAAACATTTCCAACGTTCATCTTACTTATGACGAATTGCAGACGGTCGTCATTGAGGTGGAAGCAATCTTAAATTCTCCTCTACTTACACCACTGTCAAATGACCCAAATGACGGCGAAGCCTTGACTCCATCGCATTTGTTGATCGGCACATCATTGCTTTTATTGCCGGACCACCACATAGATGTCGACCGAATATCGTGCTTAACTCAGTGGAAACGAGTTACATATTTAAAACAATGCTTCTGGGAATTGTGGTCACGCGATTACATCTTGAGTTTGCAACAGCGATCAAAGTGGCTGAAACCAGAATTCAATATTGAAAGAGGACACATGGTCTTAGTTCATGAGGAGGATATACCACCGCAACAGTGGCGCCTTGGCAGAGTGTTCAAGGTGGTTCCCGGTTCTGATGGGAAGGTGCGAGTGCTCGATATCAAAACCATGAAAGGAGAGATACGACTTGCGGTACACAAGGTCGCTGCATTGTCTGTTTTGGATAGAAAGATGACATTCAATGGTGGGAGCATGTTTGGTCATTTCGCGCCCACTGTACCTGCGCTACACACACTTGTACATACATACAAGAAAAACATTAAGCAACGACCTTTTAGTGCATGATTTTCATGGTTACTCACATAATGCGACAAACTGATATACACACATAAAAACACTGCTACACACATACGTATATACACTTTGCTGCACTCAATAATACGTTGAAATGCACATGTACATTATAAACCTAAACATACATACATTATTGTATACTCATTTTGTTTAAACACTCTCTTCCTACCTTTAACTCCCAACTTATTTTTTATATTCCTTTGTAAAACATATTTATTTTAAGTACATACATATGTACGTGCTTGTATATGTATACAGCAGTACATGCGTTTGTGAAGTTCTATTGTTAATTGTAACTCCAAATCATCCGATGTTAACTTAACTGATAATTTCCAATGCATTTTAGTGTATATAAGCGCATAGCACATACTTGTTTTTTGCTGTTTGAAATAAATGGATTAAGTACTCTGCATCGAAACCAAAGAGCTATCTTTTTCATCAACAATGGGAATTGTTTTAATTTAAAAATGCTTTCATTTACTACACGCGGATTGGATAACCTTTAAGAAAGAGCTTTAAAAAACTGTCATTTCGAAAATATTTTTTATTAGTGTCGCCACCTGTTTAAAAAGTTAAATTTAATTTAATTGTAAGTCAAGTGAAATATTGCAATTTGGGTGTCAAATGAAAGAGGTTTAAGAAGTCTCCACTACTAAACTACAAATGTTTCATGAAATGATATACTCATGGTCGCAGCTACCATCCAGTTAGTTAATCATCACGCTGCTCTCGTTTCGTTTATATCCTTATGCTATAACAACCGACATTTCAAAAATATATCACCAATTTCTTGTAGATGAACGAGATCATCAATACCAACTCATCTTGTGGAGAAAAGAAATTGACAAGCCGTTACAACTATACCAACTTCACATTGTCACATATGGTTTGGCTGCCGCGCCATTTATCGCAATCCGCAGCCTATTTTACATCGCTAAACTGAAAAGCACCCGGTGGGAGCAAGTGCTATTCGTAATAGCATTTATGTAGATGACCTACTCTCTGGTGCGTTACAAAAGCTGAAATCGGAAATAGTCCAGTATAGAATATGTTTTTATTCTATTTAAAATATTTTATTTTTACAACTTTTATTTTATACATCCAGAAAATTAATTATTAAAAAATCAAATTGAAAAATATTGAAAGACAAATTTATATATGAAAATAAAAATATTAAAACAAGTTCAAATTAATAAAGTAGATACATATATTATAAACTCTATATATACTCCCCCTCCAATTAAAAAAAAAAAAATTAATTAATATTAAATGTAATTTTTTTGGTTTTCTTTGGAAGTGTTAGTGAACTGGAATTAGAAATTGTATGTGCAGGTTTTAATAAGACTATGGAAATTGTTTTGATTAAGTTACCTTTTTGAATTTTGAATACTTTATTTTGTTTAGAGATAACTTTAAATGGACCTTCATAAGGTGGTTGTAGATTTGACCTATGAATAACTTTAACAAACACATATTCGCAAGTATCCAAATTTTTGGGAACAAAAAAATCTTCTTTATTATGATGTACAATTTTTGAACGAACGTGTGAAAAATGTTCTCTCAGTTTGGAAAGTGTTTCCATTGTATTATCAAATTCATTATTGTTATTATTATTTGAAACGATTAATTCTCCAGGTAATCTGAGTGTTTGTCCGTAAACTAATTCTGCAGAAGAACATTTTAAATCATCTTTAATAGATATACGAAGTCCTAATAAAATCCAAGGAAGAATTTCAGACCAGTGAATTGAATCGTTTGATGCTGTAATAGCAGTTTTTAATGTTCTATGAAATCTTTCAATCATTCCATTTGATTGAGGATGATAAGGAGATGTATGAATTTTGTGAGATCCTAATAATTTTGTTAATTCAGTAAATAATTTTGATGTAAATTGTGATCCTTGATCTACTGTTATATTAAGTGGAACGCCGAAACGGGGAATATAATTTTGTACAAATGTTTTGGCAATTGTATTCGCTGAAATATCTTTAAGTGGATAAGCTTCCGGCCAACGTGTATGTCTGTCAATTATAGTTAAAATGTAACGATTTTCTTTTGAAACAGGTAATGGACCAACAAGATCCATATGTATGTGTTCAAATCGTCCAGATGGTATATTAATTTTTTGTACTGGTGTTTTAGTATATTTAGAAATTTTTGATTTCTGGCAGTTAATACATGCGGAAGTCCAACTATTAATTTCTTTACGCATGTTAGGCCAAAAATATTTTGATTGAATTAAACGTCTAGTAGTACGAACACTAGGATGTGATAAAGAATGGATTTTATCAAAAATTATATTCTTCATAGAATTTGGAACAAAAGCTCTAAAAGGTTGTTGAGAAATATCACACCAAATATTGAGATTAAGAACTGGAATATTAATTTCTTTTAAATTATTGTTACAATTTTTGTCAGAAATTAAGTCATGAAGAGTTTGGTCTTTTTGTTGTTCTTTATACAAAGTTTGAAAATTAATATCTTGAGTTAAAATTGTGTTAATATCTGAAATACGTGAAAGTGTGTCAGCAACAATGTTTTCTTTTCCAGAAATGTATTGAATATCATTTGTAAATTGTGCAATGTACTCAAGATGTCTAATTTGTCGAGGTGATCTATCTGTTTTTGAATTTAGAACATGTGTTAAAGGTTTATGATCAGTGTATATTGTGAAAATTCTACCTTCAAGAAAATGTTTAAAATGTTTAATTGAATTGTATATGGCTAAAAGTTCTCTGTCAAATGTTGAGTAATTCATTTCTGTAGAAGGTAATTTTCGTGAAAAATAAGCAAGTGGTTCTAAAGTGTTGTTACTAAATTGTTGTAAAACTGCACCAATTGCTACATTTGATGCATCTACAGCAAGTGATAATTTACCATTTTTATCAAAATGAGTAAGTAAAGTTTGTTGAGCAAAGAGTTGTTTAACGTTTTCAAAAGCAGTGGTTGTCTTTTCTGTCCAAATAAGCTGTTTGAGTTTTTGTTTAGTTGCAAATGTTAACATTTCATGCAGAGGACTAAGTTCTGCTGCTAACATTTTCACATATCTATGGTAATAATTTACCATACCTAAGAACTTTTGTAATTTATTTATTGAAAGTGGTTTTTCAAAATTTGTAATGGTTTCAATTCGATCGGAAGATGGTCTAATGCCTTCATTAGAAATTTCATAACTGAGAAAATCTAGTTTATTAGTTCCGAAAATGCATTTAGAAGGTTTAATATTTAAATTATATTTCTCAAGTCTTTTAAATATTAGTTTTAAATGTTCTAAATGTTGTTCTTCATTATCACTAGCAACAAGAATATCATCAATATAAACAAATAAAAATTCTAAACTGGAAAATACTTCGTTAATAAAACGTTGAAATGTTTGGGCACTGTTTCGTAAACCAAAAGGCATCCGTACGAACTCAAACATTCCAAAAGGTGTGGTTATTGCTGTTTTATGAATGTCTTCTTCAGCCATTGGAATTTGGTGATATGCACGAACAAGATCAATTTTCGAAAATATTTGTTTATTATGTAAATTTATAGTTAAATCATGAATATGTGGTAATGGATAACGATCAGGTATCGTTATAAAATTGAGTCTTCTGTAATCGCCACAAGGTCTCCAATCATTTGGTTCTTTTTTTGGAACTAAATGTAAAGGAGATGCAATGTGAGAGTTTGAAGGTCTGCATATACCAGTTTTTATTAAAAATTCGAATTCAGTTTTTGCTATTTTAAATTTAATTTGATCTAGACGACGAGGTTTTGAAAAAGGTAGAACTCCTTTGGTTTCAATCCTGTGAACCGTATGGTGTTGCACTGGTTTAGTGTAATCTGGTTCACAGGTTATTAAAGGAAAATTATTTAAAAGGGTTGTAAATTTATTTTCAGAAATTGGTATTTTGAGTGAAAATATATCGTAAAATCCAGAAGATCCAGAAACTTTTAATTTTGTTGTTAAATCAGTAATTTCTTTATTTCTGATATCCACTAATATCCCGAATTTCTCTAAAAAGTTAGCACCTATAATTGGAGTTGAAATATCTGTTAAAATGAAAGGGAATTCGAAATCACGTCTAAGACCTAAGTCAATTTTTAAAAGTTTGGTGCCAAATGTTTTAATAGAGGAACCGTTAGCTGCAGTCAAATTAAGATCGGAATTTCTTTTAAATGATTTGAATTTGGAAGAAGGAATTACAGAAACTATAGCGCCAGTATCTATTAAAAAATTTAGTTTATTTAATTTATCATAAATAAATAGGCGGCGTGATGATTTAATGTTATTTCCATTATTAGCCACCGTCATAATGGAACGTTTCAGTTTAAACAGTTTTGATTTGATTGTTTTTCATTTGTATTAAAACTACAGGGTTTAATACATTTTAAAGCATTATTTTTAAATTTTCTATGATACCAACAAATGGTTTGAATAATATTATCTTTTGATCTAGAAAATCTTCTTGAATTAGAATTACTTCTATTTCTATTTCTAGATCTTGATCTAATTTGTAATTCATTAATATCAGAAGTAATTTTGTTTAAATTTTGATAAATTGCAGTAGTTAATTCTGTTAAATTTTTAATACATTGTTCGAGGATGTTATTTTCAACACTTGCTATTGACAAAGATTTAGAAGATTGAGATTGATTTAATAAATCAAAAAGTTTATCTGCAAGAAAAACATTTTCATCTTTATTTTGATTATTACTTGATGTTAAATGAATTTGTATCTGTTGTGGTAATTTTCGGATCCACAATTTGAAAAGTAATTCCTTACTGACGATAGAATCAGAACCTATTAGAGACTTCATATATCTAAAAAATTCTGATGGAGAACGATCGCCTAGTTCTGTATTTGAAAATAACTTTTCTAATCTTTTTTCTTCGCTAAGAGAAAATCTTTCACACAACGCTTTCTTAATAGTAGCGTACTTATTCATAAAAGGAGGTGGATTGATAACATCCAAAATTTTGGAAATTGTTTCACGTTGTAAAACAATAAGTATGTTTTGAAATTTTATATTATCGTCTTGAATATTATTGATTTCAAATTGTCCTTCAACAAGAAGAAACCAAGCTTCAGGACATTCTTCCCAAAATGGAGGTAATTTAATTGATATTGAAAAATTTGTTCTTAAGTTATTAGTGTTTTGAGTTAAATTATCATTGTGTATATTTTGTGTAGTGTTTAAGTCTGAAGTGTAAGTTGGATTGTTATTTTGGTTTTCCATTGTTGTGAAGTTGCGTGTACGTATAGGTGAACGTGATAGTGGCATATAAAAAAAAATAATTGGAGAGAAAGTTTACAAAAGTAAATTAAATATAAGTAATAATAATAATTTAAATAATATTAATATTAAGAATTAATATTTAATATTTGTAATAATTTTATTTTAATAAAAGATTTAAGATACGAACTTGATTGCACACAAAATGTTCAGCAAAAAATGGTTGTAGTATTTGTAATTATAAAAGAGATTATAGATGATCTGGAGTGTTATTGCGTTGTTGTAGACACTATGATGGTTGTAGCGACGTTAAATGTGAATATTTGAAGTGATGTTGTGCGGATTGTTGGTGCTGAATTTGATGTTGAATGTTGAGATTGTTTATTTCGCAATGTTTTAATTCAGGAAAGTAGTCAAATTTATAACAAATCGCACAGAAGGACGTCTTTGTTTTTCACAAGTATGGTTTGTGCTTTCGGTATTCGAGTATTCGCACTCTTGGTTTGCTTGCAACGCTCGGAAATGCTAACTTTGTGAGTGTACAAAATGTCCTGGGTTAATGTTAAGCCAGCTTCTAACAATTAATAACACGTTGAATCGATGATTTCCCTTTATTACAAATTCTTGTGAAATATTACTGCAAGATATGGTGCGTCGGTTTGTAGCGTTATATGTAAAAACGGGAGTAAGTGACCAAAGTGAAAACACGAACGGGTTCACAATTGTTATTATTGTTTCAATGATGGTTATTGATGAATTTTTAAAATGAGTACTTATAAATGCAGGATCGCCAATATAGAATATGTTTTTATTCTATTTAAAATATTTTATTTTTACAACTTTTATTTTATACATCCAGAAAATTAATTATTAAAAAATCAAATTGAAAAATATTGAAAGACAAATTTATATATGAAAATAAAAATATTAAAACAAGTTCAAATTAAAAAAGTAGATACATATATTATAAACCCTACATCCAGGTTCTACAGTCTGCCGGAGTAACTCTTAAAAAGTGGCATTCCAATTGTGAACAGATGTTCGACCACACTTCCAAAGAAGTTTCACTGACATTTTATGAAGAAAATATCACTAAGACATTAGGAATGCCATGGAAACCATCAAAAGATATTTTTGTCAACTATTGCTAAAATTGTTGATATCATTGGGCTGTTGAGTCCAATCACCATTCTGCAAAAATATTAATTCAAAAAGTTTGGATACGATAATTGGATTGGGGTGAAATGTTTCCGTCAGACTTGCAGTCCGACTGGAAGCAAATTAAATCGGATTTAATGGCTATCAATAAAATTGAAGTTCCAAGGAAGATATTCACATCGGTGACTAAGAAGTGTGAAATTCACGGATTTGCGGATCAACGCGCATAGGGTTACTGCATCTATACAAGATGAAAAATAAATGGCGAATTCGAAACTGCTTTACTTATCTCGAAGTCAAAAGTGGCACCAATAAAGGCGCAGTCTCTTCCAAGATTGGAATTGTGTGCAAGTCTACTGCTCAGTCGAACATGGCAAAAAATTAAAGAATGTAATATCTATTATATATTTTTCGACAGATTCGGAGATCGTTTTACAATGGCTTAACATGCACTCATCAACACTTAACTGCTTTGTATCGAATCGAGTCTCGGAGATTCAGTAGAATTGCAAAGCAATTGTGTGCAGACATGTGCCAAGCAAAGATAATCCGGCAGACATTGTATCCCTTGGATCAAGCGCTGGTGAGCTTTTAAATACAATTTGGTTTAAAGGACCTAAGTTTCTTTTACAGCATTGTTCCGAATGGCCTAAAGGCAAAATGGAAACCAGTAGAACGAAGGCTCATTTGGAACTTCGCAGAACCAAGGAGCTTCAATATTTATTTATTCCATTTCAGTCTACAGAAAAAACATCTTACAGACTAGTTACGATAAAAAAGAAAAAGAAAAAGGTATCTTACAGACTAATTGAATACAGTAAAAAGATTAAGTTTAAATCTTTATAAATTAACATAGAAATCAACTATATCACTATAAGCATTGCATAGTCGGGCACATCGTACAAGAGGTTCGTACAATGAGTAATTAGTTTTGTAAGTTGGAAGACCAAATACATGACTATTTCTTAGACATCGAGGAGGAATATGAGATTGAAATAGGTTAGCCAACTCATTGCAGTTAATGTTCTCATTGATAACATTGTAAACGAAAATTAATGAAAAGTATATTCTTCTATCATGCAATGACTGCAAACCTAGCAATTTCCGTCGCCCTATATAATGTGGAGGACCGTTAGGCCAATACGTTTTGCACAGGGCGAACCTGGTAAAGACTTTCTGTACCTTTTCAATTTTTACGGAATGGACCTCATAGTAAAGATTCCATATTAGCGAGCAGTATTCGAGCCGGCTTCTTACTAAGGCAACATAAAGAGACTTCAAGGTTTGAGGATCTTTTAAACCACCAGTGTTTCTTCTAATGAAACCGATCATTGCAAATGACTTGAAAACAATATAGTCAATGTGTTTGGAGAAGGATAGCTTGGAGTTAAAAATAACACCTAGACCTTTCATTTCGTGACAGCGATTAAGGAAACAGTGGTTTAATTTGTAATTAAACCTTGAAATAGATGTTTTTCTGGTGAATGTTACCACGAAGCATTTCTTAACCTTTAGATGTAAATGGTTTGTTGCATACCACAGTTCAAAAGCATCTAGATCGAACTGTGTACCTCTAAGAGGAGCTCTAAGTCGTCTGCAAACATTAGACACTTTGCAAACTTAAAGTGGTTCACCAAGTAATTTACAAAAATAATAAATAGCAATGGGCCACAGTGAGTTCCTTGTGGAATGCCCGACCCCGCCTCAATTAATATTTTGGATTTACTAGAACCTATTTTAACAAATAATTTTCTATTAAATAGAAAATTGGCGAAGAACTCTAAAAGTTTATCCCGGACTCCAAAGTGCTTCAACTTGTATAATAAAATTGAGCGGTTTACTTTGTCAAACGCCTTCGAGAAATCTGTAGTATATATTACGTCTAATTGAGCATGGTTACTAAATGACTTTATTATTTGATTTGTGGCTAAAGCTAAATTTGTGCATGTTGATCTACCAGGCATAAATCCATGTTGACAGTTACAGATAACTTTACTCACGTGATCAAATAGTTTTGATTGAACTATCTGATCAAATAGTTTGGCTATGGTAGTTTGCTTAACGATAGGCCTATAATTGCTCACATGATTACGGTCGCCTGATTTATAAATAGGTTCCATTGAGCAAAGCTTCCACGAGTCTATAAATGTGCCATTATGTAAACATTTCTTGAATAAGATCGCAAGGGGATAAGCTACAGTATCGGAGCAGGTTTTGAAGAATTGAGGGGAAAACCCTTCACAATCTATTTTTGAACTAGGATTTAATGACGAAATCGCAATCTGAACATCATTCCCGCAAATATCAAAGGTGGTAATGGTTTTGAACGGATGAGAGGTCAAGTGTGGATATGTTGTATTGTCATACTTTTCATAAACTTTTTGAAAGAAGCTCGCAAATAGATCGCATGTTTCCTGAGTATTGTTGGAAACAACGCCGCCATACGACAAGCTCGATGGTCTTTCTTTTAGGGGTAATAAAATTACCTTTTCGGATTGGATATAAGTTTATTTTCAACAGATATCATATATTCTTTAAAAAATACATTGTGCAGGCTGTCGAACTCTTTCCTCAACTTCAGATAATGCTGGTGATCTACTTCAGTTCTACTCGATTTGTATTTTTTGAACGCTTTATTTTTTAGATTTTTGAACTTGCATAGCTTATAGTTAAACCATGGTGGTTTATTATTCGTTTTTACTAATTTTAGAGGCACAAAACAAGATATCGCATGTGAGAGCTTTTGACAAAAAGTCTTATAAGACGCCGTTAGATCATCGGAGATACTCAAAAACTCCCAGTCAGTTGCATTAAAAAACTCGTTAATTGCTACGTTCCTTCTGAGTAATTGTATTCATGTGATATAGTAGCGGGTAAAGTCTCGTAATGGTAGAACTGAAAAAGTACTTTTATTGCTTTATGGTGCAAAGTATTTCTAGAAATAGGAGCTTCGCATTCTTCACAAGAAATCTTTAAATCATTGGAAGTGAATACAAGATCAAGAATTTTGCCGTTATTATTTAAAATAGAATTGCACTGATTGAGATTTTGCGAAAATAGAGTACTAATAAACAATATATCGATATCCGATTTGAGGTTAGTTGGTAATAAATTATTGCTATGTTCTGACTAGTACAAGTTACTTAAGTTGAAATCACCTAGATATATTATTTCATCATACTTAACAACACCCATTACGTGGACTAAATTATTTAAATGCTTCTGATAAATATCTAAGTCACTATAATCAGGAATATATGACAATATAAATTTAATTGATTTATTATTTGAAAACATAACGCTGACACAGATTTGCTCTACTTTGCCTTCAGCATTGTTAATTTTAATTTCCTTGCAGCGTAAGTCCGCTCTAATAGCTAATAGTGCACCACCGCCTTTACTAAAGCCAATAGCCTTCGGACAACGATCATTTCGGTACACTTGATAATAGCCATCAAAGTATTCCGATGAGGATATATTTTCATTCAGCCATGTAACGGTTATAGCGATAATATCATATTCATGTAGCGAGGTACATCGATAGAAGTCTGTAGATTTCGTCCGCATGCCGCTAACATTTTGGTAGTATAATGTATATTCTAAGAGCGATATATTAGAGTGCGATAAAGCTTGCGGTACAGCACTTATGTGGTTACTTTTCCATTCCCTAGTTGTCGAAAAAACTTGAACGGCCGTATTTTAACATCGGCTGGCCAAAGCGCCGAATTAAGTAAAGCGTCGAAATAGTTTGAGGAAACTCCTAACTTAAAGTTGACTCGTTTCAAGGATTCAACAGCAACATCCTTTTTGACGAGCCTATAGCAGGAAATCGCCTTTGAATCGATTGAGGAATGCTTCGATACATACGCGACAATGATTTCTGCAGTGACTGAAGGTTTGAAGGAGGATATATGTAAGTAGCCATTTCACCCTGTGTGCTACATCTAATTCGGCACTCGTATTACATCCGACAATGCTTTGTGCTTTTAATTTCTTACTGGGTTGAATGGAAATTATAGCAGCAGAGGCAGAAGCTGCGGCAGCATGCGAGGCTGTATTTTGATCAACTGCGTTAACCGAACGAACGACGTTAGCATAGGATCCAGGTATAGCTAGAACATTAGCAGCTTCCCCAATCGTTTTAGCTGTGCACGTAGAAGCATCAAAGATACGACGCTCGGTTGCTGTTATCGCAGTAGCCGAGTCGACGGAAATGACACTTTTCTCAGTAACACCTGAGTGAGAGTGACTAGCGACATCAATAGCGGGAGAAGGCGAGACAGAAGTTGTGTTAACCGCAGACGAAGAAGAGGCATCTAGACGTTTACTTTTGTTTTGTGCATTTTTTCCTTTTACTTTTTTAGCATCATGACACATACACGCCCGTACACAGCCACGACGCTCGCTGTCGTTTGCCGTAAGCAGTGTACGGACAGAAGCAATATCTTCGGCATGAAGCTTATGCATGGATTTTATTTCTAAACGTAGTTCTTCGATTTTAGTTATCAAGAGATGTTTGTCGGATTGTAGATCACTAATCACGTTAACTGCACGAGTATGCTCTGATTTTAGAGCAGCAATTTCACCAAGTATAGTGAACAAAGAAATAGAGCTATCATCGTTTTTATTCTCATCACGTTGTTTACTTGTTACCGGTTTAGGCACTTGTTGCTGCGGCGGTATCATTACATTTAGCGTCGTTTGGGCTGGGATTGCAGAATTAATTGGCATAGTATTTTTAGATATAGCTATCTCATCCCCACTAAAGGAAGTAGGGGGAGAACGGATGGATTTTCGGCGAACGGCCGCACAGTTATTGCAGAAGTAGTTAGTAGTAAAAATTCTAAATCATCTGGCAAAACACCACATATTCCATATGAAAAAAGTCGTTGCATTTTCCACACTGCACTTTGGTTTTGTTGCGATAAACTTTTTGCCCACATATACATGGCATTTTATGCATATAATTTAGTATAACTTTTAAGATGAATATTTAATTAGAGTCACTGTCTCAAGCACATTAATTTTATATTACGTTTGGTTTAATCTGAGTTCATTTCAAATAGGAAATGCTAAAGAAACGAGGAGCAAAATTATAACACGTCCGCTCTCTTCACCAACTCAACTATGTAGCAATATAGCAATAGTAGCAACGAGGGATCAACTTTATATTCCATAATCGATCGAAGCTCGTCATATCAACATGAACCTTTCCCCCTCGGATGTGTTGCATTTGCCATATAAAGAATTGGAAACTTGCTTTTGGAGAATAGTGACGGATATTCAACGTCTGGAGTTCAGTGAAGAAATTCAATGCTTACGAAAACAACAACCAATAAAATCTCCCATTCAAAGGCTAACACCACTTTAACATGCTGTGGAATTCAATGGGATCACATTTTCATTTGTTCGAGTCGGTGGTCGTCTTTTAAGGGCACCACTTGCAATTGATGCAACATTTCATACGTTATTACCAAAAAGCCAACGCTTTACGAAACTTTACGTGGAGCACCTTCACAGAAAACATCTACATGCTGGCGCCATGGTTCTTATCAACTTGCTGCGAGAAAAGGTTTGGGTAGTTAATGCCAGAGAACTGGTATGGAAAGCAGTTCGAAACTGCATCCATTGCTTCCACTATAAACCAAAACTGATGGGACAACTTTTGGGCGATCTTCCCGCCAATCGTATGAGAAGTCAGCGTCCCTTCTTAATCAGTGGGGTTGATTTTTGGGGCCCATTTGCAACAACGTATAGTGTTCGTGGCAAGCCACCGTAGAAAACCTACCTAGCTATTTTTATATGTTTGGCATCCAAAGTTATCCATGCAGAGTTTGTGTCAGATTTATCAACTAACAACTTTGTACTTGTCTCAAATGTTTCGTAGGTAGACGTGGAATACCGCAGCGTATATATTGTGACAACGCAACAAATTGTGTTGGAGCCCAGTCTAAACTCAGAGAACTAAAACAACAAGTTTTTAGCGAATCATAAATCGGAGCCGTCTTCAACTTAAGCAACAACATTGGGTTTGAATTTAGTTTCATTCCTCCTAGACCACCACACGTTGGTGTGTTATGAGACACGGCGGTTAAGTCGATGAAAACGATTTTAATTAAAAACATTTCCAACGTTCATCTTACTTATGACGAATTGCAGACGGTCGTCATTGAGGTGGAAGCAATCTTAAATTCTCCTCTACTTACACCACTGTCAAATGACCCAAATGACGGCGAAGCCTTGACTCCATCGTATTTGTTGATCGGCACATCATTGCTTTTATTGCCGGACCACCACATAGATGTCGACCGAATATCGTGCTTAACTCAGTGGAAACGAGTTACATATTTAAAACAACGCTTCTGGGAATTGTGGTCACGCGATTACATCTTGAGTTTGCAACAGCGATCAAAGTGGCTGAAACCAGAATTCAATATTGAAAGAGGACGCATGGTCTAAGTTCATGAGGAGGATATACCACCGCAACAGTGGCGCCTTGGCAGAGTGGTCAAGTTCGTTCCCGGTTCTGATGGGAAGGTGCGAGTGCTCGATATCAAAACCATGAAAGGAGAGATACGACGTGCGGTACACAAGGTCGCTGCATTGTCTGTTTTGGATAGAAAGAGGACATTCAATGGTGGGAGCATGTTTGGTCATTTCGCGCCCACTGTACCTGCGCTACACACGCTTGTACATACATACAAGAAAAACATTAAGCAACGACCTTGTAGTGCGTGATTTTCATGGTTACGCACATAATGCGACAAACTGATATACAAACATAAAAACACTGCTACGCACATACGTATATACGCTTTGCTGCCCTCAATAATACGTTGACATGCACATGTACTTTATGAACCTAAACATACATACATTATTGTATACTCATTTTGATTGAACACTCTCTTCCTACCTTTAACTCCCTACTTATTTTTTATATTTCTTTGTAAAACATATTTATTTTAAGTACATACATATGTACGTGCTTGTATATGTATACAGCAGTACATGCGTTTGTGAAGTTCTATTGTTAATTGTAACTCATAATCATCCGATGTTACCTTAACTGATAATTTCCAATGAATTTTAGTGTATATAAGCGCATTGCGCATACTTGTTTTTAGCTGTTTGAAATAAATGGATTAAGTACTCTGCATCGAAACCAAAGAGCTTTCTTTTTCGTCAACAGTGGGAATTGTTTTAATTTAAAAACGCTTTCATTTACTACACGCGGATGTGATAACCTTTAAGAAAGTTGCTACCTTTTTCAATTTATTTCATATTAAATCAAGATAGCCAATATGGGTATCAAATGAAAGAGCTTTAAAAAACTATCATTTCGAAAATATTTTTTATTAGTTTCGCCACCTGTTTAAAAGGTGAAATTTAATTTAATTGTAAGTCAAGTGAAATATTGCAATTTGGGTGTCAAATGAAAGAGGTTTAAGAAGTCTCCACTACTAAACTACAAATGTTTCATGAAATGATATACTCATGGTCGCAGCTACCATCCAAACCTTGGTTAATCATCACGTTGCTCTTGTTTCGTTTATATCCTTATGCTATAATAACCGACATTTCAAAATATATCGGCAATTTCTTGTAGATGAATGAGATCATCAATACCAACTCATCTTGTGGAGAAACGAAATTGACAAGCCGTTACAACTATACAAACTTCACACTGACACATATGGTTTGGCTGGCGCGCCATTTCTCGTAATCCGCAGCCTACTTTACATCGCTGAACTGAAAAGCACGAACATGTACCCGGTGGGAGCAAGTGCTATTCGTAATAGCATTTATGTAGATGACCTACTCTCTGGTGCGTTACAAAAGCTGAAATCGGAAATAGTCCAGGTGAACACTCCACACTTCCAAAGAAGTTTCACTGACATTTTATGAAGAAAATATCACTAAGACATTAGGAATGCCATGGAAACCATCAAAAGATATTTTTGTCAACTACGATAAAAAAGAAAAAGGTATCTTACAGACTAATTGAATACAGTAAAAAGATTAAGTTTAAATCTTTATAAATTAACATAGAAATCAACTAGATATATCACTATAAGCATTGCATAGTAGGGCACATCGTACAAGAGGTTCGTTCAATGAGTAATTAGTTTTGTAAGAAAGACCAAATACATTGGAAGACCAAATACATGACTATTTCTTATACATCGAGGAGGAATATGAGATTGAAATAGGTTAGCCAACTCATTGCAGTTAATGTTCTCATTGATAACATTGTAAACGAAAATTAATGAAAAGTATATTCTTCTATCATGCAATGACTGCAAACCTAGCAATTTCCGTCGCCCTATATAATGTGGAGGGCCGTTAGGCCAATACGTTTTGCACAGGGCGAACCTGGTAAAGACTTTCTGTACCTTTTCAATTTTTACGGAATGGACCTCATAGTAAAGATTCCATATTAGCGAGCAGTATTCGAGCCGGCTTCTTACTAAGGCAACATAAAGAGACTTCAAGGTTTGAGGATCTTTTAAACCACCAGTGTTTCTTCTAATGAAACCGATCATTGCAAATGACTTGAAAACAATATAGTCAATGTGTTTGGAGAAGGATAGCTTGGAGTTAAAAATAACACCTAGACCTTTCATTTCGTGACAGCGATTAAGGAAACAGTGGTTTAATTTGTAATTAAACCTTGAAATAGATGTTTTTCTGGTGAATGTTACCACGAAGCATTTCTTAACCTTTAGATGTAAATGGTTTGTTGCATACCACAGTTCAAAAGCATCTAGATCGAACTGTGTACCTCTAAGAGGAGCTCTAAGTCGTCTGCAAACATTAGACACTTTGCAAACTTAAAGTGGTTCACCAAGTAATTTACAAAAATAATAAATAGCAATGGGCCACAGTGAGTTCCTTGTGGAATGCCCGACCCCGCCTCAATTAATATTTTGGATTTACTAGAACCTATTTTAACAAATAATTTTCTATTAAATAGAAAATTGGCGAAGAACTCTAAAAGTTTATCCCGGACTCCAAAGTGCTTCAACTTGTATAATAAAATTGAGCGGTTTACTTTGTCAAACGCCTTCGAGAAATCTGTAGTATATATTACGTCTAATTGAGCATGGTTACTAAATGACTTTATTATTTGATTTGTGGCTAAAGCTAAATTTGTGCATGTTGATCTACCAGGCATAAATCCATGTTGACAGTTACAGATAACTTTACTCACGTGATCAAATAGTTTTGATTGAACTATCTGATCAAATAGTTTGGCTATGGTAGTTTGCTTAACGATAGGCCTATAATTGCTCACATCATTACGGTCGCCTGATTTATAAATAGGTTCCATTGAGCAAAGCTTCCACGAGTCTATAAATGTGCCATTATGTAAACATTTCTTGAATAAGATCGCAAGGGGATAAGCTACAGTATCGGAGCAGGTTTTGAAGAATTGAGGGGAAAACCCTTCACAATCTAGTTTTGAACTAGGATTTAATGACGAAATCGCAATCTGAACATCATTCCCGCAAATATCAAAGGTGGTAATGGTTTTGAACGGATGAGAGGTCAAGTGTGGATATGTTGTATTGTCATACTTTTCATAAACTTTTTGAAAGAAGCTCGCAAATAGATCGCATGTTTCCTGAGTATTGTTGGAAACAACGCCGCCATACGACAAGCTCGATGGTCTTTCTTTTAGGGGTAATAAAATTACCTTTTCGGATTGGATATAAGTTTATTTTCAACAGATATCATATATTCTTTAAAAAATACATTGTGCAGGCTGTCGAACTCTTTCCTCAACTTCAGATAACGCTGGTGATCTACTTCAGTTCTACTCGATTTGTATTTTTTGAACGCTTTATTTTTTAGATTTTTGAAGTTGCATAGCTTATAGTTAAACCATGGTGGTTTATTATTCGTTTTTACTAATTTTAGAGGCACAAAACAAGATATCGCATGTGAGAGCTTTTGACAAAAAGTCTTATAAGACGCCGTTAGATCATCGGAGATACTCAAAAACTCCCAGTCAGTTGCATTAAAAAACTCGTTAATTGCTACGTAATTTCCTTCTGAGTAATTGTATTCATGTGATATAGTAGCGGGTAAAGTCTCGTAATGGTAGAACTGAAAAAGTACTTTTATTGCTTTATGGTGCAAAGTATTTCTAGAAATAGGAGCTTCGCATTCTTTACAAGAAATCTTTAAATCATTGGAAGTGAATACAAGATCAAGAATTTTGCCGTTATTATTTAAAATAGAATTGCACTGATTGAGATTTTGCGAAAATAGAGTACTAATAAACAATATTTCGAAATCCGATTTGAGGTTAGTTGGTAATAAATTATTGCTATGTTCTGACCAGTACAAGTTACTTAAGTTGAAATCACCTAGATATATTACTTCATCATACTTAACAACGCCCATTACGTGGACTAAATTATTTAAATGCTTCTGATAAATATCTAAGTCACTATAATCAGGAATATATGACAATATAAATATAATTGATTTATTATTTGAAAACATAACGCTGACACAGATTTGCTCTACTTTGCCTTCAGCATTGTTAATTTTAATTTCCTTGCAGCGTAAGTCCGCTCTAATAGCTAATAGTGCACCACCGCCTTTACTAAAGCCAATAGCCTTCGGACAACGATCATTTCGGTACACTTGATAATAGCCATCAAAGTATTCCGATGAGGATATATTTTCATTCAGCCATGTAACGGTTATAGCGATAATATCATATTCATGTAGCGAGGTACATCGATAGAAGTCTGTAGATTTCGTCCGCATGCCGCTAACATTTTGGTAGTATAATGTATATTCTAAGAGCGATATATTAGAGTGCGATAAAGCTTGCGGTACAGCATTTATGTGGTTACTTTTCCATTCCCTAGTTGTCGAAAAAACTTGAACGGCCGTATTTTAACATCGGCTGGCCAAAGCGCCGAATTAAGTAAAGCGTCGAAATAGTTTGAGGAAACTCCTAACTTAAAGTTGACTCGTTTCAAGGATTCAACAGCAACATCCTTTTTGACGAGCCTATAGCAGGAAATCGCCTTTGAATCGATTGAGGAATGCTTCGATACATACGCGACAATGATTTCTGCAGTGACTGAAGGTTTGAAGGAGGATATATGTAAGTAGCCATTTCACCCTGTGTGCTACATCTAATTCGGCACTCGTATTACATCCGACAATGCTTTGTGCTTTTAATTTCTTACTGGGTTGAATGGAAATTATAGCAGCAGAGGCAGAAGCTGCGGCAGCATGCGAGGCTGTATTTTGATCAACTGCGTTAACCGAACGAACGACGTTAGCATAGGATCCAGGTATAGCTAGAACATTAGCAGCTTCCCCAATCGTTTTAGCTGTGCACGTAGAAGCATCAAAGATACGACGCTCGGTTGCTGTTATCGCAGTAGCCGAGTCGACTGGAATGACACTTTTCTCAGTAACACCTGAATGAGAGTGACTAGCGACATCAATAGCGGGAGAAGGCGAGACAGAAGTTGTGTTAACCGCAGACGAAGAAGAGGCATCTAGACGTTTACTTTTGTTTTGTGCATTTTTTCCTTTTACTTTTTTAGCATCATGACACATACACGCCCGTACACAGCCACGACGCTCGCTGTCGTTTGCCGTAAGCAGTGTACGGACAGAAGCAATATCTTCGGCATGAAGCTTATGCATGGATTTTATTTCTAAACGTAGTTCTTCGATTTTAGTTATCAAGAGATGTTTGTCGGATTGTAGATCACTAATCACGTTAACTGCACGAGTATGCTCTGATTTTAGAGCAGCAATTTCACCAAGTATAGTGAACAAAGAAATAGAGTTATCATCGTTTTTATTCTCATCACGTTGTTTACTTGTTACCGGTTTAGGCACTTGTTGCTGCGGCGGTATCATTACATTTAGCGTCGTTTGGGCTGGGATTGCAGAATTAATTGGCATAGTATTTTTAGATATAGCTATCTCATCCCCACTAAAGGAAGTAGGGGGAGAACGGATGGATTTTCGGCGAACGGCCGCACAGTTATTGCAGAAGTAGTTAGTAGTAAAAATTCTAAATCATCTGGCAAAGCACCACGTATTCCATATGAAAACAGTCGTTGCTTTTCCACACTGCACTTTGGCTTTGTTGCGATAAACTTTTTGCCCACATATACATAACTTTTAAGATGAATATTTAATTAGAGTCACTGTTTCAAGCACATTAATTTTATATTTCGTTTGGTTTAATCTGAGTTCATTTCAAATAGGAAATGCTAAAGAAACGAGGAGCAAAATTATAACACGTCCGCTCTCTTCACCAACTCAACTATGTAGCAATATAGCAATAGTAGCAACGAGGGATCAACTTTATATTCCATAATCGATCGAAGCTCGTCATATCAACATGAACCTTTCCCCCTCGGATATGTTGTATTTGCCATATAAAGAATTGGAAACTTGCTTTTGGAGAATTGTGACGGATATTCAACGTCTGGAGTTCAGTGCAGAAATTCAATGCTTACGAAAACAACAACCAATAAAATCTCCCATTCAAAAGCTAACACCACTTTAACATGCTGTGGAATTCAATGGGATCACATTTTCATTTGTTCGAGTCGGTGGTCGTCTTTTAAGGGCACCAATTGCATTTGATGCAACATTTCCTACGTTATTACCAAAAAGCCAACGCTTTACGAAACTTTACGTGGAGCACCTTCACAGAAAACATCTACATGCTGGCGCCATGGTTCTTATCAACTTGCTGCGAGAAAAGGTTTGGGTAGTTAATGCCAGAGAACTGGTATGGAAAGCAGTTCGAAACTGCATCCATTGCTTCCACTATAAACCAAAACTGATGGGACAACTTTTGGGCGATCTTCCGTCGTATGAGAAGTCAGCGTCCCTTCTTAATCAGTGGGGTTGATTTTTGGGGCCCATTTGCAACAACGTATAGTATTCGTGGCAAGCCACCGTAGAAAACCTACCTAGCTATTTTTATATGTTTGGCATCCAAAGTTATCCATGCAGAGTTTGTGTCAGATTTATCAACTAACAACTTTGTACTTGTCTCAAATGTTTCGTAGGTAGACGTGGAATACCGCAGCGTATATATTGTGACAACGCAACAAATTGTGTTGGAGCCCAGTCTAAACTCAGCGAACTAAAACAACAAGTTTTTAGCGAATCATAAATCGGAGCCGTCTTCAACTTAAGCAACAACATTGGGTTTGAATTTAGTTTCATTCCTCCTAGACCACCACACGTTGGTGTGTTATGAGACACGGCGGTTAAGTCGATGAAAACGATTTTAATTAAAAACATTTTCTCGGTTCTGATATAAGGTGCGAGTGCTCGATATCAAAACCATGAAAGGAGAGACGACGTGCGGTACACAAGGTCGCTGCATTGTCTGTTTTGGATTGAAAGAGGACATTCAATGGTGGGAGCATGTTTGGTCATTTCGCGCCCACTGTACCTGCGCTACACACGCTTGTACATACATACAAGAAAAAAGCAACGACCATTTAGTGCGTGATTTTCATGATTACGCACATAATGCGACAAACTGATATACAAACATAAAAACACTGCTACGCACATATGTACGTATATACGCTTTGCTCTCAATAATATGTTGACATGCTATGCTCCCTTTGCATCATTACTACGCTTCATAAACCTAAACATACATACATTATTGTATAAATTAAACTTCTCGGTAGGGTTTTTACGAAAAAAAAATGTGTTCCGGCTAATGCCGAACTTTATTCATCAACGTAAGTTCTTAAACTAAATTTACAATGTTGTCTTAAAACTAAGCTAAGCCCGTGTGCTGTAAGGTGTTTTGCTGATTAGGCGTTTCCCACGGGAACGCCAGTCGCTGCTCTGTTGTCTGGTCAACTTTTGGCATGCGCGTGTGGAGTGTAGGATTTCTTGTCTGTAAGTCAGCTGCGCTAGGTGTTGCGCAAGCTACCTTTGGTATGCGCGTGTAGGGTGTAGGATTTTCTGTCTGTATGTCAGCTGCGCTAGGTGTTGCGTTATCTCCTCCTTCCTCAACTGCGGACGTCCTCGTTCGCAAATCCGTAGATTTTGAAGTACTAGGGTCGTTTGGTTTATTGCATTTCCTTTGATATTCCTAAGGCTTCCTTCTCTCGAAAATTTTAAAGGTAAGTAATATGATGGCTATTACGATTAATATTATGAGTGCTGTATAGGAGGTCAGGCCAAATTTATTGATTTTGCTGATCGTTTCCAGTTTCTTTGTATTTTGTATTTGGAGGTCCTTCATCATCTGCAATGATAGCATTTCTTCAAAAGGTGTTTTTAGACTTGGCTGTTGTAAAAAGGCTGGAAGGGGATGCAAATTGCTCATCTCATGCACATAGAAATTTTTGTTCTGCACTTTGATGGTGGAGTTGTGGTGTTGAATTATAAATGTTCCGTTCAATTCTATTGATTTTCCATCAATTTCGATTAAACCATTATATTCGTTCAAAAATAAAATTCCGGGCTTTAGTTCTTTAAGACTGCTAATGAGGTCAGCATTTACGAGCCTGCAATTCGGGCGTTTACTATTTATAAGGTTGCTAATGCAGCTATTATTACTAATTTCTCTAAAATCTTTTCATTAAAAATTTTTTATTAGTTGCTTCATTAATTTTACTTAAAAATTTGTTGTTTATTACTATTTTTCTATCATTATTTTCTAATAAGTTTCCGATATTTCTATTAATTATTTCTAAGTCATGGTGGTCTGGGTTACCATTCCATGCTGTACCGATAAAATCTAATGAACGTTCCTAGGGGTTAATTTTGATAGGAGTGTCCGGGGTTAGTTCATGGGTGAGGAAAGGGTATAAGGGATTGTTGCTTGGGATATTCTGCATAATTGTATTTTCAAGTTCTTTCGTCAGTTCGCCATACTGTGTCGTATCTATAATGTGGATAATTTTAAATGTTCCCTCCTATATTCTCGCTGTGCAGTCTCTCAAAGTTATCAGTTGTGAATTGGGATAGTCTAGGATTTGGGTTTCCGCGTAAGCCGTGGAGGCAAGGATACTGTAAAAAAATTGTTATTATGTACCTATAGCAATTTTACTAATTTAAATTTATATCGTTAGCCTATGGCAATTATGACGATTTATCAATTATCTTATGATCGAACGCCTATGGCATTTTACTCGATTTTATTTATTATCTAATGATCGAACGCCTATAGCATTTTACTCGATTTTATTTCCCCAATTTAATTTATTGAAATTAATTCAATTCGATGAGTGCGAATTCAAATTAATTTGAAAGACTGTAATTGAAACTTTAAATTACTAACATAAATTTTTATTTAATTTCATTTAAATCAATTTAATTCGATGGATACGAATTTAAATTGATTTGAAGAAATTTAACTGAAACTTTTAATAAATTTAATAGTATTTACTTTAATATAATTTTAATTAATTTAATTCGATGGATATGAATTTAACGTAATTGAAAGAAATTCAATTGTTACCTAAAAAATGTGAGGCAACTTTTATTTTTCGCTTTTCAAATTTTTGTTTGATAATTTGTTTCCTAAATTTTCTCTATAAAAAATAAAAAAAATAATTAAAACTGTTTTTTCTCTTTTTTTGTGTTTGTTTCTTGTTATGAGGTTAACTCCTGATTTTACTTTTATGCACTATTTGCCTGATTGAGTTTTTCCGTAGTCCTGTTATTTCCTGCTACTATTTCTTTTTTGTACCTGGATGATAGTTTAAAGCCTAATCTTTTATTAATTTTAACAAATATTTCTTCACCTATGGAGTAATCTTGTGTTTTCTTCCTGTTTTTGTTGTGGTAATCAAGGTCCCTTGCTTGCTTCCTTGTAAGTAAAGTTATATTTTGTTGTCTATGTCTTTCTAACTCTTGGGGGTCTGTGGTCAGTCTAGTACCAAAAAATGTTTCTAGTGGTCTTTTCTTAGTGGTGGAATGAATTGTTGAACTGTATTCTTTGACAGATTTGAAAAGTAATTCTTCGAAAGTAAGACTATTGGTGTCGGATTTAAACATCTCATAATTTCAGAAAGGGTTGAGTGGAATCTTTCCACTTGTCCGTTTGTCGTGCTAGCGTAAGGGGGAGTAACATATACTTCTATATTTAATTGATCCTTTAATAACGATGAAATTGAGATGGAATTTAATGATTTCTCATTATCAATTACCCCAAGTTTGGGAATTCTAAATGCAATCATTAATTCGCATATTGGGTCTTTTATGTGTTCTATTGCTCTGGAAGAAATTATTTTTAATTGAGCATATTTCGAATATTTATCAACGGAAGTGAGGATGTCTGTCGTATTTTTGTTGAAGGCAAGTTGAGCATTGTTTAACCTTTTTATCTATTTTGGAGTACATTCCAGGGAAATAGTATTTTTTTAGAATTTGAGTTTTGTTTTCGCGGCTATTCCTATGAGCTCGTTGGTGCTCTCTTAGTATTATTTCTTCTTGTTCAGTTTCATTTGTGATATCTTCTAATAAAGTTTGTGTAAAACGGATTTTCACGTTTCTGAAATGTACTGGATAAATTTCTTGTATTCTACCCATACTATTTTCTGTTGTGTAGAGCCCATTAACAAGACCTGGATCTAACCGTCGTTTAAAAATATCAATTAAGTCTTGCGTGGTGTAATCAGTTTTAGTTATGGTATGTCTGTGATAACTAGGGAAAGGGAGTTCAAAAGTGTAGTTGTTTTCATTTCCTGTTAGTATGAATAACTGATTTCTAAATGCGTTAATTGGAGCTTCTGAAGCAGGTATGAGGATGTGAGCGGAGCTTTCGTCACTATGGTCGGTTGTCGTGAGGTTGTTTATTTCAGATTTTGGGGGTCTAGAAAGGGCGTCTGCAACTATATTTGTTTTACCCGGTTTATACTTCAGTTCGTAATTATACTCCTCTAAGATGCATTTCCATCTTTCCATTATGGTTTTTATTACTTAAAGCGAATGTAAGAGGCTGGTGGTCGGTGTGAATTATAACTTTGGCTGAACCGTAGAGGTAATTCCTTAACGTGTTCAGTGCTCAAATTATCGCCAACAAATCCTTTTTTGTGGCGTAATTCTCTTCTGTCTTTGATAAGGATCTTGATATGAATGTAATTGGTTTCCATGTTTTCTCTAGCACCTAGAGCGTAACTCGAAGCGTCAGTCGTAAGGTGGAATTCTTTGGTGAAATCTGGGTATATGAGTATAACGTCCTCTGATATTAGTGAACTTTTGATTTGATTGAAAGCTTGTTTTGCATTGTCGTTGAGTGTAATTATCTTTTTACTTGAGGCTGTTTTGGAACTCGTCCATCTTCTCCTCTAAGGAGTGAAGTTAATGGCTTTGCTAATTTAGCAGAGTCACGGATAAAACGTCGATAATAACCAGATAATCCCAAGAATGTTCTTAGATCTTTTAATGTCCTTGGATGTGGAAAATCTTGGATGGCTTTTAC
The DNA here is from genome assembly GCA_963971545.1 of Philophylla caesio. Classification (NCBI taxonomy): domain Eukaryota; kingdom Metazoa; phylum Arthropoda; class Insecta; order Diptera; family Tephritidae; genus Philophylla; species Philophylla caesio. Next base: position 62,406,140 of record OZ020605.1, read on the forward strand.
TTTCGCAGGATTCGTCTTTATACCCTTTTGTGAAACTATGAAACCTAAAAATTCTACCTCGGCTTTGAAAAATTCACACTTGTCTAACTGTAGTTTCATTCGGGCATTTTAAAGTGTTTGGAAAATAACTTCTAAGTTCTCTAAATGGCTACGTTCGTCCTTACCAAGCACTATTATATCGTCTATGTAGACGAAACAAATTTTTCCTATATGGTCCCTTAACATGTCATCCAGGGCACATTGGAAAATGACTGGTGCGTTCTTTAAGCCAAAGGGGAGTCGTGTAAACTCGTACTTCCCATTGTTAGCTGAGAAAGCTGTTTTTTTCGTATCGCATTCCTTCAAGGGAATTTGATGGAATCCGCTTTTCAGATCGAGAACTGAGAAGAATCGACTATTACATAGTTGCGAAATTATTTCATTGATTTCAGGTATAGGATATTTGTCAGCAATTGTTACGATGTTAAGTTTTCCGTAATCAATTACCAGTCTGAATTTTTTTTGTCCGAAGGCATCTAGTTTTATCGGCACTACCTAAATTGGAGCATTGTAAGCCGTTCTTGATGATCTTATTATTCCGTCTCTAAGTAGTGTTTCGATTTCTTGGTTAAGAAAATCTCTCATTGCCAAAGGATATTGATAATATTGTTTTCTTCTTTTTCTTTTCCGACAGGGTGAATTGTTGATATTTGTTGGAACGATTTTCCGTCATCGCTTGTCAAGTTTGGTTTGGAGACAAACCGGTTTCGGCGTTGTGCCATCTTCAGTGTCAAATTTCGTTCTCGATATGGATAATATTTGGAATAAATGGGACTGTCGGATGAGGTTTTAATTTCTCCGACGACAGTGGTCGTATAAGTAAGTTTTGCGTTTGGTTCTAAAAATAACTTTGGGTATTTTCCTGTTAAATATATTATGGCTTGTTTCTGTTGAAAGGTCATGTGTTCAGTTCGAATGTCAATTTTGTTAACGTCTGCTGATAATTTTTGTTTGATATTAATGACTGTATCATTGCCAATTTTAAGCGTATTGTCGTGGATATTTATTACCGCGGACAAGTCTCTTAGGCTGTCGTTGCCCAAGATACCGTGAAAGGAGTTTAAAGTAGGAAGGAGAAAGAATTTTAAATTTGTATCCTTTTTACCAAAGAGGTTTGTTAAAGTGTGCTGAGTGATTTCCACTTTATCGGCTTTTGAGTTTTCGAAAAGAGGTTGGTCATTAAGGAGTGGTTTTGGAACAAGATGTGGTTGGATGTAATTCTTACTGGAGCCAGTATCTAATAGTACTTTGAGAATTTCCCCTTTCTTCGTCTTGCGCTCTATGTACGGTAACGAAGAACACGTCATTCTAAAAAATGAATGTCAGTAAAGTCGGATGGAGTTTGTTCGTTTTCCTGAGAGAATTGTGAATTGTTTTCATAATTTAGTGCCGTCTCATATTCGTCCGTTGTGGGCATCCATTGTTGATCATGGTCTTGTTGGTGTCCTTCCTGCTGTTCTGTTTCGCTTTGAATATGAAAATTCCTTTGGGACTTATATAGTATCTGGTTAGAGGTGTTTGATGATCTTTTTTCAGCCGTTATACTTGCTGTTGGTCTGTTCATGTAATTAATAGCTCTAGATTGCATTGACCATAGGTTCCTGTTTTGGTAATGGCTTTGCGGCCACTGGTTGAGGTGTATAATTAGCTTGAATCTGGGGGGATGGTTAGAAAAGTCGTGACTGACCTAATGGTTGACCAAATGTAGGGTAACGTTGAATAGGTTGTTGCGTATTCCAACCAAATTATGTAGGTTGAGTCCTTTGTTGGAATAGTGGTATATTCCTTGGAGGTAACGGTGGGGGAGTTGCTTGTGGATAATATGGTGCGGGGACATTGTAGTGTGCTCGCGGATTTAAGGAAATATTCCTTTGTCCATTTAATTTAGCAGGAGCTGATATTGCTGATCTATTTGATCTGTTGCGAAGGGAAAATTTTATTTGGTTCTCAAGGATTTCGCACAAATGCAGTGAATGTGGAAGGTCCTTAGGTTCTTTTACTGCTAGAAGTCTTTGCATATCGCCGTTAAGTTCGTTTATAAAAGCATCTCTTGCTTTTTCCCTAAACATATTTGTGAGGACCTTAATGGCATCTGGACTTTCCTGCATACAGGCTATCTTGTTCAATATTAAAGAAAGGTGCGAATAGATCTGCTGATAAAATTCACGAATTGGTAATCGTCTCTGGACCAAGCTTCACAGCTGGTATTCAAGAGTTTTTAAGTGTCTTTTATCAGCGTAATGCCATGTTAGACAGGAGCGTATCACCTTCCAATTCAAAGGAATACTATAAGATTCCAATACCTCGTCCGCATGTCCTGCAATTTTATTTCTGATAGCTATCAGTATACCGAAGTATTTTGACGTTCCCTGGCACTGTCCATAGTACTCTAAGAGTCTTTCAACGCTTTTTCTCCAAGAACTAAACTCACTAGGATTCCCTGAAAATTCCCTTATAGTCCTGGTTATTTCGGATATACGATCCGATTCTGCGCTTCTTGGAGCAACTAAAGGTTCGTCCCTTAAATTAGGAAACTCATGGTTGGGGTTTACTATATTGTTCACTAGGTTACTACCTTCACTTTGGAAAGAATTTTTCACTATTCTACGTATTGTGTCTTCTCATCCTGTCATTGGAGTGCTACTGGTGCTGGCCGCGGTGCCAGTGGCAAGGATAGGGGCTCTGAGGATTGTAGGTGTGATATCGTCAGGCATTTTTGAATACGCTAGTTATTATTAATCACTATTAAAATATTATTAATTTTCCATTTTAATTTCTTAGCACAAAACACTTATTAGTCGCAATTATTCAGTTTATATCAGTAATGCAGTAAGCTTAATATTATCTTCCTTATTTAATAAAAAAAATTTTTCCACAACATGTAAAATTTAACTTTCAAAATTTTTCTTTGCATAAAACATGTTTGCGTTATATTTTTCAACTATCTCACTGGATAAAAATTCTACTATTTTTTCACAATTCAGAATTTTTTTTCTTACATGCATTCACTTCAAAATATTAGCAAACTTATTAGCGTCTATTGACCTAGGCGTTCTTCACTGGTTTTGATGTGTGGCCCAGACGCGTAGGACTTGTGGCTTGTTTATTTGGTCAAGGAGCCTTTATCCTTTATCGGTAAAAGAAGATGTCCTGCTGCTGTTTTTCAGGAGCCTTTGAACACTTCGTTTAGTTTGCACTTCGCGCTGGGCCCCACGTTGGGCGCCAATTAAACTTACGAAAAAAAAATGTGTTCCGGCTAACGCCGAACTTTATTCATCAACGTAAGTTCTTAAACTAAAGTTACAATGTTGTCTTAAAACTAAGCTAAGCCCGTGTGCTGTAAGGTGTTTTGCTGATTAGGCGTTTCCCACGGGAACGTCAGTCGCTGCTCTGTTGTCTGGTCAACTTTGGGTATGCGCGTGTGGGGTGTAGGATTTCTTGTATGTATGTCAGCTGCGCTAGGTGTTGCCCATCGCAACCAGGATAAGCCTGTTCAGTCTCCACTCCCCGCGGAACCACCGTTAGGTATTACTTCGCGGGGAGGGATGCGATGAAGATACGCCACCTTTGCGGTCCTTGCCGTCACTTCTCATTTCACATGACGGGCTTTAAAGATTCGTTGCTTCCGCGTTAATGTTTTCCACTTCTTCTTGCTACTGCCTTCACGTGCACGCCTCGTACGCTCGCATATCCGCAGCTGCTGCATCACCTGAGCAGCCATGCTACATACGTCTTTCCAAGCTTCTTCACTATTTAGCATTAGTGTCACCATATTCCTAGGGTAAGCCTGTGAACCGAGGCTTCTATTATGTCTCCTTCTAAATACACTGAATCGCGGGCACATAAAAAATGCGTGTTCCTCATCTTCAATAGCGGGTGGTCCGCAGTGGTCGCAGTACGGGTCCTCTTCATGTCGAAAGCGGTGGAGGTAGCTTGTGCGTAGCGCGTGTGGGGTGTAGGATTTCCTGTCTGTATGTCAGCTGCGCTAGGTGTTGCGTTATCTTATACTCATTTTGTTTAAACTCCCTACTTATTTTTTATATTCCTTTGTAAAACATATTTATTTTAAGTACACATATATGTACGTGCTTTTATATGTATACAGCAGTACTTGCGTTTGTGAAGTTCTATTGTTAATTGTAACTCATAATCATCCGATGTTACCTTAACTGATAATTTCCAATGAATTTTAGTGTATATAAGCGCATAGCGCATACTTGTTTTTAGCTGTTTGAAATAAATGGATTAAGTACTCTGCATCGAAACCAAAGAGCTTTCTTTTTCATCAACAGTGGGAATTGTTTTAATTTAAAAACGCTTTCATTTACTACACGCGGATTTGATAACCTTTAAGAAAGTTGCCACCTTTTTCAATTTATTTCATATTAAATCAAGATAGCCAATTTGGGTATCAAATGAAAGAGCTTTAAAAAACTATCATTTCGAAAATATTTTTTATTAGTGTCGCCACCTGTTTAAAAGGTGAAATTTAATTTAATTGTAAGTCAAGTGAAATATTGCAATTTGGGTGTCAAATGAAAGAGGTTTAAGAAGTCTCCACTACTAAACTACAAATGTTTCATGAAATGATATACTCATGGTGGCAGCTACCATCCAACCTTAGTTAATCATCACGCTGTTCTCGTTTCTTTTATATCCTTATGCTATAACAACCAACATTTCAAAAATGTATCGGCAATTTCTTGTAGATGAACGAGATCGTCGTTACAACTACACCAACTTAACACTGTCACATATGGTTTGGCTGCCGCGCCATTTCTCGCAATCCGCAGCCTATTTTACATCGCTGAACTGAACAGCACGAACACGTACCCGGTGGGAGCAAGTGCTATTCGTAATAGCATTTATGTAGATGACCTACTCTCTGGTGCGTTACAAAAGCTGAAATCGGAAATAGTCCAGGTTCTACAGTCTGCCGGAGTAACTCTTAAAAAGTGGCATTCCAATTGTGAACAGATGTTCGACCACACTTCCAAAGAAGTTTCACTGACATTTTATGAAGAAAATATCACTAAGACATTAGGAATGCCATGGAAACCATCAAAAGATATTTTTGTCAACTATTGCTAAAATTGTTGATATCATTGGGCTGTTGAGTCCAATCACCATTCTGAAAAAATATTAATTCAAGAAATTTGGATACGAAAATTGGATTGGGGTGAAAGGTTTCCGTCAGACTTGCAGTCCGACTGGAAGCAAATTAAATCGGATCTAATGGCTATCAATAAAATGCAAGTTCCATGGAAGATATTCACATCTGTGACTAAGATGTGTGAAATTCACGGATTTGCGGATCAACGCGCATAGGGTTACTGCATCTATACAAGATGAAAAATAAATGGCGAATTCGAAACTGCTTTACTTATCTTGAAGTCAAAAGTGGCACCAATAAAGGCGCAGTCTCTTCCAATATTGGAATTGTGTGCAAGTCTACTGCTCAGTCGAACATGGCAAAAATTTAAAGAATCTAATATCTATTATATATTTTTCGACAGATTCGGAGAACGTTTTACAATGGCTTTACATGCACTCATCAACACTTAACTGCTTTGTAGCGAATCGAGTCTCGGAGATTCAGTAGAATTGCAAAGAAATTGTGTGGAGACATGTGCCAAGCAAAGATAATCCGGCAGACATAGTATCCCGTGGATCAAGCGCTGGTGAGCTTTTAAATACAATTTGGTTTAAAGGACCCAAGTTTCTTTTACAGCATTGTTCCGAATGGCCTAAAGGCAAAATGGCAAAAAGTAGTACATAGGCTCATTTGGAACTTCGCAGAACAAAGGAGCTTCAATATAGCAATAGTAGCAACGAGGGATCAACTTTATATTCCATAACCGATCGAAGCTCGTCATATTAACATGAACCTTTCCCCTCGGATGTGCTGCATTTGCCATATAAAGAATTGGAAACTTGCTTTTGGAGAATAGTGACGGATATTCAACGTCTGGAGTTCAGTGCAGAAATTCAATGCTTACGAAAACAACAACCAATAAAATCTCCCATTCAAAAGCTAACACCACTCTTACATGCTGTGAAATTCAGTGGGATCACATTTTCATTTGGTCGAGTCAGTGGTCGTCTTTTAAGGGCACCAATTGCATTTGATGCAAAATTTCCTGCGTTATTACCAAAAAGCCAACGCTTTACGAAACTTTACGTGGAGTACCTTCACAGAAAACATCTACATGCTGGCGCCATGGTTCTTATCAACTTGCTGCGAGAAAAGGTTTGGGTAGTTAATGCCAGAGAACTGGTATGGAAAGCAGTTCGAAACTGCATCCATTGCTTCCACTATAAACCAAAACTGATGGGACAACTTTTGGGCGATCTTCCCGCCAATCGTTTGAGAAGTCAGGGCCCCTTCTTAATCAGTGGGGTTGATTTTTGGGGCCCATTTGCAACAACGTATAGTATTCGTGACAAGCCACCGTAGAAAACCTACCTAGCTATTTTTATATGTTTGGCATCCAAATCTATCCATGCAGAGTTAGTGTCAGATTTATCAACTTACAACTTGGTACTTGTCTCAAACGTTTCGTAGGTAGACGTGGAATACCGCAGCGTATATAAGTTATCACCCGCTATGCCAACTAGCTAAGCAGTGTAGCCATTCAGCAGACAAAACGGTTCCCACACATCAGGGTAATCCGTTTATGCTGACACAGCGTCTGGCCGAGCACCTGCAGCTACTTTATTGGAAAGCTTCTACTACAACATACTATACTTTGAACGATATAAGCAGCAACGATTCCCTATCGTGGGAATGTGACTATGCTGATGTGAAGAATGAACATCTGCATAGTAGGAAGAATTCCACGAAAACATCAAATCATCCTATGGCACGTACTGGCAGCGCAGTCACAGCGACTACAGCAGCAGCGACGGGCCGAATAGGGTTTATATTAGTTATGTCTTAGCGAGTAAGTTTCAGTCTGTAAGCACAGCTCGAATAGTAAAGTATAATTTGAAAATTGGCGACCAACGTGGGGCTCGGGAACGTTCAAGTGCAGTAAAAGAAATACTCTAAAGAGTTAATAAAACTTTGAACCGCAAACGAACAAATTAAAATATTTTTACTGTGAACCGATTGATTGGACTATTGGAAGTCACCAAGGAACAAATGTTCCTTGTACCGCGCGAGAACGCGAACTAAAAACTCGAACTTAGAAGCAGCCAACAAGTACCTCCAGCAACTCATCTGGAACTGAGAAGCAGTCATCAAGAACCCCAAATCCAATTGTATTTGGGAAGCAGTCACTAAGAGCGGAGAACAACACCCAAATTATATTTAACATAATGTAAGTGATTGCTTGTTTATTTTTGTGAAAAAATGTATTGTGTTGAAAAGGTTATTAAATAAAAACTGCCAAAATAGAGAATAGTGAACATTAGTAAATTTTGATGAGCGGTATCGATCAGATAATTGAAAATTTTAAAAAATTACAAGTAAGTGTGTTACAAGAGAAAATTAACATGAATGCATCAGAGTTACAAAATTTAGTACACGCCGCAGTGAAGACTGCACTAGAAGTTCAAAGAAATGAATTCGAAATAAGGTTACAGAAGGTAACAAAAAAGATTTCGAATTTCAGTGTAGAGCCAAGAACGTACGAATATGTGGAAATAATTGAGGGTATCAAGTGCGATGAACCACTTGATATTGTTAAGTCAATACCCGAATTTGAGAGTAAGCAGGAGCAGTATGTGTCGTGGCGACAAGCGGCGCATTCCGCATACAAGCCATTTGAGAAATACAATGGTAGTTCACGACACTACAAAGCGTTAGGTATAATCAGAAATAAAGTGAGAGGTGCTGCTGATGGGGTGCTTGCGTCATTTAATACGGCGCTAAATTTTAACGCCATAGTAGCAAGATTAGATTTTGCGTATGCCGATAAGCGGCCAATTTATCTTATTGAGCAGGAGTTAAGCACCTTGCGGCAAGGAAACTCGACTGTCCTGCAGTATTATGATGAAATCGAGAAAAAAACTAACGTTACTGACAAATAAGACTATTATGACATACGAAGGTGAGCTCGCTAACTCTATTAATAGTAAGTATACGGCAGATGCTCTCCGGGTTTTTATATCTGGACTAAAGAAACCCTTGAGTTATGTTTTATTTGCGTCACGACCAAATAATCTGCCTGCTGCTTTAGCCTTGGCTCAGGAAGTTGAAGCAAATCACGAAAGGTATATGTTCGCAATGAATTATGCGAAAAGCACTGAAAGTAGAGTCCTGGCGCAAGATAATTATAATATGCGTAGTCAAACGCAGAAGAAGTTCAATAATAAAAGTTTTAATAGTGCACCAACTCAGGGTAAAATTCCATATTATTCCCGGCAACGGGACTCGAACAACTTGCAACCGGTAGAAAAAATGGACGTCGATCCCACGTTTTCACGTGTCCGACAAGCGACAAGTGCTCAACAAAGCATCCGTATTAATAATAACAAATTTAACCAAGCACAAAAAAGACCATATGGCTCTGATAGAATTTCAGGACATCGACGACGGAGAATTAATAAAATTTCACACGAAAATTGTAAAGAAGAAAATTCGGACTATGAAAAGTTAGCAGAATCTAAGGTAGCAGAAGCAGAGGCATCCGATGTAGAATCGATAAATTTTTTAGAGGAAGGTCCCTGCTACCATTCCTACAACAGACAATAGCGGGGAGATCTTTTAAATTTTTAATAGACACCGGGGCTTCTAAGAATTACATTAAGCCTTTGAAGGGGGTAGGGAAGGTCGTGGCAGTTGACGAGCCTTTCCAAGTGAAATCCATACATGGATTCAATAATATTATACATAAATTTTACTTAACTCTTTTTGGAGCAAATACTCCATTTTTTATTTTGCGGGTCTCACGACCTTTGATGGCATTATTGGCCTTGATCTGCTAACGCAGGTAAAAGCTAATATCAACCTAAGGGAGGAAGTAATTCAGTTCAACTCTGGAGTTGAAAAAATTCAATTCTATAAATGCGAAGACGTGAACTTTACGAAACCAGCGGACATAAACGTCCCTCAGTCGGTAAAATCCGAGTTTAATAAAATGTTGAAGAAAAGGGCTAAAGCTTTCGCAGACCCCGATGAAGCACTGCCCTTCAATACAAACATCGTTGCTAGCATTCGCACCGAAGATAGCAACCCGGTATATTCAAAATTATATCCATATCCAATGGGAGTGGCTGATTTTGTTAACAGCAAAATAAAGAATCTATTAAAGAATGGAATAATTTGTGCATCTAGGTCCCCTTATAACAACCCAGTATGAGTTGTTGATAAAAAAGGTACTGATGAGTTGGGCAACAAGAAAAAACGACTAGTGCTAGACTTTCGAAAGCTCAATCAAAAGACGGTCGATGGCAAATACCCTATTCCCAATGTCACGTCAATATTATCAAACTTGGGCAAGGCAAACTATTTTACAACCCTAGATTTAAAGTCAGGGTTTCATCAAATTGAGCTGGCATAGCGGGATCGAGAAAAAACCGCTTTCTCAGTTAATAATGGCAAATACGAGTTTTGTCGACTACCATTTGGATTGAAAAATGCGCCTAGCATTTTTCAGAGGGCCATTGATGATTTCCTCCGTGAACAAATAGGCAAGACTTGTTACGTATACGTCGACGACGTAATAATTTTTTCTGAAAAGGAAGCGGACCACGTAAAGCATATTGTCTGGGTTTTGCGTAAACTGTATGAGGCAAATATGAGAGCCTCGTGGGAAAAGTCGAATTTTTTTAAAACAAGTGTAGAATACCTTGGTTTTACAGTGTCAAGAGGGGGAATCAAAGCAAGTCCGGTTAAGGTAGAAGCCATCCGAGACTATAGCGAGCCTTCAACCTTGTTCGGAGTCAGATCCTTTTTGGGCTTAGCCAGTTACTATCGCTGCTTCATTAAGGATTTTGCTTCGATAGCGAAACCATTGTCCGATATTTTAAAAGGTGAAAATGGTAGAATTAGTGCTCAGCAATCAAAAAAAATTAAAATAAACTTGATGACAGGCAGCTACAAGCCTTTAGTAAACTGAAAGAAATACTGATATCGGAGGATGTAATGCTGCTTTACCCGGACTTTGGCAAGCCTTTCGATCTAACGACGGATGCTTCGTCGCACGGTCTGGGAGCAGTTTTATCTCAGAATGGAAAGCCAATAACAATGATTTCCAGGACATTGAAGGATAGAGAGTTGCACTTCGCAACCAATGCAAGAGAACTGTTGGCCATAGTATGGGCCTTAAAAAACCTCCGAAATTATCTTTACGGTGTAACAAATCTCAATATTTACACCGACCATCAGTCTCTTATATTCGCAGTTTCAGATCGAAACCCGAATGCGAAAATTAAACGCTGGAAATCGTTTATTGACGAGCACAACGCTACAATATTCTATAAACCAGGAAAAGAAAACTTTGTTGCAGACGCTCTGTCACGACAAAGGATCCATGCTCTCGAGGACCAACCTGAGTCAGACGTAGCAACAGTTCATAGTGAACTTTCTTTGACTTACACAATAGAGTCAACAGACAAACCAATAAATTGTTACAGAAATCAAAATTTTCTAGAAGATGCACAGAGTCCGTCAACCCGAACTTTCATAATATTTGGAAAGAAGACGCGCCATTTTATATATTTTGCAAGCAGAGACTCACTAATTGAATCAATCCGAAACGTACTTAAACCGGACGTTGTTAACGCAATTAACTGCGAGTTATCAGTTTTAGCGCATATCCAACATAACCTTGTTGAGTTGTTTCCAACAACAAAGTTCTGGTATGCTAAGAAATTCGTAACAGACATTTTTGATAAAAATGAACAGAAAGAATATGTAATTACGGAACATAATCGGGCACATAGAGCCGCCCAAGAGAATACTAAACAGATTTTGCGTGACTATTTCTTTCCAAAAATGACGAAGTTAGCGAATGAAGTTGTAACAAATTGTAAAACATGTTCAAGGGCTAAATATGACCGACACCCGAAAAACAGTTAATCGGAAAAACTCCAATTCCTTCATACGCAGGCGAGATTTTGCACATTGATATATTTTCAACAGATAAAAAATACTTTCTGACTTGCCTAGATAAATTTTCCAAATTCGCGATAGTCCAACCGATACTCTCTCGCACAATAATAGATGTGAAAATCCCGATTTTGCAGTTAATGAATATTTACCCTAAAACGAAAACGATTTTCTGTGACAACGAAGCCTCTTTTAATTCTGAAACTATTATATCAATTTTGTTTAACCGTTTCGATGTACACATAGTCAATGCCCCGCCTCTCCATAGTACTTCGAACGGACAGGTGGAGAGACTACACAGCACTTTGTTGGAGATTGCAAGGTGTCTCAAATTAGAGAGAAAAATCGAGGACACAAGCGAGCTAATAATGCAGGCGACAATAGAATACAATAGGTCCATTCATTCCGTCACTGGCCAGAAACCGGTGGATATAATCCACTCAGCCACAGATGAGTTTAAAGAGGATATAAAAAATAAAATTAAAAAGGCTCAAGAGGTTCAATTGCAGAAACACAATGAGTCAAGTCGAGATAGAACTTTCGAAGTGGGGGAAAGGGTACTAGTAAAAACAAATAGGAGATTAGGAAATAAGCTTACACCACTATGTGTTGAGGAAAAAGTAGAAGCTGATTTAGGGACAGCCGTTCTCATAAAAGGGAGGGTAGTCCATAAGGACAATCTAAGATAAACAAAAATAAGATGTGTAATAAAAAAACATTTTCCAGGATCTTACTCTTGATGATTTCATTTGTGTCAACTATGAGTGCCAGGATGACTGATTATACTCACTCGAAATACATTCCGATTTTAGACGGAGGGGTCACCATTTGGCAGGACTACGGTGACTTCAGACACACAACTAACTTAACCACGTATTCCGAAATTGTAGACGAGACTACCAAATTGGCTAGGGAATTCCCCCAGGAACATCTCAAGAAAATTTTGGAATTCGACACTAAGCATTTGGAGACATTGCTGACGGCCATAAGCATACACCATAGGCAGGCAAGAAGTTTGAATTTCCTAGGCACGGCTTTAAAGGTAGTTGCAGGAACGCCTGATTTCGATGATTTTGAACATATCAAGTTTAGGCAAACCGAGCTCATCGAATCAAATAACAAGCAAATATTAATAAATACGAAAATTCAGGATCAAATTAAAAAATTAACGAACAGGGTGAATATTATCATAGCGAACGCAAAAAAAGAGGAAATTGACAACTCTCACCTGTATGAACTTTTCGTAACGCGGAATAGAATTTTAATAACTGAAATGCAAACCTTGATGCTATCGATATCCCTTGCCAAAGTTAATGTCATAAATTCAGCAATTCTTGACGATAATGATTTGAAGTCAATAATAAACAAGCAATTCACAAATATTAGTATAACGGAAGTAATGGATGTATCTAGTGTTAAGATATTACAAAATGAGAATATATTACATTTTATTATAAAATTTCCTAGACCTAAATTAGCATGTAAGAAAATTAGTATTTTTCCCGTCGCGCACAATGGCATTATACTTTACCTTGCCGAAGGCCACATAGTCGCAGAGTGTGATAGCCGCGTAATTGCAGTAAGTGATTGCAAAACAACCGCAACATCAACGTTCTGCAGAGAGTCAGTTAAGGAGACATGCGCACAACAGTTACATTCGGGGATGAGGGCGCACTGCACAACTCAGCCTGATCACCGGGAAGCTGTGGTAGTAATCGATGAGGGCATCATTATAATTAATGACCGACAAGCATGCGTCAGGGAGGCAGATGGCACCGAAAAAAACATATCTGGCACGCACCTGCTCACATTCGATAACAGGGTTTGGATCAACGGAACCATGTTTCTAAATCGTAATGTATCCCCAAGTAGACAACCAGGCATAGCAACGTCGCCGTTATTGAATATTACTGGTCACTAAAAGATACTAAGCTTACCGTTTCTGCATAAGCTAAACGCTGAAAATTTGCGATACATAAATGAAGTCGAAACAAGAGTTGCAAAGCAGCCGGCGCTGTCTTTTGGCCTAATTGTCACAACCATTACAATCTGCTGTATCATTTTAAAACTAAAACAACACCTCCTCAAAAAACGAAAACAGCGTGACCTCCAAAATGCTATTGAAGCCTTGAGAAGGTCCGAGGACGGCCCTCACTTACGGGGGGAGGAGTTATCACCCGCTATGTCAAGTAGCTAAGCAGTGTAGCCATTCAGCAGACAAAACGGTTCCCACACATCAGGGTAATCCGTTTATGCTGACACAGCGTCTGGCCGAGCACCTGCAGCTACTTTACTGGAAAGCTTCTACTACAACATACTATACTTTGAACGAAATAAGCAGCAACGATTCCCTATCGTGGGAATGTGACTATGCTGATGTGAAGAATGAACATCTGCATAGTAGGAAGAATTCCACGAAAACATCACATCATCCTATGGCACGTACTGGCAGCGCAGTCACAGCGACTACATCAGCAGTGACTACAGCAGCAGCGACGGGCCGAATAGGGTTTATATTAGTTATGTCTTAGCGAGTAAGAATCAGTATGTAAGCACAGCTCGAATAATAAAGTATAATTTGAAAATTTATATTGTGACAACGCGACAAATTTTGTTGGAGCCCAGTCTAAACTCAGCGAACTAAAACAACAAGTTTTTAGCGAATCATAAATCGGAGCCGTCTTCAACTTAAGCAACAACATTGGGTTTGAATTTAGTTTCATTCCCCCTCGAGCACCACACTTTGGTGTGTTATGAGACACGGCGGTTAAGTCGATGAAAACGGTTTTAATTAAAAACATTTCCAACGCTCATCTTACTTATGACGAATTGCAGACTGTCGTCATTGAGGTGGAATCAATCTTAAATTCTCCTCCACTTACACCACTGTCAAATGACCCAAATGACGGCGAAGCCTTGACTCCATCGCATTTGTTGATCGGCACATCATTGCTTTTATTGCCGGACCACCACATAGATGTCGACCGAATATCGTGCTTAACTCAGTGGAAACGAGTTACATATTTAAAACAACGCTTTTGGGAATTGTGGTCACGCGATTACATCTTGAGTTTGCAACAGCGATCAAAGTGGCTGAAACCAGAATTCAATATTGAAATTGGACGCATGGTCTTAGTTCATGAGGAGGATATACCACTGCAACAGTGGCGCCTTGGCAGAGTGGTCAAGGTGGTTCCCGGTTCTGATGGGAAGGTGCGAGTGCTCGATATCAAAACCATGAAAGGAGAGATACGACGTGCGGTACACAAGGTCGCTGCATTGTCTGTTTTGGATTGAAAGATGATATTCAATGGTGGAAGCATGTTTGGTCATTTTGCGCCCACTGTACCTGCGCTACACACGCTTGTACATGCATACAAGAAAAACATGAAGCAACGACCTTTTAGTGCGTGATTTGCATGGTTGCGCACATAATGCTACAAACTGATATACAAACATAAAAACACTGCTACACACATACGTATACGCTTTGCTGCACTCAATAATATTTTTTTTTTCAGAGGAGAAAGCATCGAAAGCCTATACCCCGTCAGTGTGGGACTTTAACCGCACTAAACCTCCTACCGTCAAGTACCAATCCCCGAGGTACCACCGATAAGTATTGCGTCGGGAGGCGGTTTGAGCGCTAAGCTCTACGTCAGTTACTGGTCTGATGCAGTCCGTCAAAAATGGCATATACTTGTTACCACCCAATAATATGTTGACATGCATATTTTCCCGTTGCATCATTACTGCGCTTTATAAACCTAAACATACATACATTATTGTATACTCATTTTGTTCAAACACTCTCGTCCTACCTTTAACTCCCTACTTATTTTCTATATTCCTTTGTAAAACATATCTATTTTAAGTACATACATATGTACGTGCTTGTATATGTATACAGCAGTACTTTCGTTTGTGAAGTTCTATTGTTAATTGTAACTCAAAATCATCCGATGTTAACTTAACTGATAATTTCCAATGAATTTTAGTGTATATAAGCGCATATCGCATACTTGTTTTTAGCTGTTTGAAATAAATGGATTAAGTACTCTGCATCGAAACCAAAGAGCTTTCTTTTTTATCAACAGTGAAAATTGTTTTAATGTAAAAACGCTTTCATTTACTACACGCGGATTTGATAACCTTTATATTTTGTATTACAAAATTCACCATCAGCAATTTTTCTTATAGCGACAGCATGCACATTTTTTTCCTAATGCATCACACTCGTTGTTGTAATTGTTTTAATTTGAAAACGCTTCCATTTACTACAGGCGGTTTAGATAGCCTTTATTTTTCGTATTACAAAATTTACCATCAGCAGTTTTTCTTATCGCGACAGCATGCATATTTTTTTATTAATACATTTTTTCTAATCCATTAATTAACAACAATGTAATAAATTTTCTTATCTTTTTCCTAATGCATCACACTCATTGTTGTAATTGTTTTAATTTACAAACGCTTCCATTTGCTAAGTGCGGTTTAAATTATGTAATTACCCAATTATTTCTTTTTGATTGAGAATTTTTTCTTTATTGATAAAAAATTAGTATAAATAGATTTTGCTTTTCATCTCTCTAAATCATAAATATGTTTATACCACTCAAAATGAATGAACAACGTTAATAATAATAAAAACAGGGGAAATAATAATTTATGTACATGATATTACTGTCATGCCGAAATTATTGTATAACAGCAATGTATAAGTACGCTGGAATCTATAGAGATACGGGGTAAATTCTCACTATTTTGGACGTGGAAGAACACACCATGTGTTTTTCACATCTAATAAATGTGGCACTAAACTTAATAAATAAGATAGATACATGATCAGCCGCAAATAAAGTGGACAATCCTCCATTACCTCAGTGGATTTACCGAACTAATGCTATTTAAAACTAATTAAAAAACAAGTAAGAAAAGCTTAAATACGGGTGAAACCGATTTGTATATACCCTCGCGATGTATTTTTGTATGGGCTGTGCCCATAATTTCATAATTCTTTGTTTTAAATAGCAGCTAGTATTAAACTTTACTCAATTTCTTCCAATAAATACTAAAAAACGAAATTTTTATTAATATGTTCCAATTGATAAAGAGAAAACGAATTTTTTGCATTTTTCAAAATTTCCGTTATATAGGAGGTGAGCGTGGTTATGATCCGATTTCAAAAGTTTTGTGACGATAACTACTACTGTTATTGAGATACAGACATTTTTTCCTAAGTGGGCAGGGCTACGCCCATTTTTCAAAATTACATAAATACCTAATTTCTTAGTACAAAATCGCTCCAAATACCAAATTTCACACAATTTGCTTTAATAAATACCGATAAAACGGAGTTTTTGCATTTTTTTAAATTTCCGTTATATGGGAGGTGAGCGTGGTTATTGACCGATCTTGGCCATTTTCAATACCAAGCTACCCTGTCCAAAGTGTAATCTATGTACCAAATTTCATTGAGATATCTCAATTTTTACTCAAGTTAATGTAACCACGGACAGACGGACGGACGGACGGAAAGACAGACAGTCAGGGCTAGATCGATTCCTCTTTTCATTCTGATCATTTTAGTATATATATGCCTATATCTATCTCGATTATTTTTTGCTGTTACAAACAACCGTTATACGAACAAAGTTATAATACCCTTGTGTACAAGTGCGCTCGCGTATAAAAATAACAAAAACCAAGTAGAAGCATAAGCCACAGCCAATCAGCAAACAGTTCAAGCGAACAGCTCTAGCATACCCAGTCGTACTTGCTTTGCTCAAAAATGTACTTATCACATCGTTTTATGGAATGTTAAAATTTAGCCTTACACTATAGTAAAAAGATAATGTCTTTATGCAGATCTGATCATAAAAAAATTATATGAACTCAAAATACTTAAAATATTCCAAGAAATATTACTCCCGATGTAATTATTTTAAGAACTTTGATCTGCATGTTCCTAATGGGCCCAGCCTACAAGTTTCGGTAGTACGAGTATCTGCTAAATACTCGTACAGAAGCAAATCTAATTTGTGTTTACACGATATGTTTGCTTTTACATATGTAAAAAATGTCGGAATACCATTGGCATGGCACAATCATTATTTAATACCTTATTTCGGCGTATTGATGTCATTGGGAATAAGGTTTAACACTCTCTCTCTGAGAGACACCCTTATAAGTACGGATTATCTGCTGCGTAAAATAAGGCTTACATAAGGGCTTATAATAAAACGTTATATATATGTATAATATCTTAACCATATCCATCACTCGCGATGGCTACACTCCATATGTTATGGGAAACTGCGTTAGTATAATTAAACAACTTATTGATCATGAATATCCAGATATGAGTAACCTGCAATTCTGCCGCGGACGAGATTGACAAAGTAATTTCGCAAAGAGTCTCTACAGAATACAAAGTACACAAGCCTATGGACTCATTAACAGAATAAGGTGATGTTGCTGACAACCCAACGGACTTTCTTAACACTCTAAACACCCGGGACTACCACCAAATGAATTTAACTTTAAAATTGATACACCATTAATATTTTTGCGAAATCTTAAGCCTTCAAATTTATGTAACCCGACACGACTCAAAATCACGCGTTTTATGCCTAATATTATACAAGCGATTATTTTAACCGGGCCTGCAGTAGGAGAAATCACCATGATCCCAAGGATACCAATGATACCAACAAAATTACCGTCCAAAGTTTCAAACGAGTACAGTTCCCCGTAAAAACATGCTTTGCCATACCTTTTAACAAGTCACAAGGACAAATTTTCAGTACCATTGGAATTGATATTCGTGATGTGAAAATAATTGAGGGTATCAAGTGCGATGAACCACTTGATATTGTTAAGTCAATACCCAAATTTGAGAGTAAGCAGGAGCAGTATATGTCGTGGCGACAAGCGGCGCATTCCGCATACAAGCCATTTGAGAAATACAATGGTAGTTCACGACACTACAAAGCGTTAGGTATAATCAGAAATAAAGTGAGAGGTGCTGCTGATGGGGTGCTTGCGTCATTTAATACGGCGCTAAATTTTAACGCCATAGTAGCAAGATTAGATTTTGCGTATGCCGATAAGCGGCCAATTTATCTTATTGAGCAGGAGTTAAGCACCTTGCGGCAAGGAAACTCGACTGTCCTGCAGTATTATGATGAAATCGAGAAAAAACTAACGTTACTGACAAATAAGACTATTATGACATACGAAGGTGAGCTCGCTAACTCTATTAATAGTAAGTATAGGGCAGATGCTCTCCGGGTTTTTATATCTGGACTAAAGAAACCCTTGAGTTATGTTTTATTTGCGTCACGACCAAATAATCTGCCTGCTGCTTTAGCCTTGGCTCAGGAAGTTGAAGCAAATCACGAAAGGTATATGTTCGCAATGAATTATGCGAAAAGCACTGAAAGTAGAGTCCTGGCGCAAGATAATTATAATATGCGTAGTCAAACGCAGAAGAAGTTCAATAATAAAAGTTTTAATAGTGCACCAACTCAGGGTAAAATTCCATATTATTCCCGGCAACGGGACTCGAACAACTTGCAACCGGTAGAAAAAATGGACGTCGATCCCACGTTTTCACGTGTCCGACAAGCGACAAGTGCTCAACAAAGCACCCGTATTAATAATAACAAATTTAACCAAGCACAAAAAAGACCATATGGCTCTGATAGAATTTCAGGACATCGACGACGGAGAATTAATAAAATTTCACACGAAAATTGTAAAGAAGAAAATTCGGACTATGAAAAGTTAGCAGAATCTAAGGTAGCAGAAGCAGAGGCATCCGATGTAGAATCGATAAATTTTTTAGAGGAAGGTCCCTGCTACCATTCCTACAACAGACAATAGCGGGGAGATCTTTTAAATTTTTAATAGACACCGGGGCTTCTAAGAATTACATTAAGCCTTTGAAGGGGGTAGGGAAGGTCGTGGCAGTTGACGAGCCTTTCCAAGTGAAATCCATACATGGATTCAATAATATTATACATAAATTTTACTTAACTCTTTTTGGAGCAAATACTCCATTTTTTATTTTGCGGGTCTCACGACCTTTGATGGCATTATTGGCCTTGATCTGCTAACGCAGGTAAAAGCTAATATCAACCTAAGGGAGGAAGTAATTCAGTTCAACTCTGGAGTTGAAAAAATTCAATTCTATAAATGCGAAGACGTGAACTTTACGAAACCAGCGGACATAAACGTCCCTCAGTCGGTAAAATCCGAGTTTAATAAAATGTTGAAGAAAAGGGCTAAAGCTTTCGCAGACCCCGATGAAGCACTGCCCTTCAATACAAACATCGTTGCTAGCATTCGCACCGAAGATAGCAACCCGGTATATTCAAAATTATATCCATATCCAATGGGAGTGGCTGATTTTGTTAACAGCAAAATAAAGAATCTATTAAAGAATGGAATAATTTGTGCATCTAGGTCCCCTTATAACAACCCAGTATGAGTTGTTGATAAAAAAGGTACTGATGAGTTGGGCAACAAGAAAAAACGACTAGTGCTAGACTTTCGAAAGCTCAATCAAAAGACGGTCGATGGCAAATACCCTATTCCCAATGTCACGTCAATATTATCAAACTTGGGCAAGGCAAACTATTTTACAACCCTAGATTTAAAGTCAGGGTTTCATCAAATTGAGCTGGCATAGCGGGATCGAGAAAAAACCGCTTTCTCAGTTAATAATGGCAAATACGAGTTTTGTCGACTACCATTTGGATTGAAAAATGCGCCTAGCATTTTTCAGAGGGCCATTGATGATTTCCTCCGTGAACAAATAGGCAAGACTTGTTACGTATACGTCGACGACGTAATAATTTTTTCTGAAAAGGAAGCGGACCACGTAAAGCATATTGT
This sequence comes from Philophylla caesio, assembly GCA_963971545.1. Taxonomy (NCBI): domain Eukaryota; kingdom Metazoa; phylum Arthropoda; class Insecta; order Diptera; family Tephritidae; genus Philophylla; species Philophylla caesio. The sequence continues at coordinate 62,426,136 of OZ020605.1, forward strand.
CTGGGTTTTGCGTAAACTGTATGAGGCAAATATGAGAGCCTCGTGGGAAAAGTCGAATTTTTTTAAAACAAGTGTAGAATACCTTGGTTTTACAGTGTCAAGAGGGGGAATCAAAGCAAGTCCGGTTAAGGTAGAAGCCATCCGAGACTATAGCGAGCCTTCAACCTTGTTCGGAGTCAGATCCTTTTTGGGCTTAGCCGTTACTATCGCTGCTTCATTAAGGATTTTGCTTCGATAGCGAAACCATTGTCCGATATTTTAAAAGGTGAAAATGGTAGAACTAGTGCTCAGCAATCAAAAAAAATTAAAATAAACTTGATGACAGGCAGCTACAAGCCTTTAGTAAACTGAAAGAAATACTGATCTCGGAGGATGTAATGCTGCTTTACCCGGACTTTGGGAAGCCTTTCGATCTAACGACAGATGCTTCGTCGCACGGTCTGGGAGCAGTTTTATCTCAGAATGGAAAGCCAATAACAATGATTTCCAGGACATTGAAGGATAGAGAGTTGCACTTCGCAACCAATGAAAGAGAACTGTTGGCCATAGTATGGGCCTTAAAAAACCTCCGAAATTATCTTTACGGTGTAAAAAATCTCAATATTTACACCGACCATCAGCCTCTTACATTCGCAGTTTCAGATCGAAACCCGAATGCGAAAATTAAACGCTGGAAATCGTTTATTGACGAGCACAACGCTAAAATATTCTATAAACCAGGAAAAGAAAACTTTGTTGCAGACGCTCTGTCACGACAAAGGATCCATGCTCTCGAGGAACAACCTGAGTCAGACGTAGCAACAGTTCATAGTGAACTTTCTTTGACTTACACAATAGAGTCAACAGACAAACCAATAAATTGTTACAGAAATCAAAATTTTCTAGAAGATGCACAGAGTCCGTCAACCCGAACTTTCATAATATTTGGAAAGAAGACGCGCCATTTTATATATTTTGCAAGCAGAGACTCACTAATTGAATCAATCCGAAACGTAGTTAAACCGGACGTTGTTAACGCAATTAACTGCGAGTTATCAGTTTTAGCGCATATCCAACATAACCTTGTTGAGTTGTTTCCAACAACAAAGTTCTGGTATGCTAAGAAATTCGTAACAGACATTTTTGATAAAAATGAACAGAAAGAATATGTAATTACGGAACATAATCGGGCACATAGAGCCGCCCAAGAGAATACTAAACAGATTTTGCGTGACTATTTCTTTCCAAAAATGACGAAGTTAGCGAATGAAGTTGTAACAAATTGTAAAACATATTCAAGGGCTAAATATGACCGACACCCGAAAAAACAGTTAATCGGAAAAACTCCAATTCCTTCATACGCAGGCGAGATTTTGCACATTGATATATTTTCAACAGATAAAAAATACTTTCTGACTTGCCTAGATAAATTTTCGAAATTCGCGATAGTCCAACCGATACTCTCTCGCACAATAATAGATGTGAAAATCCTGATTTTGCAGTTAATGAATATTTACCCTAAAACGAAAACGATTTTCTGTGACAACGAAGCCTCTTTTAATTCTGAAACTATTAGATCAATTTTGTTTAACCGTTTCGATGTACACATAGTCAATGCCCCGCCTCTCCATAGTACTTCGAACGGACAGGTGGAGAGACTACACAGCACTTTGTTGGAGATTGCAAGGTGTCTCAAATTAGAGAGAAAAATCGAGGACACAAGCGAGCTAATAATGCAGGCGACAATAGAATACAATAGTTCCATTCATTCAACCAATTGCAGAAACACAATGAGTCAAGACGAGATAGAACTTTCGAAGTGGGGGAAAGGGTACTAGTAAAAACAAATAGGAGATTAGGAAATAAGCTTACACCACTATGTGTTGAGGAAAAAGTAGAAGCTGATTTAGGGACAGCCGTTCTCATAAAAGGGAGGGTAGTCCATAAGGACAATCTAAGATAAACAAAAATAAGATGTGTAATAAAAAAACATTTTCCAGGATCTTACTCTTGATGATTTCATTTGTGTCAACTATGAGTGCCAGGATGACTGATTATACTCACTCGAAATACATTCCGATTTTAGACGGAGGGGTCACCATTTGGCAGGACTACGGTGACTTCAGACACACAACTAACTTAACCACGTATTCCGAAATTGTAGACGAGACTACCAAATTGGCTAGGGAATTCCCCCAGGAACATCTGAAGAAAATTTTGGAATTCGACACTAAGCATTTGGAGACATTGCTGACGGCCATAAGCATACACCATAGGCAGGCAAGAAGTTTGAATTTCCTAGGAACGGCTTTAAAGGTAGTTGCAGGAACGCCTGATTTCGATGATTTTGAACATATCAAGTTTAGGCAAACCGAGCTCATCGAATCAAATAACAAGCAAATATTAATAAATACGAAAATTCAGGATCAAATTAAAAAATTAACGAACAGGGTGAATATTATCATAGCGAACGCAAAAAAAGAGGAAATTGACAACTCTCACCTGTATGAACTTTTGGTAACGCGGAATAGAATTTTAATAACTGAAATGCAAACCTTGATGCTATCGATATCGCTTGCCAAAGTTAATGTCATAAATTCAGCAATTCTTGACGATAATGATTTGAAGTCAATAATAAACAAGCAATTCACAAATATTAGTATAACGGAAGTAATGGATGTATCTAGTGTTAAGATATTACAAAATGAGAATATATTACATTTTATTATAAAATTTCCTAGACCTAAATTAGTATTTTTCCCGTCGCGCACAATGGCATTATACTTTACCTTGCCGAAGGCCACATAGTCGCAGAGTGTGATAGCCGCGTAATTGCAGTAAGTGATTGCAAAACAACCGCAACATCAACGTTCTGCAGAGAGTCAGTTAAGGAGACATGCGCACAACAGTTACATTCGGGGATGAGGGCGCACTGCACAACTCAGCCTGATCACCGGGAATCTGTGGTAGTAATCGATGAGGGCATCATTATAATTAATGACCGACAAGCATGCGTCAGGGAGGCAGATGGCACCGAAAAAAACATATCTGGCACGCACCTGCTCACATTCGATAACAGGGTTTGGATCAACGGAACCATGTTTCTAAATCGTAATGTATCCCCAAGTAGACAACCAGGCATAGCAACGTCGCCGTTATTGAATATTACTGGTCACTAAAAGATACTAAGCTTACCGTTTCTGCATAAGCTAAACGCTGAAAATTTGCGATACATAAATGAAGTCGAAACAAGAGTTGCAAAGCAGCCGGCGCTGTCTTTTGGCCTAATTGTCACAACCATTACAATCTGCTGTATCATTTTAAAACTAAAACAACACCTCCTCAAAAAACGAAAACAGCGTGACCTCCAAAATGCTATTGAAGCCTTGAGAAGGTCCGAGGACGGCCCTCACTTACGGGGGGAGGAGTTATCACCCGCTATGTCAAGTAGCTAAGCAGTGTAGCCATTCAGCAGACAAAACGGTTCCCACACATCAGGGTAATCCGTTTATGCTGACACAGCGTCTGGCCGAGCACCTGCAGCTACTTTACTGGAAAGCTTCTACTACAACATACTATACTTTGAACGAAATAAGCAGCAACGATTCCCTATCGTGGGAATGTGACTATGCTGATGTAAAGAATGAACATCTGCATAGTAGGAAGAATTCCACGAAAACATCACATCATCCTATGGCACGTACTGGCAGCGCAGTCACAGCGACTACATCAGCAGCGACTACAGCAGCAGCCACGGGCCGAATAGGGTTTATATTAGTTATGTCTTAGCGAGTAAGAATCAGTCTGTAAGCACAGCTCGAATAATAAAGTATAATTTGAAAATTTATATTGTGACAACGCGACAAAGTTTGTTGGAGCCCAGTCTAAACTCAGCGAACTAAAACAACAAGTTTTTAGCGAATCATAAATCGGAGCCGTCTTCAACTAAAGCAACAACATTGGGTTTGAATTTAGTTTCATTCCCCCTCGAGCACCACACTTTGGTGTGTTATGAAACACGGCGGTTAAGTCGATGAAAACGGTTTTAATTAAAAACATTTCCAACGCTCATCTTACTTATGACGAATTGCAGACTTTCGTCATTGAGGTGGAATCAATCTTAAATTCTCCTCCACCCAAACCACTGTCAAATGACCCAAATGACGGCGAAGCCTTGACTCCATCGCATTTGTTGATCGGCACATCATTGCTTTTATTGCCGGACCACCACATAGATAACGACCGAATATCGTGCTTAACTCAGTGGAAACGAGTTACATATTTAAAACAACGCTTTGGGGAATTGTGGTCACGCGATTACATCTTGAGTTTGCAACAGCGATCAAAGTGGCTGAAACCAGAATTCAATATTGAAATTGGACGCATGGTCTTAGTTCATGAGGAGGATATACCACTGCAACAGTGGCGCCTTGGCAGAGTGGTCAAGGTGGTTCCCGGTTCTGATGGGAAGGTGCGAGTGCTCGATATCAAAACCATGAAAGGAGAGATACGACGTGCGGTACACAAGGCTGCATTGTCTGTTTTGGATTGAAAGATGATATTCAATGGTGGAAGCATGTTTGGTCATTTCGCGCCCACTGTACCTGCGCTACACACGCTTGTACATACATACAAGAAAAACATGAAGCAACGACCTTTTAGTGCGTGATTTTCATGGTTGCGCACATAATGCGACAAACTGATATACAAACATAAAAACACTGCTACACACATACGTATACGCTTTGCTGCACTCAATAATATTTTTTTTTCAGAGGAGGAATCATCGAAAGCCTATACCCCGTCAGTGTGGGACTTTAACCGCACTAAACCTCCTACCGTCAAGTACCAATCCCCGAGGTACCACCGATAAGTATTGCGTCGGGAGGCGGTTTGAGCGCTAAGCTCTACGTCAGTTACTGGTCTGATGCAGTCCGTCAAAAATTGCATATACTTGTTACCACCCAATAATATGTTGACATGCATATTTTCCCGTTGCATCATTACTGCGCTTTATAAACCTAAACATACATACATTATTGTATACTCATTTTGTTCAAACACTCTCGTCCTACCTTTAACTCCCTACTTATTTTCTATATTCCTTTGTAAAACATATCTATTTTAAGTACATACATATGTACGTGCTTGTATATGTATACAGCAGTACTTTCGTTTGTGAAGTTCTATTGTTAATTGTAACTCAAAATCATCCGATGTTAACTTAACTGATAATTTCCAATGAATTTTAGTGTATATAAGCGCATAGCGCATACTTGTTTTTAGCTGTTTGAAATAAATGGATTAAGTACTCTGCATCGACACCAAAGAGCTTTCTTTTTTATCAACAGTGAAAATTGTTTTAATGTAAAAACGCTTTCATTTACTACACGCGGATTTGATAACCTTTATATATTGTATTACAAAATTCACCATCAGCAATTTTTCTTATAGCGACAGCATGCACATTTTTTTCCTAATGCATCACACTCGTTGTTGTAATTGTTTTAATTTGAAAACGCTTCCATTTACTACAAGCGGTTTAGATAGCCTTTATTTTTCGTATTACAAAATTTACCATCAGCAGTTTTTCTTATCGCGACAGCATGCATATTTTTTTATTAATACTTTTTTCTAATCCATTAATTAACAACAATGTAATAAATTTTCTTATCTTTTTCCTAATGCATCACACTCATTGTTGTAATTGTTTTAATTTACAAACGCTTCCATTTACTAAGTGCGGTTTAAATTATGTAATTACCCAATTATTTCTTTTTGATTGAGAATTTTTTCTTTATTGATAAAAAATTAGTATAAATAGGTTTTGCTTTTCATCTCTCTAAATCATAAATATGTTTATACCACTCAAAATGAATGAACAACGTTAATAATAATAAAAACAGGGGAAATAATAATTTATGTACATGATATTACTGTCATGCCGAAATTATTGTATAACAGCAATGTATAAGTACGCTGGAATCTATAGAGATACGGGGTAAATTCTCACTATTTTGAACGTGGAAGAACACACCATGTGTTTTTCACATCTAATAAATGTGGCACTAAACTTAATAAATAAGATAGATACATGGTCAGCCGCAAATAAAGTGGACAATCCTCCATTACCTCAGTGGATTTACCGAACTAATGCTATTTAAAACTAATTAAAAAACAAGTAAGAAAAGCTTAAATACGGGTGAAACCGATTTGTATATACCCTCGCGATGTATTTTTGTATGGGCTGTGCCCATATTTTCATAATTCTTTGTTTTAAATAGCAGCTAGTATTAGACTTTACTCAATTTCTTCCAATAAATAGTAAAAAACACAGACCTAAATTAGCATGTAAGAAAATTAGTATTTTTCCCGTCGCGCACAATGGCATTATACTTTACCTTGCCGAAGGCCACATAGTCGCAGAGTGTGATAGCCGCGTAATTGCAGTAAGTGATTGCAAAACAACCGCAACATCAACGTTCTGCAGAGAGTCAGTTAAGGAGACATGCGCACAACAGATACATTCGGGGATGAGGGCGCACTGCACAACTCAGCCTGATCATCGGGAAGCTGTGGTAGTAATCGATGAGGGCATCATTATAATTAATGACTGACAAGCATGCGTCAGGGAGGCAGATGGCACCGAAAAAAACATATCTGGCACGCACCTGCTCACATTCGATAACAGGGTTTGGACCAACGGAACCATGTTTCTAAATCGTAATGTATCCCCAAGTAGACAACCAGGCATAGCAACGTCGCCGTTATTGAATATTACTGGTCACCAAAAGATACTAAGCTTACCGTTTCTGCATAAGCTAAACGCTGAAAATTTGCGATACATAAATGAAGTCGAAACAAGAGTTGCAAAGCAGCCGGCGCTGTCTTTTGGCCTAATTGTCACAACCATTACAATCTGCTGTATCATTTTAAAACTAAAACAACACCTCCTCAAAAAACGAAAACAGCGTGACCTCCAAAATGCTATTGAAGCCTTGAGAAGGTCCGAGGACGGCCCTCACTTACGGGGGGAGGAGTTATCACCCGCTATGCCAAGTAGCTAAGCAGTGTAGCCATTCAGCAGACAAAACGGTTCCCACACATCAGGGTAATCCGTTTATGCTGACACAGCGTCTGGCCGAACACCTGCAGCTACTTTAGTGGAAAGCTTCTACTACAACATACTATACATTGAACGAAATAAGCAGCAACGATTCCCTATCGTGGGAATGTGACTATGCTGATGTGAAGAATGAACATCTGCATAGTAGGAAGAATTCCACGAAAACATCACATCATCCTATGGCACGTACTGGCAGCGCAGTCACAGCGACTACAGCAGCAGCGACTACAGCAGCAGCGACGGGCCGAATAGGGTTTATATTAGTTATGTCTTAGCGAGTAAGTTTCAGTCTGTAAGCACAGCTCGAATAATAAAGTATAATTTGAAAATTTATATTGTGACAACGCGACAAATTTTGTTGGAGCCCAGTCTAAACTCAGCGAACTAAAACAACAAATTTTAGCGAATCATAAATCGGAGCCGTCTTCAACTAAAGCAACAACATTGGGTTTGAATTTAGTTTCATTCCCCCTCGAGCACCACACTTTGGTGTGTTATGAAACACGGCGGTTAAGTCGATGAAAACGGTTTTAATTAAAAACATTTCCAACGCTCATCTTACTTATGACGAATTGCAGACTGTCGTCATTGAGGTGGAATCAATCTTAAATTCTCCTCCACTTACACCACTGTCAAATGACCCAAATGACGGCAAAGCCTTGACTCCATCGCATTTGTTGATCGGCACATCATTGCTTTTATTGCCGGACCACCACATAGATGTCGACCGAATATCGTGCTTAACTCAGTGGAAACGAGTTACATATTTCAAACAACGCTTTTGGGAATTGTGGTCACGCGATTACATCTTGAGTTTGCAACAGCGATCAAAGTGGCTGAAACCAGAATTCAATATTGAAATTGGACGCATGGTCTTAGTTCATCAGGAGGATATACCACTGCAACAGTGGCGCCTTGGAGGAGTGGTCAAGGTGGTTCCCGGTTCTGATGGAACATACATACAAGAAAAACATGAAGCAACGACCTTTTAGTGCGTGATTTTCATGGTTGCGCACATAATGCGACAAACTGATATACAAACATAAAAACACTGCTACACACATACGTATACGCTTTGCTGCACTCAATAATATTTTTTTTTCAGAGGAGGAATCATCGAAAGCCTATACCCCGTCAGTGTGGGACTTTAACCGCACTAAACCTCCTACCGTCAAGTACCAATCCCCGAGGTACCACCGATAAGTATTGCGTCGGGAGGCGGTTTGAGCGCTAAGCTCTACGTCAGTTACTGGTCTGATGCAGTCCGTCAAAAATTGCATATACTTGTTACCACCCAATAATATGTTGACATGCATATTTTCCCGTTGCATCATTACTGCGCTTTATAAACCTAAACATACATACATTATTGTATACTCATTTTGTTCAAACACTCTCGTCCTAGCTTTAACTCCCTACTTATTTTCTATATTCCTTTGTAAAACATATCTATTTTAAGTACATACATATGTACGTGCTTGTATATGTATACAGCAGTACTTTCGTTTGTGAAGTTCTATTGTTAATTGTAACTCAAAATCATCCGATGTTAACTTAACTGATAATTTCCAATGAATTTTAGTGTATATAAGCGCATAGCGCATACTTGTTTTTAGCTGTTTGAAATAAATGGATTAAGTACTCTGCATCGAAACCAAAGAGCTTTCTTTTTTATCAACAGTGAAAATTGTTTTAATGTAAAAACGCTTTCATTTACTACACGCGGATTTGATAACCTTTATATTTTGTATTACAAAATTCACCATCAGCAATTTTTCTTATAGCGACAGCATGCACATTTTTTTCCTAATGCATCACACTCGTTGTTGTAATTGTTTTAATTTGAAAACGCTTCCATTTACTACAGGCGGTTTAGATAGCCTTTATTTTTCGTATTACAAAATTTACCATCAGCAGTTTTTCTTATCGCGACAGCATGCATATTTTTTTATTAATACATTTTTTCTAATCCATTAATTAACAACAATGTAATAAATTTTCTTATCTTTTTCCTAATGCATCACACTCATTGTTGTAATTGTTTTAATTTACAAACGCTTCCATTTACTAAGTGCGGTTTAAATTATATATTTACCCAATTATTTCTTTTTGATTGAGAATTTTTTCTTTATTGATAAAAAATTAGTATAAATAGGTTTTGCTTTTCATCTCTCTAAATCATAAATATGTTTATACCACTCAAAATGAATGAACAACGTTAATAATAATAAAAACAGGGGAAATAATAATTTATGTACATGATATTACTGTCATGCCGAAATTATTGTATAACAGCAATGTATAAGTACGCTGGAATCTATAGAGATACGGGATAAATTCTCACTATTTTGGACGTGGAAGAACACACCATGTGTTTTTCACATCTAATAAATGTGGCACTAAACTTAATAAATAAGATAGATACATGGTCAGCCGCAAATAAAGTGGACAATCCTCCATTACCTCAGTGGATTTACCGAACTAATGCTATTTAAAACTAATTAAAAAACAAATAAGAAAAGCTTAAATGCGGGTGAAACCGGTTTTTATATACCCTCGCGATGTATTTTTGTATGGGCTGTGCCCATAATTTCATAATTCTTTGTTTTAAATAGCAGCTAGTATTAAACTTTACTCAATTTCTTCCAATAAATACTAAAAAACGAAGTTTTTTGCATTTTTCAAAATTTCCTTATATGGAAGTTGGGCGTGGTTATGGTCCGATTTTAAAAATTATTGACGGTAATGCTATTGATACCACGTTCACCAAATTTTGTGACGATACCTTACATCGTTATTGAGATACCTACAGACGTTTTGTTATAAGTGGGCGTGGTAACACCTATTTTTCAAAATTTCATAACAATGAAGTTTCTCAATTAACTATCTCTCTAAATATCAAATTTTAATTAATATGTTCCAATTGATAAAGAAAAAACGAATTTTTTGCATTTTTCAAAATTTCCGTTATATAGGAGGTGAGCGTGGTTATGATCCGATTTCAAAAGTTTTGTGACGATAACTACTACTGTTATTGAGATACAGACATTTTTTCCTAAGTGGGCAGGGCTACGCCCATTTTTCAAAATTACATAAATACCTAATTTCTTAGTACAAAATCGCTCCAAATACCAAATTTCACACAATTTGCTTTAATAAATACCGATAAAACGGAGTTTTTGCATTTTTTTAATTTCCGTTATATGGGAGGTGAGCGTGGTTATTGACCGATCTTGGCCATTTTCAATACCAAGCTACCCTGTCCAAAGTGTAATTTATGTACCGAATTTCATTGAGATATCTCAATTTTTACTCAAGTTATTGTAACCACGGACAGACGGACGGACGGACGGAAAGACAGACAGTCAGGGCTAAATCGATTCCTCTTTTCATTCTGATCATTTTAGTATATATATGCCTATATCTATCTCGATTATTTTTTGCTGTTACAAACAACGGTTATACGAACAAAGTTATAATACCCTTGTGTACAAGTGCGCTCGCGTATAAAAATAACAAAAACCAAGTAGAAGCATAAGCCACAGCCAATCAGCGAACAGTTCAAGCGAACAGCTCTAGCATACCCAGTCGTACTTGCTTTGCTCAAAAATGTACTTATCACATCGTTTTATGGAATGTTAAAATTTAGCCTTACATTATAGTAAAAAGATAACGTCTTTATGCAGATCTGATCATAAAAAAATTATATAAACTCAAAATACTTAAAATATTCCAAGAAAGATTACTCCCGATGTAATTATTTTAGGAACTTTGATCTGCATGTTCCTAATGGGCCCAGCCTACAAGTTTCGGTAGTACGAGTATCTGCTAAATACTCGTACAGAAGCAAATCTAATTTGTGTTTACACGATATGTTTGCTTTTACATATGTAAAAAATGTCGGAATACCATTGGCATGGCACAATCATTATTTAATACCTTATTTCGGCGTATTGATGTCATTGGGAATAAGGTTTAACACTCTCTCTCTGAGAGACACCCTTATAAGTACGGATTATCTGCTGCGTAAAATAAGGCTTACATAAGGGCTTATAATAAAACATTATATAGAATATCTTAACCATATCCATCACTCGCGATGGCTACACTCCATATGTTATGGGAAACTGCGTTAGTATAATTAAACAACTTATTGATCATGAATATCCAGATATGAGTAACCTGCAATTCTGCCGCGGACGAGATTGACAAAGTAATTTCGCAAAGAGTCTCTACAGAATACAAAGTACACAAGTCTATGGACTCATTAACAGAATAAGGTGATGTTGCTCACAACCCAACGGACTTTCTTAACACTCTAAACACCCGGGACTACCACCAAATGAATTTAACTTTAAAATTGATACACCAATAATATTTTTGCGAAATCTTAAGCCTTCAAATTTATGTAACCCGACACGACTCAAAATCACGCGTTTTATGCCTAATATTATACAAGCGATTATTTTAACCGGGCCTGCAGTAGGAGAAATCACCATGATCCCAAGGATACCAATGATACCAACAAAATTACCGTTTAGTTTCAAACGAGTACAGTTCCCCGTAAAAACATGCTTTGCCATACCTTTTAACAAGTCACAAGGGCAAATTTTCAGTACCATTGGAATTGATATTCGTGTTTTCTCACGGTCAGCTATATATAGCGCTGTCGCGAATTGGTACCCCACAAAATCAAACAATACTAATTCCAGGAAATGAATCAAAACGGGGAATGTTGTGATTGGAGAAGTTGAAGATATCTAAAAATTTATCCCTATCTTACTTTTATCTTTGAACTTTTTGTTTCTGGTTTTTTACTCCTAATCAACATAATCATTTTGTTTTTGGTATTCGAATTTAGCTTTATTACATTTAAATCATTTTAATAATTCACTTTTATATTATAGGAGAACCAAATATCAATCGCAAAGAAAAGACGTGGGCAACGCCGCGGGTATGTGCTAGTACATACATATGTATGTTCTTTACGTCATTAAGTTACAGCCTAAACTAATATAAACGCACTCCGGCAATTTTCTGTCAAAAGTTTCTCATGCTCATACAACTTGTTTGCGAGCAACCGAAATTGAACGGCCAGCGCCAAAACCTAACTCACGTTTTATCCCACCGTTGAGGGTAATGCGCATTGTCTTCAATATAACGAATACTGATTTTTATACCCGAGCGTACTTGTACACAAGGGTATTATAACTTTGTTCGCATAACGGTTGTTTGTAATAGCATAAAATAATCGAGATAGATATAGACATATAGTATATACTAAAATGATCAGAATGAAAGGAGAAATCGATTTAGCCCTGACTGTCTGTCCGTCCGTCCGTCCGTCCGTCCGTCTGTCCGTGGTTACAATAACTTAAGTAAAAATTGAGATATCTCACTGAAATTTGGTACATGGAATGCTCTTTGGACCTACCCTAGGTTCGTATTGAAAATGGTCAGGATCGGATCATAACCACGCCCACCTCCCATATAACGGATGTTTTTGAAAAATGCAAAAGCTCCGTTTTTCGGTATCTATTACAGCAAATTGAGTGAGATTTGGTATTTGAAGCGATTTTGAACTAAGAAATTAGGTATTTATAAAACTTTGAAAAATAGGCGTTGCCACGCCAACTTATGAAAAATGTTCTGTATCTCAATAACAGTATTAAATATAGGCCGAAATTCGGTGGACATATTTTCGTTGACATCGCTATTATTATCGTAGACAATTTTTGAAATCGGCTTATAACCACGCCCATATCCCATATAACGGAAGTTTTGAAAATGCAAAACTTCATTTTTCGGTATCTATTAAAACAAATTAATTGAAATTTGGTATTTGGAGCGATTTTGAACTAAGAAATTCAGGATTTTTGAAATTTTTAAAAATGGGCGTTGCCACGCCCACTTATGAAACATTATATCTCAATAACAGTCTTAGTTATCGTCACAAAATTTGGTGGACATACATTCCTAGCGATTTGAAACAAAGAAGCGGGAATTGTATGAAATCACAATCATCGACCTTACAAAAATATACCGCGAGAGTTTCGCCCGATTTTAGCTTTTCTTTCTTGTTTTGTTTGGATTAGCAAAAAAATTATCAAAAAGATTTGAATGAAAACGTTTTGTAAATTTGTACATTTTTTGAAACTTGGGATTATGATTTTTATGATTATTATTGCTTCAATAATATAAAATAGGAAACAAATCAATTGCCAAACTTGTAAATAAGTTTATGTGTTAAAACTCAGCATATAAATCAAGATTATATTTAATGTTTAAATAAAAATTAATATGTAAAATAAGGTAAAGCAAACCTTTAAGCCGAATAAATAAATTGAACCAACGCTAAAAACTTCCACCTCTTATTGTTTTAAAACGAATTTGACAGCCATGCCACTCTGTAAAGTTCACGCACGCAAATCAATTTCGGGTGGACGTAATTAAAAATTTGCGTGCTTGCGTCAAAAAACGCGTAAAAGATGTGAAGCGATGGAAGAGAGAGAGAGAGAGTGCGTGCCACAAACCATAAAGGCACACGCACACACACAAACCACGCTACGCTGTAGGCTGGGATTGGCGAATGAAATACTTAAAGGGCTGACAGACGGGGGCACTTATGCAAATAAACGAGCCCATATATCTGCATAATATTTTAGGCCTGACAGACGACACTTATCTGCATTTCGACATCAGCTGATTTGACAAATGAAATAGAGCTGAAAATGCAAAGTAAGGAAAATAAGATTGCCGGATAATTAATTGGCAAAAAATCATTACGAATTGAAAAGGTGAACAGCAATATGAGGCAATGTATTCCACTTCATAAAATAATGGCTATCTCATTGTTCGTTTTGGAATATATAACTTTTGCAAATCTAAAGGATGCAGTAGTGTTGTCAAAATTGTAGTGGATTTTTGCCAAGCAGTTTGCGAAAATCTTTCGGACTGCATGAATTCCTATCCTCCAAACCCACAAGAAATCGCATTTTAATTTATAATTTGTTTTAATTTGCTAATATTTGTAGCTATTTTTTAATAATAAACACTTGAAAAGAGGAATCGATTTAGCCCTGACTGTATGTCCGTCCGTCTGTCCGTGGTTACAAAAACTTGAGTAAAAATTGAAATATCTCAAAGAAATTATGTACATAGATTCATCTTTGAACAGGGTAGGTTGGTATTGAAATTGGTCAAGATCGGCCAATAACCACGCCCACCTGTCATATAACGGAAGTTTTTGAAAAATGCAAAAACTCCGTTTTTTCGGTATTTATTAAAGCAACTTGTGTGAAATTTGGTATTTGGAGCGATTTTGAACTAAGAAATTAGGTATTTATTAAATTTTGAAAAATGGGCGTTGCCCCGCCCACTTAGGAAAAGTGTCTGTATCTCAATAACAGTATTAGTTATCGTCACAAAATTTGGTGGGTATATTTTCCTTGATATCGCTATTATTACCTTAGAAAACTTTTGAAATCGGATCATAACCACGCTCACCTCCTATATAACGGAAATTTTGAAAAATGCAAAAAATTCGTTTTTTCTTTATCTATTGGAACATAGTAATTAAAATTTGATATTTAGAGAGATTGTTATGAAATTTCTGTATCTCAATAACGATGTAAGGTATCGTCACAAAATTTGGTGGACATATTGTCCTTGATATCACTAGCATCCCCGTCATGCAAAACACTTCGATTTTCAGTATTTATTGGAAGAAATTGAGTAAAGTTTAATACTAGCTGCGATTTGAAACAAAGAAATAGGGTTTTTATGAAATTATGGGCACCGCCCATACAAAAATACATCGCGAGGGTATATAGTATTCGGTTTCGCCCAAATTTAGCTCTCCTTACTTGTTAATTATATTATATGAGACTGGAGGTCTTACACATTTATTGCACAAACCTTAATTTCCGCACTATTCACAGACTAGGATTAGTTGCAGTATTGAACGCAAGACACAAATACATTAAAGCGAACTGGCGCATTCGACAAGACTGAGAAGTTAAATGGCTGGCTGCCAACCTGCCTCCTTGACTCTTTTTTATGCCACGAAATAAAATTTACGAATAAAAATTAAAATTACGAATAAATCATCAATCTGGTAATGCTTGCATGCACAAATTGTTAACATGGGTATAAGGCTTGAAAGCTTTATAAAATAAGGCTTACATAAGGCCATATTATGAAGAAAACATTAAATTTTTATTATGATTGAAATTACCTCATAATAAGGCTTATCGATCAGAATGCTGCAAGCAGCGCTGCTGGCATATTCCTTATTTCTTTCGAGTGCTTGTACCATGTTTTGGAGGATATGCTTAACACTTTGACACTATAGCACATGTCAGAACTGGTTAACAGAACTGCGAAAAGCACCGTAATAATTTGCCTTCGGGAACAGATCGGTATAAGGTTTTGATTAAGTTCGCTTCTGAAATGTCCCCTTTCATAAGTTCATAGCGTGACGGATCAGCGGTAGCGGTTGCTCTTGTCTCTCAGTACTTCTAGCTTTCACCACTCGGCGGGTGACCACCGCAGTCCTAGCAATACCAGTAAGACTGTAGAACACCGTCACTGCCGTAGTCGCACACTATTGTGGTAGGTGCTGGAACGGGTAGTAACGAGTGAGTGGTCGTGAAGGCCAGAGGGGTGCGCTGGACGCTCCTTTTGAGGGGTATCTCCGCGTCACCCAACTGATCGAGTGGCAAGGCCTGGCCAGCAAGGCAACGCTGGGCAACGAAGAGACATCAGCGCGTCACCCAACTGGTCAAGCCAACCAGGAGTTGCCGAACAGTCGGGAGGGCTGAACGTGCCTGGGAGTGCTGGACGTGCACATTGTGAAGGCACATCAACGCATCTCCCGACTAGTAAAGTGTTTAACTCACCTAGAAAGACTCGTTTGATCGAATGCCCTCTGCGTTCTTATATCGGACGAAGAGTAAGTCGGTTCAGAAATCGCGATCGGTCAGTCTGCAGGGTGAGCGAAAGGTTGGTGTGCAGTTACTGTCGGCACCATGCACGACTTGCAGCCTCTAGGCGACACCTACGATACAAAACCCTCTCCACCAAGACCACTTTCCATCTTTCATTTGACTGTAGCATTGAGTCAATAAAGTTTTCTCCGTTTAAAACTGTATTAGTTTGGGGAACATAGCGAGACACTGCGTCTTCGTCGCTGTCTATACATGTTGGGCTGCGAAGGAAACTATCACGACCTAATTTGTGCAAGTATTTGCGGTACTCCCCATGTCCCGAGAGAAATTATGTTAGGTGAAAATTTGAATCACCATGGTTTCTCACCTGCCATTGCCGATGTTTGGTATCAGCTCATATGGGATAGAGGATTCGTTTACTTAGTCTTGGTCCACCTTTATTTGGCATAATGCGCGATAAGCTCGTCTGCACTCTCGATGCTTTCTCTGAAAGAAACTCCAAATAGGACTTGAAATTGAGGCTTGAGTCGATAATTTGATAGCGGGCTTTGACGTAATTATCTCTGGCCCCACTCAAATATTCAGAAACTTCACTGCTTTTCTGCTGCTTATTAAGAGTGCCTCGGTCTTGTGGTCGGCCAGCGTTAGGTGAATTGATTTAAGCAAAGTCTTGATCCCTAGTACAGCTTCTGCAGCTGCTGTTTCAATTTGATGCAGATGTTTTGCCACAGTCACTACTGCAATGTCGTCTGCAAAACCCACAACTTTTGTACGTGGAGGCATTTCTAGCCTTAAGACACCGTCGTACATGAGATTCCACAGAAGCGCCTGGAGCACCGATTCTTATTAAAGTCTCCAGCTTGTGGTATTAAACGCGTTTTGGACGTCTAGTGTCACTATGTCGCAGTATAACTTTTTCCCGCTGCGCCATCTTGTGCCCTCAATGGCTTCTTTCGCGACGTCAACCATAGTTTTGATTGCATTATAGTGGAAAGGGATTTTCTAAAACCAAACTGGTTCACCGAGAGAGACCCGTTTTCTTTGGCAAACGACGTTAGCCTGTTACATATAATCCTTTCAAGAATTTTCCCTAGTGTGTCTAGTAAACAAAGAGGACGGTAAGACGATAGCTCATCTGGGGACTTTCAGCCTTTTGCTTCTTCCATCTTTCCGGGAAATAACCTTCTATGAGGCAAGAGTTAAACGCATGTGCAAACATATCTGGACTCTTTAAGAAAGCGGCCTTCAGGGCCTTATTTGGTATACCATCCGGCCCTGGTGCTTTTCTGTTTTGAATCTTCCTGCATGCGGCCAGCAACTCCTCATCAGCTACCCTTGGAACTTCACTTGTTTCATAACTTTGGAAGACTGATGGAATGTTTTCCACCCTTTGAGGGAAACGAGTTGTTATGATGTTTCTCATCATTACTGGGCAGGTTATGTTTGGTGTTTTCGCACTTTTAATTTTTGCTAGCACTACCTTGTAAGCGGTGCCCCAGGGGTTAATGTCTGCTTCGTCGCATATTCTCTTGAACTTCTCCTGTTTGCTGGCTTTAATAGCAGGTTTTAGACTTTTCCTTGACTTCCTGAGAGTAGTTAGATTTCCAGAATATTCGGGTCGCCCTCTGCTGCGTTGCATTTTACGTCTACCACTTAGATATTGCTTTCTTAATAGTTCCATATCCATGTTCCACCAGTAGCACGGGGCTCATTTCTTATTAAATGACCTTCTTGGCATCGCTACTTCGCACATTTCAGTTAGACCAAGAGCCAAGTGATTCACTACATGAAGTGCCGGCCCTGAAGCGGATTCAAATTATTTGACCATATCCTCCAGAACGTCGTTTCTTTCCATTTTGGACCTGTGAGTTTTGGCATTAGCTTTCGTCTCTCCTTCGATATGTCCATTATTATTGCTTGATGGTCACTATGGGTGTACTCCTCACTTACCCTCTGTTTGATTTTCTGGGCTAGTGAATCGCTTTCAAAGGTTATATCAATTGTTTACCTGTAACCATTTTTCTATAGGTCAACCCAGAGACAGTATTTAGTATCGTACAATCGAGTTGGGCAAATGTTTCCAGCAGCATTTCTCCTCTCTTATTTATTACCCTGCTGCCTCATTCTGTTGACCAGGCATTGAAGTCCCCACCTTTTTTAGGACAATTTCTTTCGGGTAGCTGGTTTGTGGTTCCTAGTGGGGTACGCAATCAACTGAGTCCTCAGAGACTAAACTGTAGTTTAATTCAAATGCAGTTAGGATTTAAGTAATTAAATAAATACGGAATGAAGAAACACGGTACAGCAGTAGGTGAAATATGGGTTGATTTATTTTAATTAAGTAAATAAAGTTTGAAAGTATGAAGTAAATTTTAGTTAGTGTAAAATGTATAATTAAGTTTATGTTACGGAATTCCTGTTAATAAGAGAAATAAAAGAAAAATAAAAAGCATTACATTGATATAATTATAGATGGTTGTCTGTTTTTTTTTTTTAGTTTTCTTTTTATATAGAGATCGTGCTCATGCGGTACACAGTGCTCGAAAGGGTTAATTGACAATGTCGCGCACACGGGCGCACACGGGCGCACATGCAAACACGCACGCATGCAGGAACCCGGCGGTACCAGCAAAGCGAGTTGATTAGCGATTTGCTGTATGCATCTATCCGCCATCCCCACCTTGCGACGGTAATGTTGTGGACGGCGAACAACAAATAAATAGACAAACAAGACGAGGACATACACACAAGGCAAAAAAGAAAAACGAACACAGTAAGGAGAGAGAGAGAGAAAAAGATCAGATGGGCGAAGAGCAGGGTGACACCTGCTGCCCGGTAGTTACGCGCGCCCATTTAACGTTCAGCAGTCAGCTGTTTTTTTTTTTGTTATGTTTTGCCATCTTCCCCACTCTCCCATCGTTCAGCGGTAGCTGAATTAGCTTAAACGAAGAGTGGGATGGGGAAGAAGTAATGTGGAACATGATATCAACAAACCACATAAAATATATGCACAGATAATAACATTTTAAAGTTTATTACACTTCATTTTTCTTTTGGCGCAGTATTTTTCTGCTGCACATAGTTTTTCTTTTGGTTGAGTTAATGGTAATGAATTAAAACTACCATGGTTTCAGAGCCAGAATCATGAAAATTTCTATTTTTATACCCGAGCGTACTTGTAATATACACAATGATATAATAACTTTGTTCGCATAACGGTTGCTTGAACCAGCAAGAAATAATAGAGATAGATATAAACGTATATAAACCAAAATGATCAGCTAGAAAAGAGGAAACATAACGGTTGTTTGAAACAGCCAAAAATAGTCGAGATAGATATAGACCAAAATGATCAGAATGAAAAGAGGAATCAATTTAGCCCTGACTGTCTTTCCATCCGTCCGTCTGTCCGTAGTCAAGGTTACTTGAGTAAACTTGGTACATAGATTGCCCTTTGGCCTGGGAAGGTTGGTATTGAAAATGCTATTGAAATGTGGCCTTTTCATACCCGAGCGTCCTTGTAGTTACAAGGGTATATTAATTTCTATATCTGCCCGTCCGTCTGCCCGTGGATACGATCACTTTATTAAAAATTTAGATTTCTTAATGAAACTTGGTACATATATTGCCCTTTGGCCAGGGTACGTTGGTATTAACCAACGGTCTATGCAAAATGCAAAAACTTCGTTTTTCGATATCCATCAAGGCAAATTGAGTGAAATTTGATCTTTGGAGCGATTTTAAACAAAAAAAACTGAATATTTATAAAATTTTTAATAATAGGCGTCGCCACGCCCACTTATGTAAAAATGTCCGTATCTCAATAACGGTGTTAGGTATCGTCACATGAACATATTTTCCTCAGTACTGCTGTCACCATTGTCAAATTTTTGAAAACTGCAAAAATTTTTTTTTCCTTATCCATTGACACCAATGAATTAAAATTTAATATTTAGAGCGATTGCAATTTAAGAAACTTGAATTTTATTAAATTTTGAAAAATGGGCGTTACCACGCCCTGTTATGATAAAATGTATGTTTCTAAATAAAAATGCTAGGTATGGTTACTAAATTTGGTAAAAATATTGGCCTTGATATCTAGTATCATCGCCAAATAATTTAAAAATCGGACCATAACCACGCCGAAATTCCATATAACTAAAATTTTGAAAAATTCAAAAAACTTCGTGTTTGCAGTATTGCAACAAATTGCGTAAAATTTTGTATTTTCTGTGGATTGAAACAAAAAAAAGGGGTTCTTATGTAATTATGGGCACCGTTCATACAAAAATACATTGCGAGGGTATAAAAAATGTGGATTCGCCCGAATTTAGTTTTCCTTACTAGTTAATGTACACACTTCAGCACATAAGCATGGTAAAATTAATTTTGACACTTAGATTGCAAAATGTAATGATTATCAATGAGTATCTAAAAGTAAAAATTATATTAGTAATTTTATTTGTAAATAAGAACCTTCTGATAATTGTGCTTTAAAAATATTGAGAGACAACTCTGCATACTGCGAAACAATCCATGTAAATAACGCTCAACAACCGACAAAATGAAAACATTACTTCGTATTTCCTCAAACTCAAACTACAAATTCAGCAACATTCAAGATCTTTCCACATTTTTAAACCTATTGAAGAGAACCCAGTATAGTTTACACTTATCATAATTGGCTTGCTTACCTTAGCAGTCAGCACTTATGGTGTACTACTGGGGATACTGCAAAAATAAAAGAATGCTTCACAGACAAAGGCGAATTTGCGAACTATACGAACTCGATCTCGATCGTTTTCAACAGCAACTTCTAGCAGCAGTGTGGGGAGGACCCTTCAATTAAGAAGGAGGGGAATTAATGACATAGTCTCACTTTATGCCTGTCCCTTCAATCACTTCAAGTCACGTAGACAGTGGTAAACGTTTCATGGTAAAAACATCAGAACTTATTTTGACATGCATTATCACGAGCTGCAACGGACAAATTTTTCCCTCACGAAAAATTTTTTAACAATAGAAATTCCGATATTGCTTCAACAATTACAATTATTATAACCCAACGGAAACCCACTTCCCCGCCCAACCGACACGAGGGGCTCAATCCGCATAACGTACGGATGTTTTTTAAATATACGAATCTTAGGTGCCGTCTCGAGACAGAAGAAAGTTTGTTAAGCGTCGAGATCCCAAGCTGCTCAGCTACAGAATAAGAATTCATCAGCCGAATACAAAGTTAGAGAAACGCAAAGTAAGAAAATTGGATCGTTAGCTGTTATTAAGAGAGAATAGAACAGTTCTTTTTTTATTATAAAAAGTGAGTCCGATACATCAAAAGTGCTGGAATGACTGTTAAAGTCTCGGCATAAACCCCGAAACGGTTCATTCAACTCAAAGTTAGTTCTGCATAGTTTCAAGAAAAGTGGTTTAAAGTTTCTCGTTGCACGGGAGCGTACATTAAAATTAATTTGCTCTAGAAGAAATGGACTTGAGATCCATCCATTGACTAATTTTACCAGAAATATTATACCTAACATTTCTCTGCGACTCGAAAGAGTAGGAAGATTAATAAGTTTTAAACGACTAGTGTAAGGGGGAAGATTGTATGGCGAATCCCATCGAAGATTTCTCAAAGCAAAAAGTAAGAATTGTTTTTGTATTGACTCTAGTTGGTCTGAGTGGACCTGATAACGAGGATTCCAAACTATGGAACCATACTCCAGTATTGGTCTTACCAATGAAGTAAAAAGTGTTTTAGTTATATACGGGTCGCGGAATTCCTTTGACCAACGCTTTACAAAAGCCAGCACACCCCTTGCTTTTTTAACTGTGGAACTAATATGAAAATTAAAATTGAGTTCACAATCCATACCAACACCCAGGTCAACAAAACTGTTTACATGTTCTAGGACGTAGTTATTTATTTTGTAGGAGGCCGGCTGAATGGTTCGTCGAGAAAAGCACATGAATTTACATTTGTTAAGGTTAAGCGGCATATAATTAATGCTGCACCAATTGACTATGCTGTCCAAATCTTGCTGTAGCAAGGATCTTTCTTCAGCCGAGGCATAAGTCTTAAAAAGTTTAACATCATCCGCGTACATCAATATTTTAGAATACTTTACTACTGTAGAAATGTCGTTTATGAATAGCAGGAACAGAATCGGTCCGAGGTGGCTGCCCTGAGGAACTCCCGAGGAAACATCGATGATCCCAGTATGAAAATTTTTAAAAACTACCTTTTGCGTCCTACCGGAGAGATAAGAAGACATCCAACAGAGGATACCAGGTTGAAAACCAAGCAGATCTAGTTTGCGGATGAGTAAAGAGTGACATACTTTGTCAAATGCTTTACTGAAATCGGTATATATAACATCAGTATCAATGCATTCCCTAAATCCATTTGAAACATGGGTGGTAAATTCAAGTAAATTTGTAATGGTTGATTTGCCCTTACAGAAGCCATGTTGGCAATTTGCTATTATTGAGGAAATCGGATAAGTCATTTGATTGGTAACAATAGCTTCAAAGAACTTCGGGATAGAAGAGAGTTTAGCTATACCACGATAGTTTTCAATAGAAGACCTGCTTCCAGATTTATGAAGGGGGATTATGTAAGACTGTTTCCATATTGACGGAAAAACTCCTTGCTGGAGGGACAGATTAAACAAGTTCGATAATGGCAGGTACAGGGCCGTACTTGAATGATTCTTTTAAAGATATTAAATAATGAAAAACATCATCTGATGATATGACTGGAATATTAATAGAGTTATTGGGGCTCAGCTTGTATGGATAGGAAATAGATTATATTTAAATTGAGTGGTGTAGTTAGATTTAAAGAACTGGGCAAATAGATTGGCAATAATCTCGTTATCACATGACACACTATTTTGATATTTCATTGCGGAAGGGAATGCATTTACTCTGCGCTTAGAATTAACGAAACCATAGAAAGCTTTCGGGTCGTGGATAATGTTAATTTTCATTTTATTCAAGTATTTTTCATAACAGATTTTATTTAATTCTAGATATTTATGTCGCAAGACTGAATAATTAAGATAATCCACATGACGACCAGTACTTTTATATATTTTTAAAGAACGCGATTTTTTATTTTTTAAAGTTCTCAAGTCTTTAGTGAACCATAAAGGGGCTGATTCATCACGAATACAAGAACCTTTAGGTACATGTTTAAGAAATAAGTTGTATAAAGTATTGTTGAAGTCCAAAACATTACGCTCAATATCGCCATTGTAGTAAGGCCAAGTTATTTTAGATAAGTCACAATTTATTTTTTTTAAATTAGCTTTTCTGAAATCGAAGCTGTCATTAGAATTAAAAACTTTCGATCCAGAATCCCGCTCTCCGTCTATGATCTCGTATGACAATTCAATCGCAGGATGATATACATCCTCAGGTTAAACCAATGGATCACATCGATTTAAGGAGGCCCTGTACAATCAATCAATCACCCAACACAATCAATGAGTCGGGAGGCCTAAGCATTGAGTCCACAATCCCAAGTAAAGAAATATGATCACTATATACCGACAAGTCAGACTGAGGAGGTATATAGCAGAGGGCTAAATAAATATAAGACTTGCTTAATTGCACTTGTATGCACTTAAATTCAATAGACTCAATGATAGGGACGTTAACCACTTCAGATTGTAATGAAGAATGGACAGCTCTAACATTTTGGTAATATATATCAAGTTTAGTTTTTATCAGTTTTTTGACTCCGGATTAGGATGAGAAATTGTTGCTAAGTTTTGATTATTTATGTTGGGTTTAAACTCGAATTCGCGAACAAAAGCCCCAGTCGGCCAAAAAGAGCTATTTAAAAGTATATTAAAGTTTTCGGAAGTTACATCGATTTTAAATGAAGAAATGTTTCTCTTGTAATTAAAGTTAAATTTCCTGATAGTTATGTCATCAGTTTTAACCTTAGATGAAATGTGAAACTTGATATCCTCAACTGTGGTGTCACTGGAAAATCTTGATATAAAAATAGATTTTCTCTGAGGAACCACAACCAGCCCCCTAGCAAGCGCCACAGAAACCCCAGCAGAATTTTTGCTTTCGCTGCTTTCCTTTTGAACTGACCTCTGTGCAGCAGCTTTTGATGTTGAAGGTTCAACAGCCTGAGGACAAGGTGAGGAGAAACTAATCAACTCCCCTGAGGAAGAAGAAATAATTGTCGTCGGAATAGGATTTGGCTCAGCTTCGTCAGGCGGACTCTAAATACGTTTCCGTTTACTATTACTGCTATTAGGAATACTCGTATTCTCTAAGCATTTAAAAGAATTAAATACGTTTTCGTAGTGTTTGAATTTTTCGGTAAGAACATTTAGCTCCTTACCAATCTCAGAGAAACCGTTCCTACGCTGCCTAAAGACTTTGAAAAGATCAACTTCGGTTGACCTTCATTTCAGACAAGACCAGCGGACACCCTTACCATCATCAATAAAATCTAACACTCTTCCTGTCAATCCAGCTCACTTCATGTGGGCAAGCCCATCGCAAAGCCAGCAAGACACAAACCGTTCAGACCCACTCTTAACTTGGCAGTTAGGATAATTACAAGACATGGTATATTATTTAGGAGAAAATTAATTAGAAATAAAATTACAATTTATAGGACTAGCAGAAGAAAGGATCTAACAGTGGTAAGCAGTTTAGCAAAAAAAGCAGTATAGAAGTCGGTAAGGCAGTTAGAACAGTTTGGGATACACAGTTTTATTGACACTTAACAAATCACGCAAACAGCTGTGAAGGCTAAAAGGAGTAACAAAGAGTGCGCGCACAAACAGCAACAGCCGCAAATGCAAAAACAAAACAATTGGCAACAACAACTGTACTACAAGAAAAATTATGACTAGGCACACAACACAACAAAGATTAAAATGAAATTGTTTATAAGTCAAAGAATTTAAAATGAATATTGCACCAAATCACTTTATACTTAGCTTGAAGTGCACAAAATTGATTTAATCACATTTTAATGAAATTTCTTTTAATTAATTTGATATTTAAATTGTTTTATAACAATATTGTAAGAGAGCAAAGTAAACACAACCACACAGCTTAACGTTTGCGTTCTAACCGACAATAACAAACAACTCACCATGATAACAAAAGATGTTAATAAACAATAAACATCCTGCAACCGAATTTCCACTGCGATAACAGCCGCATCTTAGTATTATAAATAGCACTAGAATTTAAAATATTTTTTTGTACTCGTATCGAATAACGGTACAAACTGGCGCAAACGGACTCAATGAAATCTCGACTTCGGAAATCTGCAATCACAACAGCCACACACTTCGCTACTCGACTCGCACTCCTGCTCTATAAGAGCCCTAATCAACACAACGATGTTTCGGAGCAATGAAATCACATTTTCTGCTCTTTACGTACCGCCGCTGAACAATCCATTGGTATTCTGGAAGCCGTAAAACACGACTGGTACGATGATGAATGTCGCGTCGCCTCCGAATGGAAAGATGCTGCCTACAGGGTCACGTTGCGATCGGGCGCATAGCATAAGAAAGACCCGACAAAGAAGAAACGACACGCACCACATTTATGTCGACTTCAAAGTCGCTTTCGACAGCACAAGAAGAAGTGGCCTTCATGCCCCAACTTCTGAATTTCGTATTCCGGCAAAACTTATACGGATATGTAAAATGACGATGAGCAACACCACCAACTCCTTCAGAATTGGAAAGGATCCACCCAAGTCGTTTGACATCAAACGAGGTATCAGACAGGGTGGCTCTTTGCCGGGCGACTTTTTCAGCCTGGTGCTGTAGAAGATAATTCGAGCCGCAAAACTAAATCGGGCAGGCTCAATCATCAACAGTCAGCACCTGCACGGCTGGGATCTAACATCACTGTTGACAGTTATAAGGAAAAAAATACATACATATGTATGTTAAAATATATAGTAGGTAGATCCGAGGAGTTAGCGATTGTGTGACCAAGGCGTAGACAGACAAATGCCTTAACGTCGTTGCAGCTTTGTGCTTGGCGTTGGCGTTGAGATATAAAAGTGTACAAGTCAATTTTGGCAATGTGATTAAAAGTAATTTATGGTTCTTTAGCAGCGAGTTTAGCTCTCTCATCTGCCAGCTCGTTTCCTTTTATACCTGCATGACCTGTTAGCCACAATAGTTTCACTTCGTTTTTATTTTTTATAAGCTTGTTGCAAATACAAGAAAGTAAGTGGGACTTGTTTGCTGGGTTTATGACCGAAAGTATAGTTGACTTACTATCTGTGCAGATGACCGTTTTGGTGCCTGTGTCTTCTGCAAAGGTGATCGCATGGAAAATCGCTGCAGCTTCAGCTGTGTAGACAGATGCGTAGCACGGAAGAATACCTGCTGCAATCGTGCTACTTTTGGCATTGACTACTGCAAACGACGTATTGGTAACGTTTTTGGATCCATCAGTAAAAGTCAGGTTCCATTCTTGTAGCAGAGGCGACAATATTCCGCAAAAAGGTGTTGGTAGGCTACTGGATTAGCACTACCTGTTTTATATTTTCCCAAGGTCAATATAAATTGTGAATGACTTATATGCCACGACTGGAATATTTATTTTTCGCGTAGCGTAGGGCGTGTGATAACAAGTTCCATGGCATATTCAATTTAAAGCGAAACTATGAACTTCCGGCTAGGAGCCCTATAACAGTTCTGTTCGACAAGCACTGTTTGGTAGAGAGCGCCGTTGTGACTTGGATCATAATAACGCCAATGTCTTCATTCCTGAATGCACTCTTTCGTTTGGATCGCTGGTATTGTCTGAAGATGATGTCAGTAGAGGTATCGATTCAATTAAATCCTCCAACCTAATGGATTCTGATGGCCTCTCGGCCATACTTTTTAAAAAATGCAGGTCGCTAATTCAACCATTGACATTGATTTTTAACATGTCCTTAGCGTCTGGGAAATTCATTGATGATTGGAAGAAGAGTTATATAACACCAATTTTTAAAAGTGGTAACAAGAATGATGTTTCTAATTATAGACCGATATCAAAACTAACTACAGTTGCAAAAATCTTCGAATGTGTTGTTAAGGAGAAATTATTATTCTCTGTAAGTAGCTTAATTTGTCCAAATCAGCATGGTTTTGTTAAGGGCAGGTCAATAATCTCTAATCTTGCAATTTTTACCGAAGACTGTATCACTGCTTTTCAAGAAGGCAACCAAGTTGACACAATTTACACTGATTTCTCAAAAGCGTTCGACAGAGTTGCCCATAATGTATTAGGATAAAATCTTATTTGTCTGACAGATATTGCGTGGTTGCATTTGAGGATGTTTACTCACTGCCTTTTATCGCTACGTCAGGCGTTCCTCAGGGTAGTGTTCTGGGACCAATTCTCTTTATTTTATTTATAAATGACATTGGGTCTTGCTTCTCTTCATCTAAATACCTTTTATATGCTGACGATCTGAAAATTTACTCGGTCATTAGGAACAGGCATGACTCCAATGCACTCAAAAATGAACTTCATGAACTGCATTCATGGTGTGTAAGGAATCAGTTACATCTTAATATAAAAAAAAGTTCACATTGTCTTTTTACTAGAAAGCTCATACCGCGTCCAACACGTTATGATATTTCTGGATCGTTACTTAATTGTGTAACTGAAGTTAAGGACCTTGGTGTTTGTTTCGACACAAAATTAAGCCTTTCCACGCATATAGACTATATAGTCAGCAAGTCTTACGCAATGTTGGCATTTGTTCGTCGTAATAGTGTTTCGTTTTCTGACCCGTACACTATAAAGATGCTTTACATTTCCCTAGTAAGATCTAGATTAGAATATGCCTCTTTTATTTGGATACCATATCACAACTCTTACCTAATTCGCCTAGAGCGAATACAGAAAAAATTTATCAAATTCGCTCTTCGTTCTTTAAATTTTAGTGAACCCAGTCCCTCATATGAATCACGCTGCCAACTTTTAAACTTAAAAACTCTTAATAACAGATATGCTTGTTCTTTTGTTACCAAGCTCTTGTGTGGTTTAGTTGACTGCCCTAACCTCTTAGAAAGAATAACTTTTAATGTTCCTATGCGTAGTCTACGCAGTGTTCCAGTCTTTTACCTTGGGTTTACAAAATCTAACTATGCAAAGTATGCTCCCTTAATGAGGACTCTTTCGGAACTAAATGAAGTTCAAAACTACGAACCGTCCTTATCTTGTGGAGCAGTACATAGCTTATTGTATACTTACTTCAATTAATCTTAAGTCATTTTGTCTTATAGTCAGTAAGAATTTATTGTGCAATTGACTGAAATAAATAAATAAATAAAATCAACAGTTATAAATGTTTTTTGCTTGGAAATATGCGTAGGTTTGTTGTCATTTAGTAAACTAAGATTTTCCGATAACACCAGGTCTTCTATAATAATGCGGATCCCCCAAGAGGGCTGCAAGCATCACAATCGCCAACCATAATGTAAGGATATCACTTATTAGAAAAGAAATGCGAATCGAAATTAAATGGCTATAAGATATAAAAACGTGTGTACAAACATATATGCGAGTAAAATGCGAATACCGTGTGTAAGAAGTAACAATAACCCGAAGATATGAGAAAAAATGTCTTATCAGAGCGAGCAACTGTCATTGAAGCAATCACCTGGTGTGTGGAAAATTTATTAAGGCATTTTGCTGCAAATTCATAAATAATTAATTACCGAAAGTATACATGCCATTAACACAATTACATTTCTATATTTTTTTGCAGAGAAATCAATATTTTTTTTTTTAGAATTTGTGAATCAATGATTTGTACTAGTATAATAATCTTTGAACGGTATTCGTTTTATATTTTCAGAAAAATTGTATAATGGTGGAGTCCTTATGTTTCTTAAAACTAAGCTAAAAAGGTTTTATAAGTAAAAATTAACACAAATACGATGTGTCAATGTTCAAATTTGGATTAAAAAGACACGCAGCTTTGATTGTAACATCTTAACCGTTTCAAAGTTTTATTTAAAGTGAGTAAGAAAACAGTAGAAACAAATTTGTATTTAGATTTTCCGACGGGGTGGAAATTTAATGTATATTAGAACGATTTTGCGTAATTCGTTGTCAAATTTGGTTTTGTGACATACCGGTTTCGGCGTTGTGCCATCTTCAGTGTCGTTTTCGTTCTGAGTAATTAGTGTTGGTTGTGCTGTATTTATTGCTGTCCATTGATTTTCAAGTATTGGATTCAGTTTTACGAAATGTTTGCATTTTTGGTGTTTTATGCTTTTGGTACCTGTATTTTCGTCTGTATAAAATTCTGTTGAGTAAGTTTTTTAATCTTTGGTTCTCTTCGGACTTCTTTTATACAGGTATAAGTCGGTAATTTTAGCTATGTGCAACATTTGGTTTTGGTTCTGTGTGTTGTCTGTCTTTTTACCCATACTAATGTTCTGTCCTTTGTATACCAACTAAAATGGTTCGAATATTGCGTCGGAATAGGTATGTGTTTGCTCGTTTATTACTCTTCCCTCAAAGGGCTTTTGCTCATAGATCTCCACGTTTTCGAGTACGTTTAGGCGGCGTCCCTTCTGTTGCACATGAAGTAGTTAGGCTGTCTTCTTAATACTTCCAGGTGGACATTTATTGCTGAACATGTAGTTAGCGAAGTTCGACTCAGGTACAATGGTCGGCTTTCGTACCTTTTTGTTGAAGTCCGCTATATGTTCGCGGAATCTTGTTCTGATTTTCCGTCCTGTTTGTCCTATGTAGTCAGCTTGTATACGCCTTGTTTGTTAAATGGATCTTCGGTATTCGTGCTAGTTCGAAGCATTTTTCCTAGGTTATTAATTGTTTTAACTGCTGTCTGGATGTTTCGTTTTTTAAAAAAGTTTGCTAATTTGTATGTGTCTGTCCCAATATTAGTTAGTACCGCTCATTGCCTTTTGTCTTTCTCTTCGTCGTTTTTTTAGTATGTCTTTACTTTTTCGAAATATGTCCACAAGATTCTTTTTGTATCTGGTATTCTCAGCTATGTATATTGAATATTGTTCTTAGTTCCTTCATGTATCCTTCCTTTGATAAAGGTGTTTTTTCCAGTCTATTAGTTAAATGTCTCAGTGCGGCCATTTTATGCTGTTGAGGAAGGTTTGAGGTATTGTGAATGATGGTATCCGTTGCCGTTGGTTTCCTATATATTTCGTAGCTGAACTCCTTGAGGATTTTATCTATCTTGATTGCTAGATCCAGATAGATAATTTTTCCATCCATTTCTTTTTCCATCGTATATCTTATGCTTCCATGTTGTTTGTCCTCATTGTCGTTCTCTATTACGCAGATAATAACATCAACGTATCTGGCATAACATGTTACCCCAAGTTTATTTGTTAATTCTTTCATGTATTTCTGTACTAGGTTTTGCATGAAAACCTCCATTAGGATGGCCGAAGTTGGGTTTCCCATTCCCAGTCCGTTTGTTTGCCTGTATATTTTGTTGTTGAATTTAAAGCATTTTGGCTGAGCGTGGACCTTTGGGTGTTTGTTATATGTGTTGTTTTAATTTTGTCTTTAGTTTTTTCAAGTAAAGTCTTTCGTACTATGTCAATTGTCTCTGGAATGGGTATCAAAGGATATAATTCTTTAATATCAAATGATACTAATTTTGTGTTTTTTGTGATCTTTACTGTCCCAAGTTTCTCTATGAGTTCTGTCGTGTTGGTTATTGCGTATTGGTTATTAAGTTTCAACGCCTATTTTAGTATGGCCTTTAGGAATTTTGAGAGCTTGTAGCCAGGTGCCGATGTGTAGCTCACTATAGGCCTCACTGGAAAATTCGGTTTGTGTATTTTTGGTTGAGCAATTAGTGGAAATAGTAGAAACAAAAGATAAAAACGATTTACATAAGCACAACACTGTTTTGCAGTACTAATTTTTTTTGTTCTAACACTCCTTTTTAACTTATGTTTTTACATTACAAAAAATTTAAATTTAATTTTTATTTGACTCAAAATAGCCTTAATGGCTAGTTAAATTTAACATTTTCGTTAACTTTAACACCATAACACAGAAGGCGGTGAACATCTACTCCGACAGCCAGGCCGCAATCAGAGCCCTGGGATCGCTGACGGTGAGGTCGAAATTGGTCAACGAATGCTTGACCTCCTTATCGGCCGCGTCAGAGGACTTCCAATCCGGCTTTTTGGATATCGTTCCGAGGAGGAAGGGCATTGGAAGTCCCCTTTCCACATGTGGTCTGCTTCTGGAAAAATGGGCCTTTGGTCGGCCCAGCAAACGCTGGAAATACCGACCTGCAAAGTTGCAAGGTCCTTTTGGCCCGTGCTGGACCGCAGGCGGTCTGGGGAATTACTTAGTACAACCAGACCACTGCTCTCGGCTTTGATCGGCGTACTGACCGGGCACTGCCCGATAGGGATCCACGTTGTAAGGGTGGGCATTGTCTCGAACCCGAGGTGCGGGTGCTGTATGGAGGATGATGAGGTGGAATCCTCTCAACACTACCTTCTCAGCTGCCCTGCCTACGCAAGGCTCAGATTTAAACACCTTGCTCCAGAGAGGCTCTCTGGGGTAGACATAGGTCGGTTGCGGACCTTCATAACGAGCTCCCGGCGCTTATTCTAATACATATATATGCATCTTACGATGGGTATCGTCATTGTTCAGGGAAAAAGGGTATAAATATATCTACCACCTAACCTAACCCTAAACCTAACTTTATAAGAGATATTTCAGAAAGATATCTGCTATCATATCGCCAGTATTACAATTCTCCAACTGTATTTCGCAATTTTTGTAAACATCTGCAGACACGTATACTCCTTCCCCTCCATGGAACGTAATCCGTGGACTTAAAAATTGCAAATACTTCGGTCTGGAAGACCGAGGCATATTCCCCAAGAGAAAAGTGAAGCTCTCCTCATTTTCTTCTATAAAAACTCCAGATCCTGACCCAGAGTGAGTTTTGGAGCCATCAATAAAGATTCGACAACGTGTAAGACCGGGCTTAGTGTTGGCATTACACCAGCATTCAGCCTTAGGGAACTCAACGTTATAGGGTCTCATCAGCAAAGGAAACGGTTGCGTAATGCTGTGGCATTGAAAAGACGGAAGTGTCCATATCTCTGCCGCCAGCAATTTCCGCCTCGCCCCACTCCGTTTTATACCAATTTCCGGTTCTATTAAGCCTGCAGGTGGCCTTTAAGGCCTCCCCACGTATGAATATACAAAGTGACGTTAAGCGCAGCAATGCGTCAAGAGCAGCACCAGGTGTTGTAGAGAATGCCCCAGTACAGCACACGGCGATTGTTCTCTGAACTTTAACAAGCAGGTCCCCCACGCTATTAATTGAGAGTCTGCTCCACCATACCACTGAAGCATAGCTGATTATGGGTCTGATCATAGAGGTATATATCCAGAGGGTACCCTTTGGTGATATACCCCACGTTTTGCCGAAGACCCACATAACCCCTTAGTTTGTGCACGATTTCTTTAAGACACTGCTGTATTTACAGCCTCTGGCCTTAAATCTTCGCAAATTATAAGCTCAACTTGACGAATTATAAAACATTTACTTTTCATACCAACTTTGCAATCAGTGAGATCAGCACACTTGAAATTGAGTCCCCGCACCATGTGTTTCTTTACTAACTTGTTCAAGCTATTAAAATTCAAATGGCCATAGCCATTATGCCATATGACAGCGTGTTCATTGCGTGTAAATGACAATTGGTTGCAAGTTGCAAAATAATCTTACCCCTACTGAAAATAATTTTAACTGATTTAGATGTAGATTCCACAAATAAATCTATCGCTACTTTTTTTCCAACCGAGATAAACATACTTTGCAGGTTGGATACGTAGAGAACGTTGCTACGCTCGATGTCAACTGTAGTTGTTTTCATGTGAACTTTTCCAATTCTTTCCACTTTTACTGTTTGGTTGTCTGCCATTAAAATATTTTCGTCGTATGCTTTGAGCGTTGCAAACATATCTCGCGGCTGTCGACGCACCAAATGTTATTTGTAAGAGTATTCGCGTTTGTCGCTGAGAGTGCTGATTTGATTTCTCTTATTTTCCTTCTCTTTACACTGAGCAGCGAAATTACCTTTTCGACCGCTGTTGTAGTAATTAAACTGGAAGTCTTTTGTGTAACTGTTTCACTGCTCAGGTGGTCGTTGTTGTTGCCCTTTTTTGTCAAACTATGGCATAGTTTTGTTTGCTGACAGAGTTAGTTTCTTCTCTACTTCATCGTAAAATTCTAGACATGACATTGAACCTTGTCTCAGTGTAGATAGTTCCTGTTCAATGAGGTATATTGGTCGCTTGTCCGCGTAGGTAAAGTCGAGGCGAGAAATTATTGCGCTAAAATTCAGCACCGTGTTAAAGGACGAAAGTACTGCATCGGCCGCCCCTCGTACCTTATTTCTCAAAATAGTAACTGCTTGATAGTGGCGTTCGCTGCCATCGTATCTTTAATATAATTCGTATGTATTATGTGCAGCCTCACGCCAGGACACATACGTACCTGGGTGGCCAAAGAATTCAGGAAGAGATTTAATAGCGTCAAGCGTAATCTCGCAACTTACCGTAGGAATGATAGCAACCCTTGTAAACTTTTCTATTTTAGGCTTCGTCAAAGCGACCTGATTCTGAATTGCAATTATCTTTCTGTCGAATTCTAATTTTTGAGCCGCTAATGCCCTGCTCACCTCTGCTCTAATCAACTCGCCTACTTTGTCAGCGTTCATGATATGTTCCTCTGTGTTTTCTAATTTAAGATTTTTAAACAAGTCCTCTAACACTTCACTCATCTACTTCGCCTAAAAATTCTTGTTCTATTTTAACTTTATTTTATTTCAAGTAATTCACTCATCAACTATTCGCAAAAATTGTATTTTCACTTTATTATATTTCACTATTACTACAAGTAATTTTTAAACGAGACAAGCACTTCACTCACCCTTTCATCCTTAACATATTCTTATAATATTCCAGGATTGGTCCCGTTAATCGCCTTTCTTCCTTATCCAGTAGTGGTGTTAATTAATTTTCGGTTTTATATTCGCGTTCCAGGATTGGTCCCGTTAATCGCCTTTCTTCCTTATCCAGTAGTGGTGTTAATTAATTTTCGGTTTTATATTCGCGAGCCCCACGTTGGGCGCCAATAAAACAATTTAATTTTATTCGATTGTTTTCTACAGCGCACTAGCTGTTGTCTTAAATGAGTTTTTCAAACTGAACTTACAATCGTGCCCTAGCTTACACCTAGCCCACGGCTTCGCGCTGTGCTGCTGCTGTTCTGCTAGCGTTCTACCGTGCGGACGCAATTCTGCTGACATGGCTGTGCGTGTAGAGTATTCGGTGCAGCCAGTCCGTGCGAACGCAATTCTGCTGACATGGCCGCGCGTGTAGAATATTCGGTGCTGCCAAACCGTGTGAGCGCAATTCTGCTGACATGGTTGCGCGTGTGGAACGTTAGGTGCAACCACCCTGAGTGGGGTTGCGTCAACAAGATGTTGTTGTTGACGAAAATGTTATCGTGAGAACTTATTTACGATAACTTACATGTAAAAATATGACACGACATTTTTGCGATCATCAAAGCGGACGGACGTTTCCCCCAGCGATCAAATCTTTAATTTTAATAAAGCTTGTGGATTTAAACCGATATTTTAATTTACTTTTATTGTAAATAAAAAGTGGTGAGTGGTTCCAGCAAATAAGTGCAGTGAATAGCGCAGAGTTGTAAATGGCCCTTCTGCGCCAAAAAGAAAGGCACCTTAAAAAATATTAAATTAAACAAAAAAAAAAAGATCTAAAAGTGAAATAAAGCCTGTAAAGCAAGAAAATCAGAAAATATTTAAACTGTGCAAAATAAATCTAAGCAGAAAAAACAAAAACAACATTCAGCATAAATCTGGTTCGGGCGCGAAAAAACAAAACAAAAACAACATTCAACTAAATACAAAAACACATAAACGGGCGCGAAAAAATATACATACAAAAACTTATATACACATGCATCTGTAAAAGCAACACATAAAATAAAATTCGGGCGCGA
This sequence comes from Philophylla caesio, assembly GCA_963971545.1. Taxonomy (NCBI): domain Eukaryota; kingdom Metazoa; phylum Arthropoda; class Insecta; order Diptera; family Tephritidae; genus Philophylla; species Philophylla caesio. The sequence continues at coordinate 62,461,264 of OZ020605.1, forward strand.
AAAAATAAGCACAACAAATAAACTAACAGATAAGCAGATAATACCCGGAGCGCAGGAAAGAAATGAAAAGGACAAATTCAACGAGGGAAGAAGGAAGGAAAACAAAAGGGCAATTATATACATATCTAAACATACACACATATGTACATATATTGGCCAAATAAACCCACCCCAAAAAAAAAATCCTTTTAAGCAATCAAAGTGAGTTGTATCTTTTCCTCTTTATACAATCATTAAATATTAAAAAGCGAACTGTTTGTAAATATTGAAATTTACCCTCTTAAGGCGTAGCTGTAGACTAGAGCTACAAGTAGCCAAGTGCAAAAACTGAATACAGTCCACTAGCCTCCCTAAAATCCCACATATCTTTAAATGCCCCAACTAAAATACAGTTCGCTTAAAAACCAAAGCTTAATAGAAACAATAAAAAAAAAAATATTAGAACCCGCTTTGTGCCTATAATTCGTGTATTAAAATACACACAAACAAACCCCGCCCACCCCGTCCCCCTCACAAACAATTTCAAGTCAAAACTTGCAAAATATTTCTGCAATACCCCTTCTGTTTGTGTATATAACAAACGAAATCAGGATAGCAAAAACAAATAAGCACAAAGCATAATATTAGTAACTTACAAAACTAAGCGGGAAACAATCTAAAATAAAAGTAAATTAAAAACGCTTAGTCCTTTACCACAAAGTATCTCAATCTTCTGTGCGCCCAATATAAAACATATCTACATATATTAATATACATACACCCAAATATCAAATATTAAAAACTAAAATAAAAATATACTCAGAACTAAAAAAAATACTAAAACTTATTAGCATTATTGCTCTCGTTGTTTGCACCCACTAGCATATAACATACAAATAAACATACACAGTCAAAGATACATATAAGCATTGAATAATTGCATATTAAAATTCCTTACCCCCCATCATAGCTCGCGAAGAACTAGATAAATTCAATTGCTTACAATAGCCCCACAAACAAACATACGTATATTAACTACGGTCATCCACAAACTCACTGCTAAACTACCTAAGCGAATAAGTACTTTGGCCCCAACTGCAATAACAAGCAAACAAACATACATACGTGTATACTCCTTGCTAGCAAGTTCTCTGCATTACTGCATTCTCGCTACCTTCGTTAGCGCTAATATATAAGCATATACATATATACGCACGGCAAATATGCAAAATCTTTATAATAGAAAAAGTTTTTTCTAATAGCGGTCACCCCTCGGCTGGCAATGGCAAACCTCCGAGGGTATTTCTGCCATGAAAAAAGCTTCTCATTAAATACATCTGCCGTTCGGAGTCGGCACAAAACTGTAGGTCCCTCCATTTGTGATATAATATAAAGACGCACAGCACAAATGGTAGGGGAAGCACGGCCAAACACTGAGCTATATAGTGTACGCGCCAAAATTATATATATATATATCCACGTACATACATACATATATATTGAAAATACTTCTTTGTAATTAGTTATACCCTCCACCACATACACATATGTATTAACTTATATAAAATTAAAATTTACAAATTGCGGAAAAATAAAAAGTGATAAAACTTAAAATTATTTGATATAAAATAAAGCTAATAGAAACTATAGTTGCGAGAAAAATAAAAGCAACGAAGAAAAGTAGGATATTAAATAAAATCAAAGCGGTTTCCAATTACATATCTATACATACATACATACATATATACAAAGCGGTTAAAAAAAATACATAAAGCGCGGCGGTACTAAATCACCTTAAATACTTTGCTATACAAAAAACAAAAAATCAGCTATACAAAAAATTAATGATTTGTATTATAATTTGCTGCTTAATGGCACTTGATAAATCCCCGCTAAAAGAAACAAAAACACCTCAGTTTTTAGAACTACCGACAATGGCCGATGACGATAAGCATCAAAGCACACCTGCAGAGCTAGACGCTTAAAACAGGGCGCAAAGCAAAAAAAGATAAAAGATTTTTCCGCCACAAAATTTATTTTCAGAGAGTGACAGTTTAATAAGATACTGCACTCGATTTTCCTCAACCCCAATCCAAGACAATTCAGAATCCGTTCTGGAAATAAAAAACAAAAGTCTTGAAAACTTTTGGACACGACTCCAGTCTGCATATGACACAATTATTGAAACAGATGATTCAAATATGCCAGAAAATTTTAAATCTTCGGCTTATGCAAAATATGAAAACTGTTTAGACCAATATGAAGAAACAAAGGCTATGATCTCCGATCAATTAAAGTTACTAAAGCCTATTGCACTCCACCCCCGCGAGTAGAGCTGCCCCCAACCCTATTACGAGAAGAAAATTCAGGCATATACCTCACAGTGCCAGCGTGTGATACAGAAGTATTTCATGGAGTTATGGCCGTCCTTTCGGGACATAGCTGGGACTCCATTCTGGTAAATATATGCGCTGCCACTTAACCAGCAAAATCGTTACTCTTATGGGAGAAATCGCTCTCATCCCGAAAAAGATGCCCAACGTGGCAACAAATGAAAGACTTCCTCACTACCCAATTCGAAATCGCAGAAAGGGTATATACAAATTTATCTAAGCCAAAACATTTACAACAGGACTTCAATAGAAGCTTCCCTAAATCCCAAACCAGTAACAATAATTTTCACAACAGGAGTGTCAATAAGACTCAATCGTTCATTTCCGAACAACACGAATATTTGTCATGCGAACTGTGCAAAGAAGCTCACAAATTAAAATCTTGCGAGAGGTTTAAGAACATAAGGGAGAAATATTTATGCTAAGGGCCTTAATAGATCAAGGATCCCAACGATCGTTTATTTCATCTAAGGCCCAAAACAGATTGAAACTGCCGATTAAACAAGCCAATTTTGATATTTCGGGAATGGGCGGAAGAGTAGTCCAAAACTCAAGTAAAATCTGCTCGACCGTCCGTAAACTCTGTTTCCTACCTAACGCTAGTAATATCGATACCGCACATTCCGATAATTCACCGCATTAAACCGCTAAAATCAAATATCAACCACAGCATAACAATTAGACGGTCGGCCAGAAGGAGCCCACGAACTCCCCACTCTGATGCCCACTTTCAAAAGCTGCATGTTATTTTTAGCACTAACGTTCTCTCTTCTCCCATAGAGTAACATGGACACCGAAATGCAAGTAGTTGCCCCCACCGCAGCGATCCGTTCGGCAATCACTATGCCACGCAATGCTGCAACTCCGGCACGCACCGCCCATAGTAGCGGAGCGCCTACAGCAACGCCCCGCTCTTATGCGCCACGGACCGCGCTCACTCCAGCCGCTGCACCTCGACGCGACACCCCGACGGATGTAGCCGCATTGGCTACAGCGCCCATTGCAACAGCAACAACAACGGAGAGATTGGCCGGCATCCGATGTCCCCTCTGCCGACGCCCTCATCCGCTACGCCTGTGTGCTATTTTTAGGGGCATGCAGCCCTCACAGCGACAGCAGGTAGAACAAGCACATGGGTTTTGTTTAAACTGCTTGGCGTGGTCGCATGCCACTAGAGCATGCAGCTCCGAGGTGACCTGTCGATAGTGTGACAGGCCGCACCACACGCTGCCTCACCGCACCAGTCGACGTGTGGCACCGCTACAACAACAACAACAACGTGTGGCACTAGAGCGCAGGACCTCGCGCAACAACGTGCGGCAAAGCCGGCACCACCAACGCCAAGCGCTCGCAACACCTGGCATCGCAATCACCGCCCAGCCGGGCTCAGCAGCGTCGTAGCGACGCTCCCACAGTTACAACGCTTGCTAGGCTGAAACTTCGCCTAGGGGGGCCGGGATGGCTAAATGAGCCGCTTGGCAACGCGGTTGCTCGCTGACACAAATCACTGATATATTTTTACTCTTACATTATATCAGACCCACACACAAATATACATGTAAACATATGACAAGACGCAATTTTGCAAAACATCAAAGCGGACGGACGTGTCCCCCCGATCATAATTTTTAATTTAATAAAGCTTGTGAATTTAAATCCAAATTTCATTTCCTTTTATTTTAAATAAAAGTGGTGTAAAAAGTGGTGAGTGGTTCCAGCAAATAAGTGCAGTAAGCAGCGCAGACTTGTAAATTTCGAGCTGGCCTGGGAAGCTTTACGGTCACGGTATGAAAACAAACGTATCTTGGTTGACAACCAGATCAAAATTTTTATGACTCTGCCCACTATCCAAACCGAAAATAGTGATCAACTTTAGAAGCTGCAAACTTCGATAAACAACTGTCTGTGGATTCTCCACTCCCAAGATGTTAAGACAGACAGCTGGGATCCCATCTTGGTATACATATGCTCATCAAAGTTGCGCGAAAACACATTGTGACTTTGGGAACAATCTCTCTCTTCCCGGAGAGATTTACCCACATGGTCTCAAATGGATGACTTCCTTACTTCAAGATACGAAGTAGTCAAAAGATTAAATAGGCTTCATCCAAGCCAAAGTAAACCAAATCCTGTCACTCATCAAAATGCTTCGCAAAGCAGGTCCTTTAACAGGACCAACGCTTTCGTGGCAGAATCGACGAGAGAAGTAGCCTGTGCCTACTGCAACTCTCCTCATCTGATTAGAGTCTGCCAACAATTCAAACGAATTTCGATTCCGAACCGTATACAATTCGTAAACCAAAGCAAGCTGTGCAAAAACTGTCTTGTTAATTCTCACAGCACTTATGAATGCCCGAGCAAGTGGTCGTGTACACATTGCCAACAACGGTATCACTCACTATTGCACGTCAATCCCAAGCCACAAGCTCACCGCTCTAGTCCGAGAACCTTTGGTGCCTCTGCGCAGCACACTACTGCCACCTCGACATCTCCCGCTCGAAAAGTGCAGTCAAGCTCCAATTCCAGCGAGCAACCGTGCTGTTCCAAACAGGCACACATACCATCATTGCATGCAGCCAATGACAGCAAAATTCTCCTTCCAACTGCCATGGTCGCAGTGGAACACGAAGGGGAAGTGTTTCAACTAAGAGCCTTAATTGACCAAGGCTCTCAAAGGACTTTCATTTCCTCAAAAGTTCAAAAACGGTTGAAACTTCCATTCGAACATTCCAGCTTCGAAATCTCTGGCATGGGTGGACACGTCGTCCAAAACTCATCCAAACTTTGTCCCCTTACACTAGTTGCATCTAAAACCAGGCAAAAGATAAAGGTTCAGGCCATTGTGTTACCACAATTAACGAGGCAAATGCCAACATTCTCCATTAGCCATGAACACTGGCAGCAGTTCAAAATCCTAGAGCTCGCTGACACCAATTGCCACACACCCGCACAAACTGATATGGTTATTGGCAGCGATATTCTTCCACACATCCTGCTGGAAGGTATACAAAAGATTTGCGTTACCATACTTGCGCAAAAAACAATATTTGGCTGGATTCTTAGTGGTCAAATAACGAAAAAGGTTTTGTCATTCTCGACACAAGTAGAAGAATGCTCGAATGCAAACCTCAGTTCTCAATTGAGAACGTTTTGGGAAAAAGAAGAAATTCCACAGCCTCCGCAAATTTCTCTGGAGGTTCGGGCATGTGAGAATATGTATGCAACAACAACGACACGTGCTCCAAACGGTCGATACATTGTGCGACTTCCATTCAAGGCAGATTTCCCCAAAAAACTCTTTCTTGGCCATTCTCGGTCTGCTGCAGCAATTATTTAGGATGGAAAGGGGATTTGAGCACACTGTACAACGATGTGTTGCAAAACTATCTCGGTCACACGGACTACACTCAGCTTTGTGAAATCGTATCTGACGGCAAACATTTCTCCTTCTACTTACCGCACCATGCAGTCGTCAAACCCGATAAGGTGACCACCAAAATTTGCGTGGTATTCAACGCCTCCAAAACATTCGGATCAGTAAAGTCCCTGAATGACGTCCTGCACACCAGTCCCACACTCCAGCCAGATACCATGCTACTCATTCTGCAGAGGCGCATGCACAGATTCGTGTTTAATGGAGATATTGAGAAAATGTATCGTCAAATACTCATCCACGAAAACGATAAAAATTTTCAGCGAATTTTATTTCGCAAATCGGCTGACTCTCCGGTCACCGATTACAATCTCAAAACCGTCACATCCGGCGTTAATTGTGCGCCCTATCTCGCTATCCGTACATTACATCAATTAGCTGATGATACGAGAGCGATATTCCCATTGGCTGCACCAATACTCAGAAACCAGACGTATGTGGATGACATCCTCTCAGGAAGTCATAACATTGACGACGCCACCGAATCACTTTCTCAAGTGATCAAAGCGCTAAAGTCAGCTGGTTTCGTATTAAAGAAACTGACGGCCAATCATCCGGCCATATTAGAACAGTTTCCAAAGGAGGATCTTCTCAACTCCAACTTTCTAAAATTTGAGAGCACTTCCACAACCAAAACTCTTGGTATTCGCTGGAACGCGCTTACAGACAAATTTTCATACACCATTCTGCCTATGTCAACAAAAAATGCCGTCACAAAACGAAAATTTTTGTCGTCTGTCGAACGAATTTTTGACCTGCCAGGCTGGCTGTCGCCAGTGATGACTCAGGCAAAGATTCTGCTTTCAGAATTTTGGCTAGATGGCGTTGCATCTCCTCCAGAAAAGCGCAAAATAGAGGTATATCACGCGCTCGAGGAAGAGGTCGATTTTTTCGATTTTCATCCTTCTCTCGCGCACTCCGCGTGACTGCGTACAAGTTCCGCTTCGTGAACTAAGCCAGGAACAAATCGAAGAAGCTGGCCACACTCTGACGCATGATGAGTTCCCACAGACAAAACAGAGTCTTATCGAGGCAGCACAGTTACGTCATTTTCCGAACGAAAAATGCGCTACAGGATAAAAACCCCATTGGTAAAAAAAGCCCTCTTCTTGTTCTCAATCCGATAATGGTCAAAACCGGTCTACTACAAGTTAATGGGAGATTGACGCATGCCACGTTGAGATATAATGAAAGACTTCCAATCATTGTCCCAACAAAATCAAGGTTCTGCCAGCTCTTTTGGAGTTTCTACATTCGCTACATCTTCACGCAGAAATACGATTGATGCTCCAAATGGTAAGGCAAGAGCGTTGTAATTTCTCATTACCATTTTCTACCACCGGCGTAGATTTTGCAGGGTCATTCCAAATTTAAGCGTCGGTATTAAGATCCACTACGCTTCTCAAAGGTTATGTAGCAGTATTCGTATGCTTTGCCAAAAAGGCAATTCACCTCGAGAAAAAAGAAAATCGCTGCATCCCACAAGTTCACATTTGAAGAATTCACGACGGTATTGGTGCAAATTGAAGCGGTTCTCAACTTGAGACATTTGTCCGCATTATCACAGGACCCGGCTGACTTTACAGCGCTTACTCCAGGTCACTTTATTCAAGATGCACCGCTATTGGCCATTCCCGAGCCTAACGCTGAAGACCTCAACCTACTTAACCGCTGGGAGAAAGTCAAAGCGCTTCACCATCAATTCAGCCATAGATGGAAAGAGGAATATCTTAAGGATCTTCAAAAAAGATATAAGAGGAAAAATCCTGACCACAATCCTCAACCAGGCGATCTCGTTGTGATAAAAGAAGATTCGCTCTCGCCCGCAGAGTGGAGACTGGGACGAATCGAAAGGGTTCGCGATGGGCCTAATAACCATGTACGTGTCGTGGAGATCCGCACGCAACACGGGGTTATCACACGCTCTGTGGTAAAACTGTGTTTCATCCTACCAGGGCCATCTTTGCGCGAATCACAGTAATAAAACGGAAAAAAAGAAAGCACCCCAAATACCATCCCTACAGTATATCTAATATAGTAAAAGCTTGAAACTCCCCGTTTTAAAAGTCATCCCAAGTACTTCTCGTTTCCGTTTGCTCTTATATTTTCAGATTAAAACCCTTAATGGCTAGCAGAAAAGATTGCCCTCTGGCACCGACCGCAGATACAGAAAATTGTCTCCAATGTAGACTCTGCCATCGGTACCACGCGCTGCGGACCTGTCCAGCATTCAAGGCTATGAAGCCACCACAACGCTTGGCTGTAGCACGGGCGCAAGGCTACTGCGTCAACTGCCTCGCGCTCACCCACACCACCGGGGAGTGCCACTCAACAGGCAGCTGCAAGAGCTGCGGGTTCGCGCACCGAACGCTGCTCCACATGACAGCAAAACAGAAAGGGCGCATACGCAAACGACCATCCAACTCGCGGGCAACACCCAAACCTGCCGCGCACAGCGGCAAGGTCCAGCGCAACCAAAGGAACACGCGTATCCCTGCAGGGCGGGGAGGACGTTTAAGCCGCCGCCGCCGCCAATTAAACTAACCGGTCGTGCGCCCGTTTGGGACATCCGCTAGGCTTTTCGGAGTTGTGCGAGCGCAGTGAGCGGCCGGCCGTCCACCACAGCGGCCTGCCGCCGACAACGCGTTAATCAGTGAAAAACCTTAGCTCGGAAACCGCGCACGCGACTGCACAACAATTAATTTGTAAATTTATATACCTATGTACTATAACATATATGTGAATCGAAGTTAAAGAATTAGTAATTAATGAAATTTGAAACCAAAGGTGTGGAATATTAATTTAAAAAGTGGAACCTTAGAAAAAAGGCGAGTTGCATTAAAAGTGGACTCATACAATCATACATAACATACAAACATCGTACCTTACTGGATGTATGTATACTAAATTTCACATACATATAAGCGTGCAATGGAATGACTTAACTTAGTCTATGGCTAAATGAGCCGCTTGGCAACCCAGCTGCCCGCGACATTGACATTCATACCTATACATTTCACACTTACATATTATATCAAACACACACAAATATACATGTAAACATATGACAAGAAACATTTTTGCGATCATCAAAGCGGACGGACGTTTCCCCCAGCGATCATACCTTTAATTTTAATAAAGCTTGTAAACCTAAATTTTAATTTCCTTTTATTGTAAATAAAAAGTGGCGTAAAAAGTGGCGTAAAAAGTGGTGAGTGGTTCCAGTAAATAAGTGCAGTGAATAGCACCGAGTTGTAAATGGTCCTCCTGCGCCAAAAAGAAAGGCACCTTAAAAAATATTAAATTAAACAAAAAAAAAAAAGGCTAAATTTGTATAAGCCAGTGCAAACAGTGAAACAAAAAAATATTAGTAGACAAATCAAAACAACATTAAATTAATACAATCAACATAAAAATATTTTTTCGGGCGCGAAAAACAAATCAAAACCAACGTACAACTAATACAAAAATAAAGTTCGGGCGCGAAAAAACAAATACAACAAATAAACTAACAGATAAGCAGATATAATACCCGGAGCGCAGGAAAGAAAGGAAAAGGACAAACACCGAGGGAAGAGGAAAAGAAGTCAACTTAGCGAACTTTCCCATACGAACACAGGCAAAACGCCAACAAATCCCACCCCCCCAAAAAATCCCTTGAAGCTTTCAAAGTGAGTTGTATCTATCCACTTTACATATATAATTACCAAAAATTTAAAAGCGAACTATTTGTAAATTTCGAAAATTTACCCCCGATAAGGCGTTAGCTAGTCTCCAGCTATAAGTAGCCAAGTACAAGAAATTAACACAGTCCACTAACCCCCCATAAACCCCACATATCTTAATATACAAAAATGTTACATTTTAATGCCCCAACTAAAATACAGTTCGCTTAAAAAACTAAAGCTTCATATAACTAATAAAAAATAATATTAACCTTGCTTTTGTGCTCATACTTCATTCGTGTATTACACACAGAATCAAGCACCCCCCGTCCCCCCCCACATACAATTTCAAGTAAAAACTTGCAAAATATTTCTGCAATACCCCTTCTGTTTGTATAACAAACATAAGCAAGATTGCATATACAAATAAGCACAAAGCATAATATTAGTAACTTACAAAAATTAATCGGCAAACAATCTAAAATAAAAGTAAATTAAAAACGCTTTACCACATTTACCACAAAGTATTTCAATCTTCTGTGCGCCCAAAATAAAACATATCTACATATATTAATATACATACACCCAAACATCAAATATTAAAAACTAAAATAAAAATATACTCAGAACTAAAAAAAAAAAAATACTAAAGCTTATTAGCATTATTTCCACCGTTGTTTGCACCCACTAGCATATAACATACATACGTATAAACAAACCCAGTAAAAGATATAAGCATTGAATAACTGCATACTAAAATTCCTTACCCCCATCATAGATTGCGAATATATTGAAATTACTTATTCGTAATTAGCTATACCCTCCACCACATACACGTATATATATAAAATTAAAATTTACAAATTGCGGAAAAATAAAAAGTGATAAAACTTAAAACTATTTGATATAAAATAAAACTAATAGAAACTATAGTTGCGTAGTATATTAACACAACTATTAGAAATAAAATCAAAGCGGTTTCCAATTATATACATATACATACATACATAGATCTATACAAAGCGGTTAAAATATATACATAAAGCGCGGCGGTACTAAATCACCTCAAATATATTGGTATACAAAAAAAAAATCAGCTATACAAAAAATTTATAATTTGTATTTTAATTTTGCTGCTTAATGCCACTTGATAAATCGCCGCTAAAAGAAACAAAAACACCTCAATTTTTAGAACTACCGACAATGGCCGATCACCTGCAGAAGCTACACACTCAAAACAGGGTGCAAAGCAAAAAAAGATAACAGATTTTCCCGCCACAAATTTTATTTTCAGAGAGTGACAGTTTTAAGATACTGCACTCGATTTTCCTAAACCCCAATCCAAGACAATTCAGAATCCGTTCTGAAAATAAAAAACAAAAGTCTTGACAACTTTTGGACACGACTCCAGTCTGCATATGACACAATTATTGAAACAGATGATTCAGATATGCCAGAAAATTTTAAATCTTCGGCTTATGCAAAATATGAAAACTGCTTAGACCAATATGAAGAAACAGAGGCTATGATCTCCAATCAATTAAAGTTACTAAAGCCTATTGCACCTACTCCACCCCCGCGAGTAGAGCTGCCTCCAACCCTAATACGAGAAGAAAGCTGCCCCCAACCCTAATACGAGAAGAAAATTCAGGCATATATCTCAAAGTGCCAGCGTGTGATACATAAGTATTTCATGGAGGTTATGAACAATGGCCGTCCTTCCGCGACATGTTTACAGCCGTGTACATAAACCATCCAAAATTATCTTAAGCGCAAAAACTGTATCACCTCAGATATAAAACTAAAGGTCAAGCAGGCGCTATAGTAAAACAGTTCGTCCTCAATGATGACAATTTCAATCTGGCTTGGGAAGCATTAAAATCTCGGTATGAAAATGAACGAGTATTGGTTGACAACGAAGTAACGATTCTAATGAACTTGCCAAAAATAAAAAAGGAAACAGCTGAAGAATTTTTAAAATTACAATTCACTGTAACAAATTGTTTGTCAGTTCTCTCGACACAAAATATTGCCGCTGATAGCTGGGACCCCATTCTGGTAAATATATGCGTTGCCATTTTACCAGAAAAATCGTTACTCTTATGGGAGCAATCGCTCTCATCCCGAAAAAGATGCCCCACGTGGCAACAAATGAAAGGCTTCCTCACTGTCCAATTCGAAATCGCAGAGAGGGTAGATAAAAGGGTATCTAAGCCAAAATATGTACAACAAGACTTCAATAGAAGCTTCCCTAAACCCCAAGCCAGTAACAATAGTTTTCATAACAGGAATTTCAATAAAACTCAATCTTTCGATTCCGAACAACACAACCATTTGTCATGCGAACTGTGCAAAGGAGTTCACAAATTAAAATCTTGCGAGAGGTTTAAGAAATTTTCAACACATGAAAGAAATAACTTTGCCAAATCAAACAGGCTTTGAACTAATTGCTTATCACATTCTCACACACTCAAAGATTGTGAAAGCAAATTCAATTGCGTTTATTGTCATAAAAGACACTGTGCTTCACTTTAACAGCATCCCCCAGAGCAATAGTACAAATGTAAAGAGACCCGAAAACCTCGAAATCCAAAATCCCGTAAATTCTCACGAGGAACCATGCTGCTCAAACGCAGCTAGAATACAAACGCTTCATTCTGAGAATGCAAGCAAAATATAACTCCCCACTGCCGTAATCTCCCTCGAACATAAGGGAGAAATATTTAAGCTAAGGGCCTTAATAGATCAAGGATCCCAACGATCGTTTATTTCATCTAAGGCCCAAAACAGATTGAAACTGCCTTTTAAACAAGCCAATTTTGAAATTTCGGGAATGGGCGAAAGAGTAGTCCAAAACTCAAGTAAAATTTGCTCCATTACCCTAATTTCCCCCAAAGCGGACAAAAGAATACAAGCTCAAGCTATAGTTCTGCCGCAACTCACAAATATACTCCCAAGCTATCACATAAATTGCAAACTTTGGCAAAAGTTTTCACATCCGAAGTTAGCTGACCCCAATTGTCACACCTCCGCGCAAGTCGATATTTTATTAGACAGCGACCTAATCCCCCAAATATTACTAGAAGGTGTTGAGAAAATTACCAAAACCTTATTAGCTCAAAACACCATCTTCGGATGGATTTTAAGTGGCAAAATCACAGAAAGAATCTCCACTTTCACCACACAAGTGGAAGAGGTCTCAAACGAAAATCTAAATTCGCAATTGAGAAAATTTTGGGAGTTAGAAGAACTCCCCCCATTTCTATGACCACACCAGAAGAAAAGTATTGTGAAGACTTCTATAAACCCACAACTACGAGATCTGATAATGGTCGGTACGTCGTTCGACTACCACTAAAACCCCAGTTCCCCAATACGCTTGCCTTAGGTCACTCCCGAATCTCAGCACTCCAGCAATTTTTAAGTATGGAAAGAAACCTACTTAAAAAAGACGAGCTAAAAACCTCATACGACAATGTTCTTGAGGAATATCTACAATTAAATCATATGGAAAAAGTAGATTCCTATGAAAAAGTTGAAAATGGTAAATACTCATCCTTTTACCTCCCCCACCACGCAGTTATAAAGCCAGAAAAACTTACAACCAAAGTTAGAGTGGTATTTAATGCATCGAGATGCTCAAGCTCAGGCAACTCGCTGAATGATATCCTTTATACATGACCCACCCTGCAACCCGACTTGATGCTCCTAATACTTAAATGGCGTTTGTTTAAATATGTATTTAATGGAGACGTCGAGAAAATGTACAGGCAAATCCTTGAGCATAAAGACGATCAAGACTTGCAACGCATCGTCTTCCGCAATTCAACTGAGAGTCCAATTCGTGACTACAAATTGAAAGCGGTCACCTTTTGAGTTAATTGTGCCCCGTTTCTAGCTATTCGAACACTTCATGAATTGGCAAAAGATATAGAGTCAAAGCTACCCTTAGCAACCCCAGTGTTAAAAACACAAACATATGTTGATGACATATTATCAGGAAGCCACAGTATACAATTAGCGTGCGAATCACTTTCTCAAGTGATCCAAGCCCTTCACTCAGCAGGGTCCCCCTTAAAAAAGATTACGGCCAACAACCCCGAAATATTAAAAAATATCAATAAAAATTCGAAAAGGAAAGTACCACTAAAACATTGGGAATTCAGTGGAACGCGATATCGGATCAATTCTCATATACTCTTGAGTCAATATCTGCAATATCTGCTAAAACTAAGAGACAAATCCTATCGTCGGTTGGAAAACTTTTCGACCCCGCAGGATGGCTTGCGCCAATTATGATACAAGCCAAAGTTCTGATACAAGAATCATGGCTAGACGGAACATATTAGGACGAACAAGTCAAACCACTCCGCTTGGTAAAATGGTCCCAATTTGCAAATAATCTGCACACAATTTCGGAGATACAAATTCCGCGATGGGTAAACTATTCCCCTGAAAACGAAGTCGAACTCCACGGCTTTTGTGACGCTTCAGAAAAGGCGTACTGTGGAGCCTTATATGTGCCCACTCAACATAATGGCAAAGCAACATCCCACTTATTAGTCGCCAAAGGCAAAGTCGCCCCCCTTAAGACCATAAGTTTACCACGTCTCGAACTGTGCGGCGCGCTCCTCCTAGCAAAATTAGTCGCTACGGAGCGATCGAAAATTATATCTCTGGTCTGACTCCGAAATCGTCTTAGCCTGGTTAGAAAAACCACCCCATACATGGAAAAGATACGTTTCCAACCGCACATCCCAAATGCTTGATCTGGTGGGGCCAGCTACTTGGCGACATGTAGCCAGTGGCGATAACCCAGCTGATTTTGGCACCAGAGGATGCAAACCCCTGCACCTAGCCTCCACCACACTCTGGTGGAATGGCCCCAGCTGGCTTTCAGACTCTCCCGAATTTTGGCCAAAATCCCCCGGACGCTTTATAATACCTCCAGAAAGTAGGAGAATTGAAAGCTTTCATACAATATTGAAAGATGATGACATCCTAGAGCGATTTTCATCATTCCCCCGAGCCCTCAGAGTAATAGCCTATATGTTTCAGTTCATAAACCGCCTGAAGAACAAAATAAAAGGAACGGCTAACTCTGCAAGTATTGCACTAACGCATCAAGACCTACAACGGCTAGCAAACTCCAGTTTGAGCAACAATGAAAGGCACCCCATAATTATACCTGAAAAATCCCCTTTCTCCACAATATACTTGAATTTTTTGCACATATTAATGCTTCATGCCGAACATCGACTCTTGCAACAAATGGTCCGACAAGAGTTTTACATCCCAAGACTCAAGCCACAAATAAAGAAATGTGTTTTCATGTGTAAGGTCTGCACTCTCCATAAGCAGAAAATGCGCACGCAGATCATGGCAGCGCTACCACCCGATCGCTGTAATTTCACTCTACCCTTTACAATTACAGGTGTTGACTTTGCGGGGCCTTTCCATATAAAAGCCTCTATGTTAAGGTCCTCCACCTTTTCGAAGGGTTATGTGGCCGTCTTTGTATGCTTTACGACAAAGGCGGTTCACCTTGAGTTGTGTTCCGATCTGACGACTGCGGCCTTTCTAGCGGCATTTGCACGCTTTGTCGGACGGCGCGGATTTCCTTCCAAAATTATAAGGGACAATGGTAGAACCTTTGTAGGAGCTTAAAGAGCAGCCGAAAAACAGTTTGTTCAATTCGTAAAGGAAGTCTCGCCTGAAATCATTGAAAAATATGGCCCCAAGGCATTGATTGGCAATATATCCCCCCAAAGCGCACCACATATGGGCGGGTTATGGGAATCGGCCGTTAAGAGTTTTAAAACTCATTTCAAGAAAATTGCTGGCAATCATAAATTCACGTTCGAGGAATTTACAACATTATTAGCTCGAATCGAAGCCGTTCTAAACTCACGGCCCCTCTCCACACTCTCGCAAGGTCCCTCCGATTGTACAGCCCTCCTTCCTGGGCATTTCCTCAGAGGCGCGCCACTTCTGACCATCCCCGAGCCAGCAACGCAGTCGCTTTCACTAATAAATAGATTGGAACGAATTAAAATTCTCAATCGTGAATTCAGTCTTCGATGGAAGGACGAATATCTTAAAGACCTCCTTAAAATATATCGATGGAAAAATGCTCATGAAGCCCCAAAAATTGGAGAATGCGTCCTTATTCACGACGAATGCCTCCCCCCTACCGAATGGCGACTCGGTCGCATAGAAAAGGTTCATCTCGGCTCTGACGGTCATATTAGAGTAGTTGACCTACGTACCCAAAACGGCAAGCTTACTCGACCGCTCCTTAAACTCTGTTTCCTCCCTAACGCTAATAACATCGATACCGCACATTCCGATAATTCACCGCATTAAACCGCTAAAACCACAGCATAACGATTAAACGAGTGGGCCAGAAGGAAACCACAAACTGCGCACTCTCATACCCGCTTTCAAAAATTGTATGAGATTTTTTCTCTCTTCCCCCATAGAGATCAACATGGACGCCGAAATACAAATAGTGCCCCCCCCGCACAGATCCGTTCGGTTATCACTGTGCCACGCAATGCTGTTGCTCCGGCACGCACCACCCATATCAGCGCACCGCCTACAGCAGCGCCCCGCTCTTATGCGCCACGTACCTCGGCCGCTCCAGCCGCCGCTCCTCGACGCGACGCCCCGACGGATGTAGCCGCAGTGGCAGCAACCATCGCCGCAGCAACGGCAACAGCGAGATCGCCAGGCATCCGATGTCCCCTTTGTCGACGGCCTCATCCGCTACGCTACTGTGTGCTATTTTTAGGGGCATGTATCCCTCACAGTGACAGCAGGTGGCACAAGCACATGGGTTTTGTTTAAACTGCTTGGCGCGGTCGCATGCCACTAGAGCGTGCACATCCGAGGTGACTTGTCGGTTATGTGACACGCCGCACCACACGCTGCTACACCGCACCAGTCGACTTGTAGCACGGCTACAACAACAACAACAACAACAACGTGTGGCACCAGAGCGCACGACCCCGCGCTTCAACGTGCGGCAAGGACCGCAACGACGTATCACTTCACGACACCGACGGCAACCAATCGCGCAGCACCACCGCAACAGGCGCCAACCAATAAATAGCGTTCGCGCCACCTGGCATCACAATCATCGCCCAACCGGGCTCAGTTGCATCGTAGCGACGATCCAACAGCTGCAACGCTTACTAGGCTCAAAGTTCGCCTAGGGGGCCGGGATGGCTAAATGAGCAGCTTGGCAACGCGGTTGCTCGCCGACGCAAAAATAATTTAGTACACATACATTTCAAAACACACAAATTATACCAAACACATACACACAAATATACATGTAAACATATGACACGACATTTTTGCGATCATCAAAGCGGACGGACGTTTCCCCCAGCGATCAAATCTTTAATTTTAATAAAGCGTGTGGATTTAAACCTAAATTTTAATTTACTTTTATTGTAAATAAAAAGTGGTGTAAAAAGTGGTGAGTGGTTCCAGCAAATAAGTGCAGTGAATAGCGCAGAGTTGTAAATAGCCTATTTAAAATTAATTAAAAAAATATTGTAGTGAAGAGAAATTAGAAAGATATTTAATTGAATCCTATTAAAATTTTTTAAAGCCGCATTTTGCTCACTAAACCAATCCATGAATATATATATGTGTATAATATATACACTGTGCCAAGTTTAGACGAAATCGATAAAGTAGTTCCAGACATATACATATGATCTTAAAAGTGGGCGGTGACACGCCCCTTTTCCAAAATTTTCATATAGTCGGATTTCTGGCTGAAATACAACACCACATACTAAACTCAAGATATTTCCCTTCAACATTTATTGAAATGTCCGATTTTTAGTGTTTTCGAAAATTACCGTTATATGGCTTAAATATGAATAGTGTAATAGGTATACCAAATTTGAACAAAATTGGAGGGGGTGGGTCGAGAGATATACATATGAACTCATAAGGGGGCGGTGCGACGCCCCCTGTAGAAAATTTTTATACAGTCGGATTTCCTGCTCGAATACAACACTACATATCAAATTTGAGTAAATTAGCTTCCATAGCTACTGAAATATAGCAATTTTTGCTTTTTCGACAATTGCCGTTATATGGGAGGTGGGCGTGGTATTGCCCATTTTCAATACCAACCTGCCAACCACGCGGCGCGTCTTTGAGTACTTTTCCGCAGATGCTGTAGAAGCTGCAAGGATTATGAAGAGGAAGAAACTGTTCTACACCTTTTTTGCATTTGTCCAGCGCTAGCGAGAAGCAGGCTACGTTTTCTAGATTCACCCCTTTTTGGGGACCTCGGCGAATTAAGCGAAATAGACCCAAGTACTTGACAAGATTCGTCAAAAACTCAGGATGGTTCAGCAAGAGAGAGTGAGCGTTTGGATGGTGGTATCACAATGGGCCTCTATATAATAGCCTAAGTGTGTCGCTGAATAACACCTACCTACCTACCTAAACCATTCGCCATTTTCGCGCAATTTTCAGACTGGCTGTGAATGCATGATTGATCGATGTCTATAAATGAGCGTGGCGAAAGAAAATATTTAGATCATAAGAGTGTATTCATATTCGTCTCTTTTTTCGCTGTGAATACACATATTTATGATCGCTTGAGTGTGAGTCGAATGAGCACCGCATTCACATTCGCGTCATTCGAGTAAACAGAAGCCAGCCTTAGGTTTCGCTGCATCACCAGATGCATTCTCTAACAAGTCTTGATGCACAATTACACTCTGCATTTGAAGACTCCGTGAGAAATATTTTGTCTCGTTTAACTTCTCGATATTATACATGGAAAAACTCATCTTCACAAGGCTACATAGGTCAAAATCAACTTCAAAATTTGTTTGCATAACGGTTGTTTGTAATATCCGAAAATAATCTAGACAGATAAAGACTTACATATCAAAATGATCAGAATGAAAAGAGTAATCGATTAAGCCCTGACTGTTTGTCCGTCCGACTGTCCGTGGCTCCGATTACTTGAGTAAAAATTTTCTTAACTTGGTACATAGACTGCCCTTTGGCACGGGTAGGTAGGTATTAAAATTGGTTGAGATCGGTCAATAACCACGCCCACCTTCCATATAACGGAAGATTTGATAAATGCAAAATTGTATGTATGTATCTCAATAACGGTGTAAGGTATCGTTACTAAATTTGGTGAACATATTGTCCTCGATATCGCTGTTATTATAAAAAAAAATAATTGGGCTATAACCACGCCCACCTACCATATAACGGAAATATGGAAATATCCATTTGAACAAATTATTTAAAATTTAATATTTAGAGCGATTGTAAATTAAGAAACTTATTTTTATGAAATTTTGAAAAATGGGCATTACGTCGCCCAATTATGAAAAAATTTCTGTATCTCTATAACACTGCTAGGTATGGCCACTAAATTTAATAATACAGTGCGTGCTTTTGTTCAATAAAATGTTAAAAAATAAATTGCCCTATTCGTTGCCGCACAACTCCCTGTTGCAAATTTTTTTTTGCGAAAAGTAGTAACAAGTCTTTTTGGGAGATGAATTTTTCTGATAAATTATCGAAAAGATTGTCTACTGGACATACTGTGGTAAGAGGCAAACTGATTCGCTGACAGCGTCACGACAGTTCGCTAGCTGCGCACACACGACCTGTAGATGAAAGCCGAGCTACGCCATATGGCTCCGTTTGCATCACTAATCGCTATACATAACACGAAAATCGGTTTTAGTAGCCGCGGCTGGTATATCGTCAACTATACACAAATTGCAAGATCTAACATATAATATTTACTATGAAAACAAAAATATTTACGTGAGCAGCTTCTATATTTATAAAATTCGAATATCTATCTTAAGCTATTTTCCATATATTTCATAGCTTGATGGAATTAAATCTTTAATGGAAGACAACCCAAAAATAAGCTTTTAGCTCTTTTGTCCAAGGACGTTGTTATGAACACACGAAAAAAAAGAGTAAAGGCTTTTGCTAATTTTAAAGGTATGACTGTAGGCGAGCCCATAAAATGCGTGATACATAAAACATTTCAATTAATCCTTTATTATTTTTAGATGATTTTTGTATCGAAAACCAGGATTATTCGCAAGGCCATTCAGGCGGTAAAGAAGCAATACCTTTACTAGGTATGTATGGTATGCAGAAAAACTCAATTAGGTTACTTAAAAAACGTGTAAGCGTAGGTTAAGTTTATCAACAAAAAAAGAACTGAGTTCTTCACTTAGTTAAAACAAACAAGTAAATAAGTGGCTAGGTTCGATCGAACTTTATATACCCGGCGCACGCTTTCAGCCAAATTCTTAAATTAATAAGGCAGAGACTAAGTTCGGGCAAAACCGAACTTGATGTAAGCCTCTTTTTCAAAATTTTCATTTAATCGGATTTCTTGATTTATTACAAACCCACATACCAAATTTGAGCAACTTAGCTTCACTAGAGAATCCGATTTTTACGTGTTTCAAAAACTTACTGGGTCTGGCCCAATTTTAGTGATTTTAAAAATACTGCTTATTTAGACATAATAAAATATATGTACTAAATTTGGGCAAAATCGATAAAGGATTTCCAGAGATACATATGAACTCTAAAGTGGGCGGTACCATGTACCGTTTCCAAAATGTTCGTTTAAATGGATTTGTGGACTTAATTCCAGTAGTTACTGAAGTATAAAATTATCATAGTTTTGGAAAATTACCGTTATATGGGAGATGGGCAAAATTTTCGTCCGATTTCAATCATTTTCATAATCTCACCTAACTAGGTACAATCTAACATGTGTGCCAAGTTTAGACGAAATCGATAAAGTAGTTCCAGACATATACATATGATCTCAAAAGTGGGCGGTGACACGCCCCTTTTCCAAAATTTTCATATAGTCGGATTTCTGGCTGAAATACAACACCACATACTAAACTCAAGATATTTCCCTTCAACATTTATTGAAATGCCCGATTTTTAGTGTTTTCGAAAATTACCGTTATATGGCTTAAATAGGAATAGTGTAATACGTATACCAAATTTGATCAAAATCGGGAGGGGGGGTGGCTCGAGAGATATACATATGAACTCATAAAAATAAGCAAACGTCAAGCTGTATAGTTGTGTTTTCTCTGTGCTACTTTTCTATATTGAAATTTCATTATTTCTTTGTATATAAATTAATAATTTAGTGATACAAGTTTTGGAGATTTATCTGTGCGCATTTAAAGCTAAGTATAATATTTGTTGAGTATTTTTTGCATTGATTTTATACACTTTAATTTAGTTTTCAATTGCCGAGTCATTAGATGATTTGCATTGTTATTGTTTCTTATTTACATTGTTTTTGCTTCTTTGTTTTGCTTTAAACTTTGTGTATTTGTTTAAGTTTGCGCGCATTTTCTTTTCTCTTTTTGATTGTCATTCTTTAAACAGCTGTTTGCGTTTAGTTTTTTAGGTGTCTATTACTGTGCATCTAAAACTGTTCGTTGCATAAATAGCTCTCAAACCTTAAATAATTATAAAACTTGCCCTACCTTACAAACTGCTTTCTTCTTTGATTTATTAATACAATTTTAGTTTTTACTCATATTGAATTTTACTGTTTAAATTATGTCTTGCATTTTTGACAACTGCAAAAATAACAGCGATAATGAGCAACGCTCTGTTGCATGCTGGTTGTGCGATGGCATTGCTCATATAAAATGTGCCGGATTGACTGGTAGAGGTCTAGACTTAATTGGTCTTGTTTAAAATGCAGATCAACTGAGGTTGAACTTTTCCAATTTTTTAGAGAAACCAGAAATGGATTTTTCGAAATCGGCAAAGACCTTCGGGCACTTAATGATAAATTTAAACATTATGAAAACGTGTTTAAATCATTTAAGTGCCTAGATAAACAAACTTCGCAACCTGTAAGAGAGACCAAACGCAAACGGACACACAGTCCACCCAAGGAAAGTATTGTGGCTCCTCTTACATTACTTCAAAAAAATATTTTGCCTCAACCCCAACAAATTGAGCTAATTAATCTTTTGTCTCCTGTCCCTCCGCCTCAGGGCCCTTCTTCTTCAACTTCATCAAGAGCTATCTGCACTCGCGCTTCTTCCTCTAATAAAAGCAATTCTGATCATGAGAACTTACAGGCATCTCCATCTGAGGTGGGTCTATCACCGCCTTAATCGCTTCCACCATCCCAATCTGCTCCTATTGTTGCAAAAACTGTAGCACCATTGGATGAGGCTGACTGCTCTGCAAAGAAGCTGGTTGTGGTTCCTTTGAGAAAATCGATTTTTGTTTCTAGATTTGCTAGGGACACTTCTTCTGATGATATAGAGTTTTACATTTCATCAAAAATTAAGACTTCTAACTTAGCAATCCGAAAATTTAACTTTAAATACGAACGTAACGTATCATCTTTTAAAATTGATGTGGCACCTGAAGTTTTTGATACTTTGCTTAAAATTTCTTTTTGGCCAACCGGGGCATTTGTTCGCGAATTTGAATACAAGCCACATAAAAATAAAAATATAATAAACAACTTAGCTTCAATTCCTAATCGTGACACTGAGCCAAAAAACTAATTTTAAATTCTACTTTAAGTATTTTCTACCAAAACGTTAGAGGTTTAAATACTAAATTGAACGATTTATATTTAAAAGGCTTAGACTGTGACTATAACGTAATTTGCTTTACTGAAACCTGGCTTAAACCACATATTTTTAATTCAGAGATCCTTCCTAATCAATATCAAATTTATAGAAATGACCGTAAGGACAGAATCGGTGAGGGTGTTCTTTTTGCAGTTCATTCTTCAATACCATCCGAAGATGTTAATATCCCCCTCATCGAGTCAATCGAATTTAAAGCAATACGAGTTATGGTAGGAAATGGTTTCTTTTATTTAGCTGCTTGCTACATCCCTCCTAACTCTGACTTATCGGTTTATTCTCAACATATTGCGTTACTTAGATCCTTAAGTTCAATGATTACTGCACATGACTCGATGATTGTACTTGGTGACTTCAATATGCCAGGCATATCATGGACTCTTATAGACGACTTTATCGTTCCAATATCATCAAAGGATAGGTACAATGTGTTTTTAGAAGATATCGCTGAGCTCTGTCTAAATCAGATCAATTTAACTCCAAACAATTTTGGCACCATTCTGGATCTTGTTTTTGTTGATGACGTATCTAAGTCATCTATGAAGATGTGCGAACCCTTCGTTATTCCAGAGGACTCTTATCACCCTGCGATTGAGGTAAATTACGAAGTTATTGGTGATTTTGGAAATAATGTTGATAAATCAAGTAGCTCAAACGCTCGTTTTATTTTCGCGAAAGCCAATTTCAAGAAATTAGATCGAGAATTATCAAAATTATCATGGCCGACGTATAAAGATGATGTTGAACGTTGCGTCCAGCATTTTAATAACACTATATTTAGCTTATTTCAAAAGTTTGTACCAAAACGGGTTTGCGTACAAAAGGAGCAATCACAACCTTGGTTTACTAAAGAACTAAAAAATTTAAAAAATAAGAAGTCGCGATCGTTTAAATTGTACAAAAAAACTGGTTTGCACACTAACTAAATTAAATACTCAATTATCCGACACGCTTATTTTGAATTAAATAAAAAATGCTACAGATCTTATTTGTGCAAAGTTAAAAGGAATCTAATAAAAAACCCTGAATCATTTTATGACTTCGTTACCTCTAGGCGCAGAGTGACTAGTTTTCCGTCTGCTATGAAATATCAAAATACCGTTTCTTGTGACTCCCAATCAATTTCCAACATGTTTGCCCAATTCTTCAGGTCAAATTACTCCATTAACTCGCCTCTGAGCAAACCTTATCCTTATAAACTCTGTTCCCTCACCTCTGCTATTATTCCGCAGATATCTTCCGAGGAAGTATTTTATTATTTGAGTAACTTAAAAGAATCATTTAAGGCTGGCCCCGATTCGATCCCGACGTGTTTCCTCATAAACTGTGCTAAACATATTTATGTGCCCTTAACTAATTTATTTAATCTTTCTCTTAAGCTTGGGATTTTCCCTTCAGCTTGGAAAGAATCATTCATTATACCCCTTTATAAGACCGGGAGTAGGTCCCCTATAGAAAATTATCGCGGTATAGCTAAGCTTTCTGCTATTCCTAAATTATTCGAAGCTATTGTTGTTGACCATTTAACGTATTCCATATTCTCTACAATTTCTAGCACACAATACGGGTTCTCTAAGGGTAAATCTACCGTAACAAACTTGCTTGAGTTCACAACTCATGTTTCAAATGGATTCAGAGAATTTATGCACACTGATGTTATAAACACTGATTTTAGTAAAGCATTCGACAGAGTAAGTCACTCTTTACTGATCCATAATCTCGATCTTCTTGGTTTTCAACCTAATCTCCTTCGTTGGATGTCTTCTTACCTCATTGACAGAACACAACGAGTTCTTTTTAAAAATAGTTCCTCAAACATTATTCATGTTTCTGCAGGGGTCCCGCAAGGAAGTCACCGAAGGTCCGATTCTGTTTTTACTTTTTATAAATGACTTACCTTCTGTAATAAATTATTCAAAAATTTTATTGTATGCTGATGATGTAAAGCTTTTTAGATCGTATCATTCTGTTGAGGAAAGGTCCTTACTACAAGCGGATTTAAATAGCATGACTAACTGGTGTGAAATAAATTACATGCCACTAAACCTTAAAAAATGTAAAGTAATGTGCTTTTCTCGCAGAGCAGTTCAACCAGCTTCTTATGAAATATGTAACCATAACCTCGAACAAGTGTTTAACTTTGCTGATCTTGGAATTACAATGGACCCGAAATTTAATTTTAATCTTCACATAAATGTTACAGTTAACAAAGCCAAGGGTGTTTTTGCATTTGTAAAACGGTGGTCAAAAAATTCAATGACCCTTACATCACGAAGGCTCTGTTCACAACGTTAGTGAGGCCCATACTGGAATATGGACCTGTTGTTTGGAACCCGCGCTATCAAGTTCATTCCGACAGAATAGAGTCAATTCAAAAACAATTTCTGCTTTTTGCTTTAAGGAATTTTCGTTGGGATTCTCAGTACAACCCGCCGCCATATATAAGTCATTTAAAGCTCATTAATCTTCCTACACTTGCTAGTCGCAGAGAAATGCTAGGCATTGTATTTTTGGTCAAGTTACTGACAGGCTTGATCTCTAGCCCATCTCTTCTTAGCGAAATAAAACTAAACGTTCCCTCCAGAATTTCAAGACATTTCCGGCCTCTCTTTCTGAAGCCATGTAAAAGTAATTTTGAGTTAAATGAGCCACTCCGTAGTTTGTGTCAGGATTTTAACACTCACTCCGGTTCTTTTGATATTTCAGACTCACTTTTTTACATAAAGAAAACTATACTCAATCCTCTCAATAATTAATACATACATACATATACATATATTACTATTCGATCAGCTGATGAGCATTTGTTCTGTAGCTGAACAGTTTTAGATCTCGACACTTAACAAACCTCTGCCTTTTATGACTCGGCGCAACATATAAGAAAAAAATTTTTTTTTTTTTATATATCCGTGCGTCATGCGGATGCGCACCTCGCGTCGGTCGGGCGGGTATGGAGGGATAAAACCGTTGGGATTATTATTACTAAATAAGTCGGCGGTGCCACGCCCCCTGTAGAACATTTTTATACAGTCGGATTACCTGCTCGAATACAACACTACATATCAAATTTGAGTAAATTAGCTTCCATAGCTACTGAAATATAGCAATTTTTGCTTTTTCGACAATAGCCGTTATATGGGAGGTGGGCGTGGTATTGCCCATTTTCAATACCAACCTGCCAACCACGCGGCGCGTCTTTGAGTACTTTTCCGCAGATGCTATAGAAGCTGCAAGGATTATGAAGAGGAAGAAACTGTTCTACACCTTTTATGCATTTGTCCAGCGCAAGCGAGAAGCAGGCTATGTTTTCTAGATTCACCCCTTTTTGGGGACCTCAGCGAATTAAGCGAAATAGACCCAAGTACTTGACAAGATTCGTCAAAAACTCAGGATGGTTCAGCAAGAGAGAGTGAGCGTTTGGATGGTGGTATCACAATGGGCCTCTATATAATAGCCTAAGTGTGTCGCTGAATAACACCTACCTACCTACCTAAACCATTCGCCATTTTTGCGCAATTTTCAGACTGGCTGTGAATGCATGATTGATCGATGTCTATAAATGAGCGTGGCGAAAGAAAATATTTAGATCATAAGAGTGTATTCATATTCGTCTCTTTTTTCGCTGTGAATACACATATTTATGATCGCTTGAGTGTATGAGTCGAATGAGCACCGCATTCACATTCGCGTCATTCGAGTAAACAGAAGCCAGCCTTAGGTTTCGCTGCATCACCAGATGCATTCTCTAACAAGTCTTGATGCACAATTACACTCTGCATTTGAAGACTCCATGAGAAATATTTTGTCTCGTTTAACTTCTCGATCTTATACATGGAAAAACTCATCTTCATAAGGCTAGGTAAAAATCAACTTCAAAATTTGTTTGCATAACGGTTGTTTGTAATATCCAAAAATAATCTAGATAGATAAAGACTTACATATCAAAATGATCAGAATGAAAAGAGTAATCGATTAAGCCCTGACTGTTTGTCCGTCCGACTGTCCGTGGCTCCGATTACTTGAGTAAAAATTTTCTTAACTTGGTACATAGACTGCCCTTTGGCACGGGTAGGTAGGTATTAAAATTGGTTGAGATCGGTCAATAACCACGCCCACCTTCCATATAACGGAAGATTTGATAAATGCAAAATTGTATGTACATATGTATCTCAATAACGGTGTAAGGTATCGTTACTAAATTTGGTGAACATATTGTCCTCGATATCGCTGTTATTATAAAAAAAAATAATTGGGCTATAACCACGCCCACCTACCATATAACGGAAATATGGAAATATCCATTTGAACAAATTATTTAAAATTTAATATTTAGAGCGATTGTAAATTAAGAAACTTATTTTTATGAAATTTTTTGCGAAAAGTAGTAACAAGTCTTTTTGGGAGATGAATTTTTCTGATAAATTATCGAAAAGATTGTCTACTGGACATACTGTGGTAAGAGGCAAACTGATTCGCTGACAGCGTCACGACAGTTCGCTAGCTGCGCACACACGACCTGTAGATGAAAGCCGAGCTACGCCATATGGCTCCGTTTGCATCACTAATCGCTATACATAACACGAAAATCGGTTTTAGTAGCCGCGGCTGGTATATCGTCAACTATACACAAATTGCAAGATCTAACACAACGAATTTGCTTATATAATATGTTTCGGCCTCCATGCTAAATTCGTTTCTCAAAAGAGGGTATACCACTCTAATGAAAAATATCATGCATGCGTAAAGTACCCTGTCGGAAAATAGCGGACAGTCCGAAAAATTAACTAATTTTAAAGTAGTTGGAAATCAACTGCTTTGAAACAAATGCAGCGTGCGAGTCTTTAACTCTTCATTTATTTAATTTAGCCAATTTAAAAATAATTAAAAAAATATTGTAGTGAAGAGAAATTAGAAAGTTATTTAATTGAATCCTATTAAAATTTTTTAAAGCCGCATTTTGCTCACCAAACCAATCCATGAATATATATAGTATATGTGTATAGTATGTACACTGTACTCATAAAATCTTTCATCTGACAGCAGAAAGCTGTTGTGTTATTCACTTATCATTTCCAATATAAACAGATGACGTATTGACAGCCGTTGACGAAAATATTTACGATGAAAACAAAAATATTTACGTGAGCAGCTTCTATATTTATAAAATTCGAATATCTATCTTAAGCTATTTTCCATATATTTCATAGCTTGATGGAATTAAATCTTTAATGGAAGACAACCCAAAAATAAGCTTTTAGCTCTTTTGTCCAAGGACGTTGTTATGAACACACGAAAAAAAAGAGTAAAGGCTTTTGCTAATTTTAAAGGTATGACTGTAGGCGAGCCCATAAAATGCGTGATACATACATAAAACATTTCAATTAATCCTTTATTATTTTTAGATGATTTTTGTATCGAAAACCAGGATTATTCGCAAGGCCATTCAGGCGGTAAAGAAGCAATACCTTTACTAGGTATGTATGGTATGCAGAAAAACTCAATTAGGTTACTTAAAAAACGTGTAAGCGTAGGTTAAGTTTATCAACAAAAAAAGAACTGAGTTCTTCACTTAGTTAAAACAAACAAGTAAATAAGTGGCTAGGTTCGATCGAACTTTATATACCCGGCGCACGCTTTCAGCCAAATTCTTAAATTAATAAGGCAGAGACTAAGTTCGGGCAAAACCGAACTTGATGTAAGCCTCTTTTTCAAAATTTTCATTTAATCGGATTTCTTGATTTATTACAAACCCACATACCAAATTTGAGCAACTTAGCTTCACTAGAGAATCCGATTTTTACGTGTTTCAAAAACTTACTGGGTCTGGCCCAATTTTAGTGATTTTAAAAACACTGCTTATTTAGACATAATAAAATATATGTACTAAATTTGGGCAAAATCGATAAAGGATTTCCAGAGATACATATGAACTCTAAAGTGGGCGGTACCATGTACCGTTTCCAAAATGTTCGTTTAAATGGATTTGTGGACTTAATTCCAGTAGTTACTGAAGTATAAAATTATCATAGTTTTGGAAAATTACCGTTATATGGGAGATGGGCAAAATTTTCGTCCGATTTCAATCATTTTCATAATCTCACCTAACTAGGTACAATCTAACATGTGTGCCAAGTTTAGACGAAATCGATAAAGTAGTTCCAGACATATACATATGATCTCAAAAGTGGGCGGTGACACGCCCCTTTCCCAAAATTTTCATATAGTCGGATTTCTGGCTGAAATACAACACCACATACTAAACTCAAGATATTTCCCTTTAACATTTATTGAAATGTCCGATTTTTAGTGTTTTCGAAAATTACCGTTATATGGCTTAAATAGGAATAGTGTAATACGTATACCAAATTTGATCAAAATCGGGGGGGGGGGGGTGGCTCGAGAGATATACCTATGAACTCATAAAAATAAGCAAACGTCAAGCTGTATAGTTGTGTTTTCTCTGTGCTACTTTTCTATATTGAAATTTCATTATTTCTTTGTATATAAATTAATAATTTAGTGATACAAGTTTTGGAGATTTATCTGTGCGCATTTAAAGCTAAGTATAATATTTGTTGAGCATTTTTTGCATTGATTTTATACACTTTAATTTAGTTTTCAATTGCCGAGTCATTAGATGATTTGCATTGTTATTGTTTCTTATTTACATTGTTTTTGCTTCTTTGTTTTGCTTTAAACTTTGTGTATTTGTTTAAGTTTGCGCGCATTTTCTTTTCTCTTTTTGATTGTCATTCTTTAAACAGCTGTTTGCGTTTAGTTTTTTAGGTGTCTATTACTGTGCATCTAAAACTGTTCGTTGCATAAATAGCTCTCAAACCTTAAATAATTATAAAACTTGCCCTACCTTACAAACTGCTTTCTTCTTTGATTTATTAATACAATTTTAGTTTTTACTCATATTGAATTTTACTGTTTAAATTATGTCTTGCATTTTTGACAACTGCAAAAATAAAAGCGATAATGAGCAACGCTCTGTTGCATGCTGGTTGTGCGATGGCATTGCTCATATAAAATGTGCCGGATTGACTGGTAGAGGTCTAGACTTAATAAATGAAGGAAGAGGCGTTCGTTGGTTGGTCTTGTTTAAAATGCAGATCAACTGAGGTTGAACTTTTCCAATTTTTTAGAGAAACCAGAAATGGATTTTTCGAAATCGGCAAAGACCTTCGGGCACTTAATGATAAATTTAAACATTATGAAAACGTGTTTAAATCATTTAAGTGCCTAGATAAACAAACTTCGCAACCTGTAAGAGAGACCAAACGCAAACGGACACACAGTCCACCCAAGGAAAGTATTGTGGCTCCTCTTACATTACTTCAAAAAAATATTTTGCCTCAACCCCAACAAATTGAGCTAATTAATCTTTTGTCTCCTGTCCCTCCGCCTCAGGGCCCTTCTTCTTCAACTTCATCAAGAGCTATCTGCACTCGCGCTTCTTCCTCTAATAAAAGCAATTCTGATCATCTGAGGTGGGTCCATCACCGCCTCAATCGCTTCCACCATCCCAATCTGCTCCTATTGTTGCAAAAACTATAGCACCATTGGATGAGGCTGACTGCTCTGCAAAGAAGCTGGTTGTGGTTCCTTTGAGAAAATCGATTTTTGTTTCTAGATTTGCTAGGGACACTTCTTCTGATGATATAGAGTTTTACATTTCATCAAAAATTAAGACTTCTAACTTAGCAATCCGAAAATTTAACATTAAATACGAACGTAACGTATCATCTTTTAAAATTGATGTGGCACCTGAAGTTTTTGATACTTTGCTTAAAATTTCTTTTTGGCCAACCGGGGCATTTGTTCGCGAATTTGAATACAAGCCACATAAAAATAAAAATATAATAAACAACTTAGCTTCAATTCCTAATCGTGACACTGAGCCAAAAAACTAATTTTAAATTCTACTTTAAGTATTTTCTACCAAAACGTTAGAGGTTTAAATACTAAATTGAACGATTTATATTTAAAAGGCTTAGACTGTGACTATAACGTAATTTGCTTTACTGAAACCTGGCTTAAACCACATATTTTTAATTCAGAGATCCTTCCTAATCAATATCAAATTTATAGAAATGACCGTAAGGACAGAATCGGTGGGGGTGTTCTTTTTGCAGTTCATTCTTCAATACCATCCGAAGATGTTAATATCCCCCTCATCGAGTCAATCGAATTTAAAGCAATACGAGTTATGGTAGGAAATGGTTTCTTTTATTTAGCTGCTTGCTACATCCCTCCTAACTCTGACTTATCGGTTTATTCTCAACATATTGCGTTACTTAGATCTTTAAGTTCAATGATTACTGCACATGACTCGATGATTGTACTTGGTGACTTCAATATGCCAGGCATATCATGGACTCTTATAGACGACTTTATCGTTCCAATATCATCAAAGGATAGGTACAATGTGTTTTTAGAAGATATCGCTGAGCTCTGTCTAAATCAGATCAATTTAACTCCAAACAATTTTGGCACCATTCTGGATCTTGTTTTTGTTGATGACGTATCTAAGTCATCTATGAAGATGTGCGAACCCTTCGTTATTCCAGAGGACTCTTATCACCCTGCGATTGAGGTAAATTACGAAGTTATTGGTGATTTTGGAAATAATGTTGATAAATCAAGTAGCTCAAACGCTCGTTTTATTTTCGCGAAAGCCAATTTCAAGAAATTAGATCGAGAATTATCAAAATTATCATGGCCGACGTATAAAGATGATGTTGAACGTTGCGTCCAGCATTTTAATAACACTATATTTAGCTTATTTCAAAAGTTTGTACCAAAACGGGTTTGCGTACAAAAGGAGCAATCACAACCTTGGTTTACTAAAGAACTAAAAAATTTAAAAAATAAGAAGTCGCGATCGTTTAAAATGTACAAAAAAACTGGTTTGCACACTAACTAAATTAAATACTCAGTTATCCGACACGCTTATTTTGAATTAAATAAAAAATGCTACAGATCTTATTTGTGCAAAGTTAAAAGGAATCTAATAGAAAACCCTGAATCATTTTATGACTTCGTTACCTCTAGGCGCAGAGTGACTAGTTTTCCGTCTGCTATGAAATATCAAAATACCGTTTCTTGTGACTCCCAATCAATTTCCAACATGTTTGCCCAATTCTTCAGGTCAAATTACTCCATTAACTCGCCTCTGAGCAAACCTTATCCTTATAAACTCTGTTCCCTCACCTCTGCTATTATTCCGCAGATATCTTTCGAGGAAGTATTTTATTATTTGAGTAACTTAAAAGAATCATTTAAGGCTGGCCCCGATTCGATCCCGACGTGTTTCCTCATAAACTGTGCTAAACATATTTATGTGCCCTTAACTAATTTATTTAATCTTTCTCTTAAGCTTGGGATTTTCCCTTCAGCTTGGAAAGAATCATTCATTATACCCCTTTATAAGACCGGGAGTAGGTCCCCTATAGAAAATTATCGCGGTATAGCTAAGCTTTCTGCTATTCCTAAATTATTCGAAGCTATTGTTGTTGACCATTTAACGTATTCCATATCCTCTACAAATTCTAACACACAATACGGGTTCTCTAAGGGTAAATCTACCGTAACAAACTTGCTTGAGTTCACAACTCATGATTCAGAGAATTTATGCACACTGATGTTATATACACTGATTTTAGTAAAGCATTCGACAGAGTAAGTCACTCTTTACTGATCCATAAACTCGATCTTCTTGCTTTTCAACCTAATCTCCTTCGTTGGATGTCTTCTTACCTCATTGACAGAACACAACGAGTTCTTTTTAAAAATAGTTCCTCAAACATTATTCATGTTTCTGCAGGGGTCCCGCAAGGAAGTCACCGAAGGTCCGATTCTGTTTTTACTTTTTATAAATGACTTACCTTCTGTAATAAATTATTCAAAAATTTTATTGTATGCTGATGATGTAAAGCTTTTTAGATCGTATCATTCTGTTGAGGAAAGGTCCTTACTACAAGCGGATTTAAATAGCATGACTAACTGGTGTGAAATAAATTACATGCCACTAAACCTTAAAAAATGTAAAGTAATGTGCTTTTCTCGCAGAGCAGTTCAACCAGCTTCTTATGAAATATGTAACCATAACCTCGAACAAGTGTTTAACTTTGCTGATCTTGGAATTACAATGGACCCGAAATTTAATTTTAATCTTCACATAAATGTTACAGTTAACAAAGCCAAGGGTGTTTTTGCATTTGTAAAACGGTGGTCAAAAAATTCAATGACCCTTACATCACGAAGGCTCTGTTCACAACGTTAGTGAGGCCCATACTGGAATATGGATCTGTTGTTTGGAACCCGCGCTATCAAGTTCATTCCGACAGAATAGAATCAATTCAAAAACAATTTCTGCTTTTTGCTTTAAGGAATTTTCGTTGGGATTCTCAGTACAACCTGCCGCCATATATAAGTCATTTAAAGCTCATTAATCTTCCTACACTTGCTAGTCGCAGAGAAATGCTAGGCATTGTATTTTTGGTCAAGTTACTGACAGGCTTGATCTCTAGCCCATCTCTTCTTAGCGAAATAAAACTAAACGTTCCCTCCAGAATTTCAAGACATTTCCGGCCTCTCTTTCTGAAGCCATGTAAAAGTAATTTTGAGTTAAATGAGCCACTCCGTAGTTTGTGTCAGGATTTTAACACTCACTCCGGTTCTTTTGATATTTCAGACTCACTTTTTTACATAAAGAAAACTATACTCAATCCTCTCAATAATTAATACATACATACATATACATATATTACTATTCGATCAGCTGATGAGCATTTGTTCTGTAGCTGAACAGTTTTAGATCTCGACACTTAACAAACCTCTGCCTTTTACGACTCGGCGCAACATATATGAAAAAACAAATTTTTTTTTTTTATATATCCGTGCGTCATGCGGATGCGCACCTCGCGTCGGTCGGGCGGGTATGGAGGGATAAAACCGTTGGGATTATTATTATTAAATAAGTCGGCGGTGCCACGCCCCCTGTAGAAAATTTTTATACAGTCGGATTACCTGCTCGAATACAACACTACATATCAAATTTGAGTAAATTAGCTTCCATAGCTACTGAAATATAGCAATTTTTGCTTTTTCGACAATAGCCGTTATATGGGAGGTGGGCGTGGTATTGCCCATTTTCAATACCAACCTGCCAACCACGCGGCGCGTCTTTGAGTACTTTTCCGCAGATGCTGTAGAAGCTGCAAGGATTATGAAGAGGAAGAAACTGTTCTACACCTTTTATGCATTTGTCCAGCGCAAGCGAGAAGCAGGCTATGTTTTCTAGGTTCACCCCTTTTTGGGGACCTCGGCGAATTAAGCGAAATAAACCCAAGTACTTGACAAGATTCGTCAAAAACTCAGGATGGTTCAGCAAGAGAGAGTGAGCGTTTGGATGGTGGTATCACAATGGGCCTCTATATAATAGCCTAAGTGTGTCGCTGAATAACACCTACCTACCTACCTAAACCATTCGCCATTTTCGCGCAATTTTCAGACTGGCTGTGAATGCATGATTGATCGATGTCTATAAATGAGCGTGGCGAAAGAAAATATTTAGATCATAAGAGTGTATTCATATTCGTCTCTTTTTTCGCTGTAAATACACATATTTATGATCGCTTGAGTGTATGAGTCGAATGAGCACCGCATTCACATTCGCGTCATTCGAGTAAACAGAAGCCAGCCTTAGGTTTCGCTGCATCACCAGATGCATTCTCTAACAAGTCTTGATGCACAATTACACTCTGCATTTGAAGACTCCATGAGAAATATTTTGTCTCGTTTAACTTCTCGATCTTATACATGGAAAAACTCATCTTCATAAGGCTAGGTAAAAATCAACTTCAAAATTTGTTTGCATAACGGTTGTTTGTAATATCCAAAAATAATCTAGATAGATAAAGACTTACATATCAAAATGATCAGAATGAAAAAGTAATCGATTAAGCCCTGACTGTTTGTCCGTCCGCCTGTCCGTGGCTCCGATTACTTGAGTAAAAATTTTCTTAACTTGGTACATAGACTGCCCTTTGGCACGGGTAGGTAGGTATTAAAATTGGTTGAGATCGGTCAATAACCACGCCCACCTTCCATATAACGGAAGATTTGATAAATGCAAAATTGTCTGTATCTCAATAACGGTGTTAGGTATCGTTACTAAATTTGGTGAACATATTGTCCTCGATATAACTGTTATTATAAAAAAAATAATTGGACTATAAACACACCCACCTTCCATATAACGGAAATATGAAAATATCCATTTGAACAAATTATTTAAAATTTAATATTTAGAGCGATTGTAAATTAAGAAACTTATTTTTATGAAATTTTGAAAAATGGGCATTACGTCGCCCAATTATGAAAAAATTTCTGTATCTCTATAACAGTGCTAGGTATGGCCACTAAATTTAATAATACAGTGCGTGCTTTTGTTCAATAAAATGTTAAAAAATAAATTGCCCTATTCGTTGCCGCACAACTCCCTGTTGCAAATTTTTTTTTTTGCGAAAAGTAGTAAAAAGTCTTTTTGGGAGATGAATTTTTCTGATAAATTATCGAAAAGATTGTCTACTAGACATACTGTGGTAACAGGCAAACTGATTCGCTGACAGCGTCACGACAGTTCGCTAGCTGCGCACACACGACCTGTAGATGAAAGCCGAGCTTCGCCATATGGCTCCATTTGCATCACTAATCGCTATACATAACACGAAAATCGGTTTTAGTAGCCGCGGCTGGTATACCGTCAACTATACATAAATTGCAAGATCTAACACAACGAATTTGCTTATATAATATGTTTAGGCCTCCATGCTAAATCGGTTTCTCAAAGGAGGGTATACCACTCTAATGAAAAATATCATGCATGCGTAAAGTACCCTGTCGGAAAATAGCGGACAGTCCGAAAAATTAACTAATTTTAAAGTAGTTGGAAATCAACTGCTTTGAAACAAATGCAGCGTGCGAGTCTTTAACTCTTCATTTATTTAATTTAGCCAATTTAAAAATAATTAAAAAAATATTGTAGTGAAGAGAAATTAGAAAGTTATTTAATTGAATCCTATTAAAATTTTTTAAAGCCGCATTTTGCTCACCAAACCAATCCATGAATATATATAGTATATGTGTATAGTATGTACACTGTACTCATAAAATCTTTCATCTGACAGCAGAAAGCTGTTGTGTTATTCACTTATCATTTCCAATATAAACAGATGACGTATTGACAGCCGTTGACGAAAATATTTACGATGAAAACAAAAATATTTACGTGAACAGCTTCTATATTCATAAAATTCGAATATCTATCTTAAGCTATTTTCCATATATTTCATAGCTTGATGGAATTAAATCTTTAATGGAAGACAACCCAAAAATAAGCTTTTAGCTCTTTTGTCCAAGGACGTTGTTATGAACTTTTACTTCGACGGAACACACGAAAAAAAAAGAGTAAAGGCTTTTGCTAATTTTTAAGGTATGACTGTAGGCGAGCCCATAAAATGCGTGATACATACATAAAACATTTCAATTAATCCTTTATTATTTTTAGATGATTTTTGTATCGAAAACCAGGATTATTCGCAAGGCCATTCAGGCGGTAAAGAAGCAATACCTTTACGAAGTATGTATGGTATGCAGAAAAACTCAATTAGGTTACTTAAAAAACGTGTAAGCGTAGGTTAAGTTTATCAACAAAAAAAGAACTGAGTTCTTAACTTAGTTAAAACAAACAAGTAAAGAAGTGGCTAAGTTTGATCGAACTTTATATACCCGGCGCACGCTTTCAGCTAAATCTTTAAATTAATAATGCAGAGACTAAGTTCGGGCAAAACCGAACTTGATGTAAGCCTCTTTTTCAAAATTTTCATTTAATCGGATTTCTTGATTTATTACAAACCCACATACCAAATTTGAGCAAATTAGCTTCACTAGAGAATCCGATTTTTACGTGTTTCAAAAACTTACTGGCCCAATTTTAGTGATTTTAAAAATACTGCTTATTTAGACATAATAAAATATATGTACTAAATTTGGGCAAAAACGATAAAGGATTTCCAGAGATACATATGAACACTAAAGTGGGCGGTACCACGTACCGTTTCCAAAATGTTCGTTTAAATGGATTTGTGGACTTAATTCCAGCAGTTACTGAAGTATCAAATTATCATAGTTTTGGAAAATTACCGTTATATGGGAGATGGGCAAAATTTTCGTCCGATTTCAATCATTTTCATAATCTCACCTAACTAGGTACAATCTAACATGTGTGCCAAGTTTAGACGAAATCGATAAAGTAGTTCCAGGCATATACATATGATCTCAAAAGTGGGCGGTGACACGCCCCTTTTCCAAAATTTTCATATAGTCGGATTTCTGGCTGAAATACAACACCACATACTAAACTCAAGATATTTCGCTTCAACATTTATTGAAATGTCCGATTTTTAGTGTTTTCGAAAATTACCGTTATATGGCTTAAATAGGAATAGTGTAATACGTATACCAAATTTGAACAAAATCGGGGGGGGGGGGGGGGGTGTCTGGCTCGAGAGATATACATATGAACTCATAAGTGGGCGGTGCCACGCCCCCTGTAGAAAATTTTAATACGGTCGGATTTCCTGCTCGAATACAACACTACATATCAAATTTGAGTAAATTAGCTTCCATAGCTACTGAAATATAGCAATTTTTGCTTTTTCGACAATTGCCGTTATATGGGAGGTGGGCGTGGTATTGGCCATTTTCAATTCCAACCTGCCAACCACGCGGCGCGTCTTTGAGTACTTTTCCGCAGATGCTGTAGAAGCTGCAATGATTATGAAGAGGAAGAAACTGTTCTACACCTTTTATGCATTTGTCCAGCGCTAGCGAGAAGCAGGCTACGTTTTCTAGATTCAACCCTTTTTGGAGACCTCGGCGAATTAAGCGAAATAGACCCAAGTACTTGACAAGATTCGACAAAAACTCAGAATGGTTCAGCAAGAGAGAGTGAGCGTTTGGATGGTGGTATCACAATGGGCCTCTATATAATAGCCTAAGTGTGTCGCTGAATAACAGTGGTAGCCACACCTACCTACTACCTAAACCATTCGCCATTTTCGCGCAATTTTCAGACTGGCTGTGAATGCATGATTGATCGGTGTCTATTAATGAGCGTGGCGAAAGGAAATATTTAGATCATAAGAGAGTATTCATATTCGTCTCTTTTATCGCTGTGAATACACATATTTATGATCGCTTGAGCGTATGAGTCGAATGAGTACCGCATTCACATTTGCGTCATTCGAGTAAACAGAAGCCAGCCTTAGGTTTCCCTGCATCACCAGATAAATTTTCTAACAAGTCTTGATGCACAATTACACTCTGCATTTGAAGACTCCATGAGAAATATTTTGTCTCGTTTAACTTCTCGATATTATACATGGAAAAACTCATCTTCACAAGGCTAGGTAAAAATCAACTTCAAAATTTGGTTGCATAACGGTTGTTTGTAATATCCAAAAATAATCTAGATAGATAAAGACTTACATATCAAAATGATCAGAATGAAAAGAGTAATCGATTCAGCCCTGACTGTTTGTCCGTCCGACTGTCCGTGGCTCCGATTACTTGAGTAAAAATTTTCTTAACTTGGTACATAGACTGCCCTTTGGCACGGGTAGGTAGGTATTAAAATTGGTTGAGATCGGTCAATAACCACGCCCACCTTCCATATAACGGAAGATTTGATAAATGCAAAATTGTATGTATGTATCTCAATAACGGTGTAAGGTATCGTTACTAAATTTGGTGAACATATTGTCCTCGATATCGCTGTTATTATAAAAAAAAATAATTGGGCTATAACCACGCCCACCTTCCATATAACGGAAATATGGAAATATCCATTTGAACAAATTATTTAAAATTTAATATTTAGAGCGATTGTAAATTAAGAAACTTATTTTTATGAAATTTTTAAAAATGGGCATTACGTCGCCCAATTATGAAAAAATTTCTGTATCTCTATAACAGTGCTAGGTATGGCCACTAAATTTAATAATACAGTGCGTGCTTTTGTTCAATAAAATGTTAAAAAATAAATTGCCCTATTCGTTGCCGCAGAACTCCCTGTTGC
Organism: Philophylla caesio; assembly: GCA_963971545.1. Lineage (NCBI taxonomy): Eukaryota > Metazoa > Arthropoda > Insecta > Diptera > Tephritidae > Philophylla > Philophylla caesio. The sequence goes on from OZ020605.1 coordinate 62,499,561, forward strand.
AATTTTTTTTTTTGCGAAAAGTAGTAAAAAGTCTTTTTGGGAGATGAATTTTTCTGATAAATTATCGAAAAGATTGTCTACTAGACATACTGTGGTAACAGGCAAACTGATTCGCTGACAGCGTCACGACAGTTCGCTAGCTGCGCACACACGACCTGTAGATGAAAGCCGAGCTTCGCCATATGGCTCCGTTTGCATCACTAATCGCTATACATAACACGAAAATCGGTTTTAGTAGCCGCGGCTGGTATACCGTCAACTATACATAAATTGCAAGATCTAACACAACGAATTTGCTTATATAATATGTTTAGGCCTCCATGCTAAATCGGTTTCTCAAAGGAGGGTATACCACTCTAATGAAAAATATCATGCATGCGTAAAGTACCCTGTCGGAAAATAGCGGACAGTCCGAAAAATTAACTAATTTTAAAGTAGTTGGAAATCAACTGCTTTGAAACAAATGCAGCGTGCGAGTCTTTAACTCTTCATTTATTTAATTTAGCCAATTTAAAAATAATTAAAAAAATATTGTAGTGAAGAGAAATTAGAAAGTTATTTAATTGAATCCTATTAAAATTTTTTAAAGCCGCATTTTGCTCACCAAACCAATCCATGAATATATATAGTATATGTGTATAGTATGTACACTGTACTCATAAAATCTTTCATCTGACAGCAGAAAGCTGTTGTGTTATTCACTTATCATTTCCAATATAAACAGATGACGTATTGACAGCCGTTGACGAAAATATTTACGATGAAAACAAAAATATTTACGTGAACAGCTTCTATATTCATAAAATTCGAATATCTATCTTAAGCTATTTTCCATATATTTCATAGCTTGATGGAATTAAATCTTTAATGGAAGACAACCCAAAAATAAGCTTTTAGCTCTTTTGTCCAAGGACGTTGTTATGAACTTTTACTTCGACGGAACACACGAAAAAAAAAGAGTAAAGGCTTTTGCTAATTTTTAAGGTATGACTGTAGGCGAGCCCATAAAATGCGTGATACATACATAAAACATTTCAATTAATCCTTTATTATTTTTAGATGATTTTTGTATCGAAAACCAGGATTATTCGCAAGGCCATTCAGGCGGTAAAGAAGCAATACCTTTACGAAGTATGTATGGTATGCAGAAAAACTCAATTTGGTTACTTAAAAAACGTGTAAGCGTAGGTTAAGTTTATCAACAAAAAAAGAACTGAGTTCTTAACTTAGTTAAAACAAACAAGTAAAGAAGTGGCTAAGTTCGATCGAACTTTATATACCCGGCGCACGCTTTCAGCTAAATCTTTAAATTAATAAGGCAGAGACTAAGTTCGGGCAAAACCGAACTTGATGTAAGCCTCTTTTTCAAAATTTTCATTTAATCGGATTTCTTGATTTATTACAAACCCACATACCAAATTTGAGCAAATTAGCTTCACTAGAGAATCCGATTTTTACGTGTTTCAAAAACTTACTGGCCCAATTTTAGTGATTTTAAAAATACTGCTTATTTAGACATAATAAAATATATGTACTAAATTTGGGCAAAAACGATAAAGGATTTCCAGAGATACATATGAACACTAAAGTGGGCGGTACCACGTACCGTTTCCAAAATGTTCGTTTAAATGGATTTGTGGACTTAATTCCAGCAGTTACTGAAGTATCAAATTATCATAGTTTTGGAAAATTACCGTTATATGGGAGATGGGCAAAATTTTCGTCCGATTTCAATCATTTTCATAATCTCACCTAACTAGGTACAATCTAACATGTGTGCCAAGTTTAGACGAAATCGATAAAGTAGTTCCAGGCATATACATATGATCTCAAAAGTGGGCGGTGACATGCCCCTTTTCCAAAATTTTCATATAGTCGGATTTCTGGCTGAAATACAACACCACATACTAAACTCAAGATATTTCGCTTCAACATTTATTGAAATGTCCGATTTTTAGTGTTTTCGAAAATTACCGTTATATGGCTTAAATAGGAATAGTGTAATACGTATACCAAATTTGAACAAAATCGGGGGGGGGGGGGGTGTCTGGCTCGAGATATACATACATATGAACTCATAAGTGGGCGGTGCCACGCCCCCTGTAGAAAATTTTAATACGGTCGGATTTCCTGCTCGAATACAACACTACATATCAAATTTGAGTAAATTAGCTTCCATAGCTACTGAAATATAGCAATTTTTGCTTTTTCGACAATTGCCGTTATATGGGAGGTGGGCGTGGTATTGGCCATTTTCAATTCCAACCTGCCAACCACGCGGCGCGTCTTTGAGTACTTTTCCGCAGATGCTGTAGAAGCTGCAATGATTATGAAGAGGAAGAAACTGTTCTACACCTTTTATGCATTTGTCCAGCGCTAGCGAGAAGCAGGCTACGTTTTCTAGATTCAACCCTTTTTGGAGACCTCGGCGAATTAAGCGAAATAGACCCAAGTACTTGACAAGATTCGACAAAAACTCAGAATGGTTCAGCAAGAGAGAGTGAGCGTTTGGATGGTGGTATCACAATGGGCCTCTATATAATAGCCTAAGTGTGTCGCTGAATAACAGTGGTAGCCACACCTACCTACTACCTAAACCATTCGCCATTTTCGCGCAATTTTCAGACTGGCTGTGAATGCATGATTGATCGATGTCTATAAATGAGCGTGGCGAAAGGAAATATTTAGATCATAAGAGAGTATTCATATTCGTCTCTTTTATCGCTGTGAATACACATATTTATGATCGCTTGAGCGTATGAGTCGAATGAGTACCGCATTCACATTTGCGTCATTCGAGTAAACAGAAGCCAGCCTTAGGTTTCCCTGCATCACCAGATAAATTTTCTAACAAGTCTTGATGCACAATTACACTCTGCATTTGAAGACTCCATGAGAAATATTTTGTCTCGTTTAACTTCTCGATATTATACATGGAAAAACTCATCTTCACAAGGCTAGGTAAAAATCAACTTCAAAATTTGGTTGCATAACGGTTGTTTGTAATATCCAAAAATAATCTAGATAGATAAAGACTTACATATCAAAATGATCAGAATGAAAAGAGTAATCGATTCAGCCCTGACTGTTTGTCCGTCCGACTGTCCGTGGCTCCGATTACTTGAGTAAAAATTTTCTTAACTTGGTACATAGACTGCCCTTTGGCACGGGTAGGTAGGTATTAAAATTGGTTGAGATCGGTCAATAACCACGCCCACCTTCCATATAACGGAAGATTTGATAAATGCAAAATTGTATGTATGTATCTCAATAACGGTGTAAGGTATCGTTACTAAATTTGGTGAACATATTGTCCTCGATATCGCTGTTATTATAAAAAAAAATAATTGGGCTATAACCACGCCCACCTTCCATATAACGGAAATATGGAAATATCCATTTGAACAAATTATTTAAAATTTAATATTTATAGCGATTGTAAATTAAGAAACTTATTTTTATGAAATTTTTAAAAATGGGCATTACGTCGCCCAATTATGAAAAAATTTCTGTATCTCTATAACAGTGCTAGGTATGGCCACTAAATTTAATAATACAGTGCGTGCTTTTGTTCAATAAAATGTTAAAAAATAAATTGTCCTATTCGTTGCCGCAGAACTCCCTGTTGCAATTTTTTTTTTTGCGAAAAGTAGTAAAAAGTCTTTTTGGGAGATGAATTTTTCTGATAAATTATCGAAAAGATTGTCTACTAGACATACTGTGGTAACAGGCAAACTGATTCGCTGACAGCGTCACGACAGTTCGCTAGCTGCGCACACACGACCTGTAGATGAAAGCCGAGCTTCGCCATATGGCTCCGTTTGCATCACTAATCGCTATACATAACACGAAAATCGGTTTTAGTAGCCGCGGCTGGTATACCGTCAACTATACATAAATTGCAAGATCTAACACAACGAATTTGCTTATATAATATGTTTAGGCCTCCATGCTAAATCGGTTTCTCAAAGGAGGGTATACCACTCTAATGAAAAATATCATGCATGCGTAAAGTACCCTGTCGGAAAATAGCGGACAGTCCGAAAAATTAACTAATTTTAAAGTAGTTGGAAATCAACTGCTTTGAAACAAATGCAGCGTGCGAGTCTTTAACTCTTCATTTATTTAATTTAGCCAATTTAAAAATAATTAAAAAAATATTGTAGTGAAGAGAAATTAGAAAGTTATTTAATTGAATCCTATTAAAATTTTTTAAAGCCGCATTTTGCTCACCAAACCAATCCATGAATATATATAGTATATGTGTATAGTATGTACACTGTACTCATAAAATCTTTCATCTGACAGCAGAAAGCTGTTGTGTTATTCACTTATCATTTCCAATATAAACAGATGACGTATTGACAGCCGTTGACGAAAATATTTACGATGAAAACAAAAATATTTACGTGAACAGCTTCTATATTCATAAAATTCGAATATCTATCTTAAGCTATTTTCCATATATTTCATAGCTTGATGGAATTAAATCTTTGGTGGAAGACAACCCAAAAATAAGCTTTTAGCTCTTTTGTCCAAGGACGTTGTTATGAACTTTTACTTCGACGGAACACACGAAAAAAAAAGAGTAAAGGCTTTTGCTAATTTTTAAGGTATGACTGTAGGCGAGCCCATAAAATGCGTGATACATACATAAAACATTTCAATTAATCCTTTATTATTTTTAGATGATTTTTGTATCGAAAACCAGGATTATTCGCAAGGCCATTCAGGCGGTAAAGAAGCAATACCTTTACGAAGTATGTATGGTATGCAGAAAAACTCAATTTGGTTACTTAAAAAACGTGTAAGCGTAGGTTAAGTTTATCAACAAAAAAAGAACTGAGTTCTTAACTTAGTTAAAACAAACAAGTAAAGAAGTGGCTAAGTTCGATCGAACTGTATATACCCGGCGCACGCTTTCAGCTAAATCTTTAAATTAATAATGCAGAGACTAAGTTCGGGCAAAACCGAACTTGATGTAAGCCTCTTTTTCAAAATTTTCATTTAATCGGATTTCTTGATTTATTACAAACCCACATACCAAATTTGAGCAAATTAGCTTCACTAGAGAATCCGATTTTTACGTGTTTCAAAAACTTACTGGCCCAATTTTAGTGATTTTAAAAATACTGCTTATTTAGACATAATAAAATATATGTACTAAATTTGGGCAAAAACGATAAAGGATTTCCAGAGATACATATGAACACTAAAGTGGGCGGTACCACGTACCGTTTCCAAAATGTTCGTTTAAATGGATTTGTGGACTTAATTCCAGCAGTTACTGAAGTATCAAATTATCATAGTTTTGGAAAATTACCGTTATATGGGAGATGGGCAAAATTTTCGTCCGATTTCAATCATTTTCATAATCTCACCTAACTAGGTACAATCTAACATGTGTGCCAAGTTTAGACGAAATCGATAAAGTAGTTCCAGGCATATACATATGATCTCAAAAGTGGGCGGTGACACGCCCCTTTTCCAAAATTTTCATATAGTCGGATTTCTGGCTGAAATACAACACCACATACTAAACTCAAGATATTTCGCTTCAACATTTATTGAAATGTCCGATTTTTAGTGTTTTCGAAAATTACCGTTATATGGCTTAAATAGGAATAGAGTAATACGTATACCAAATTTGAACAAAATCGGGGGGGGGGTGTCTGGCTCGAGATATACATATGAACTCATAAGTGGGCGGTGCCACGCCCCCTGTAGAAAATTTTAATACGGTCGGATTTCCTGCTCGAATACAACACTACATATCAAATTTGAGTAAATTAGCTTCCATAGCTACTGAAATATAGCAATTTTTGCTTTTTCGACAATTGCCGTTATATGGGAGGTGGGCGTGGTATTGGCCATTTTCAATTCCAACCTGCCAACCACGCGGCGCGTCTTTGAGTACTTTTCCGCAGATGCTGTAGAAGCTGCAATGATTATGAAGAGGAAGAAACTGTTCTACACCTTTTATGCATTTGTCCAGCGCTAGCGAGAAGCAGGCTATGTTTTCTAGATTCAACCCTTTTTGGAGACCTCGGCGAATTAAGCGAAATAGACCCAAGTACTTGACAAGATTCGACAAAAACTCAGGATGGTTCAGCAAGAGAGAGTGAGCGTTTGGATGGTGGTATCACAATGGGCCTCTATATAATAGCCTAAGTGTGTCGCTGAATAACAGTGGTAGCCACACCTACCTACCTACCTAAACCATTCGCCATTTTCGCGCAATTTTCAGACTGGCTGTGAATGCATGATTGATCGATGTCTATAAATGAGCGTGGCGAAAGGAAATATTTAGATCATAAGAGAGTATTCATATTCGTCTCTTTTATCGCTGTGAATACACATATTTATGATCGCTTGAGCGTATGAGTCGAATGAGTACCGCATTCACATTTGCGTCATTCGAGTAAACAGAAGCCAGCCTTAGGTTTCCCTGCATCACCAGATAAATTTTCCAACAAGTCTTGATGCACAATTACACTCTGCATTTGAAGACTCCATGAGAAATATTTTGTCTCGTTTAACTTCTCGATATTATACATGGAAAAACTCATCTTCACAAGGCTAGGTAAAAATCAACTTCAAAATTTGTTTGCATAACGGTTGTTTGTAGTATCCAAAAATAATCTAGATAGATAAAGACTTACATATCAAAATGATCAGAATGAAAAGAGTAATCGATTCAGCCCTGACTGTTTGTCCGTCCGACTGTCCGTGGCTCCGATTACTTGAGTAAAAATTTTCTTAACTTGGTACATAGACTGCCCTTTGGCACGGGTAGGTAGGTATTAAAATTGGTTGAGATCGGTCAATAACCACGCCCACCTTCCATATAACGGAAGATTTGATAAATGCAAAATTGTATGTATGTATCTCAATAACGGTGTAAGGTATCGTTACTAAATTTGGTGAACATATTGTCCTCGATATCGCTGTTATTATAAAAAAAAATAATTGGGCTATAACCACGCCCACCTTCCATATAACGGAAATATGGAAATATCCATTTGAACAAATTATTTAAAATTTAATATTTAGAGCGATTGTAAATTAAGAAACTTATTTTTATGAAATTTTGAAAAATGGGCATTACGTCGCCCAATTATGAAAAAATTTCTGTATCTCTATAACAGTGCTAGGTATGGCCACTAAATTTAATAATACAGTGCGTGCTTTTGTTCAATAAAATGTTAAAAAATAAATTGCCCTATTCGTTGCCGCAGAACTCCCTGTTGCAATTTTTTTTTTTGCGAAAAGTAGTAAAAAGTCTTTTTGGGAGATGAATTTTTCTGATAAATTATCGAAAAGATTGTCTACTAGACATACTGTGGTAACAGGCAAACTGATTCGCTGACAGCGTCACGACAGTTCGCTAGCTGCGCACACACGACCTGTAGATGAAAGCCGAGCTTCGCCATATGGCTCCGTTTGCATCACTAATCGCTATACATAACACGAAAATCGGTTTTAGTAGACGCGGCTGGTATACCGTCAACTATACATAAATTGCAAGATCTAACACAACGAATTTGCTTATATAATATGTTTAGGCCTCCATGCTAAATCGGTTTCTCAAAGGAGGGTATACCACTCTAATGAAAAATATCATGCATGCGTAAAGTACCCTGTCGGAAAATAGCGGACATTCTGAAAAATTTACCAATTTTAAAGTAGTTGGAAATCAACTGCTTTGAAACAAATGCAGCGTGTGAGTCTTTAATTCTTCATTTATTTAATTAAGCCTATTTAAAAATAATTCAAAAAATATTGTAGTGAAGATAAATTAGAAAGTTATTTAGTTGAATCCTATTAAAATTTTTTAAAGCCGCATTTTGCTCACTAAACCAATCCATGAATATATATAGTATATGTGTATAGTATATACACTGTACTCATAAAAACGCTCATCTGACAGCAGAAAGCTGTTGTGTCATTCACTTATAATTTCCAATAAAAACAGATGACGTATTGACAGCCGTTGACGAAAATATAAACGAAGAAAAAAAAAATATTAACGTGAGTAGTTTCTATATTCATAAAATTCTAAATATCTTTCTTAAGCTATTTTCCATATATTTCATAGCTTGATGGAATGAAATCTTTAATGGAAGAAAACCCAAAAACAAGCTTTTGGCTCTTTTGTCCAAGGACGTTATTATGAACTTTAACCTCGACGGAACACACGGAAAAAAAGAGTGAAGGCTTTTGCTAATTTTAAAGGTATGACTGTAGGCGAGCCCATAAAATGCGTGATACATAAAACATTTCAATTAATCCTTTATTATTTTTAGATGATTTTTTTATCGAAAACCAGGATTATTCGCAAGGCCATTCAGGCGGTAAAGAAGCAATACCTTTACGAAGTATGTATGGTATGCAGAAAAACTCAATTTGGTTACTTAAAAAACGTGTAAGCGTAGGTTAAGTTTATCAACAAAAAAAGAACTGAGTTCTTAACTTAGTTAAAACAAACAAGTAAAGAAGTGGCTAAGTTCGATCGAACTTTATATACCCGGCGCACGCTTTCAGCTAAATCTTTAAATTAATAAGGCAGAGACTAAGTTCGGGCAAAACCGAACTTGATGTAAGCCTCTTTTTCAAAATTTTCATTTAATCGGATTTCTTGATTTATTACAAGCCCACATACAAAATTTGAGCAAATTAGCTTCACTAGAGTCTCCGATTTTTACGAGTTTCAAAAACTTACTGGGTCTGGCCCAATTTTAGTGATTATAAAAATACTGCTTATTTAGACATAATAAAATATATGTACTAATTTTGAGCAAAATCGATAAAGGATTTCCAGAGATACATACATATGAACTCTTAAGTGGGCGGTACCATGTACCGTTTCCAAAATGTTCATTTAAATGGATTTGTGGACTTAATTCCAGTAGTTACTGAAGTATCAAATTATCATAGTTTTGAAAAATTACCGTTATATGGGAGATGGGCAAAATTTTCGTCCGATTTCAGGCATTTTCATAATCTCACCTAACTAGGTACAATCTAACATGTGTGCCAAGTTTAGACGAAATCGATAAAGTAGTTCCAGACATATACATATGATCTCAAAAGTGAGCGGTGACACGCTCCTTTTCCAAAATTTTCATATAGTCGGATTTCTGGCTAAAATACAACACCACATACTAAACTCAAGATATTTCGCTTCAACATTTATTGAAATGTCCGATTTTTAGTGTTTTCGAAAATTACCGTTATATGGCTTAAATATGAATAGTGTAATAGGTATACATAATTTGAACAAAATTGGAGGGGGTGGGTCGAGAGATATACATATGAACTCATAAGGGGGCGGTGCGACGCCCCCTGTAGAAAATTTTTATACAGTCGGATTTCCTGCTCGAATGCAACACTACATATCAAATTTGAGTAAATTAGCTTCCATAGCTACTGAAATATAGCAATTTTTGCTTTTTCGACAATTGCCGTTATATGGGAGGTGGGCATGGTATTGTCCATTTTCAATACCAACTTGCGCGTCTTGGAGTACCTTTCCGCAGATGCTGTAGAAGCTGCAAGGATTATGAAGAGGAAGAAACTGTTCTACACCTCTTATGCATTTGTCCAGCGCTAGCGAGAAGCAGGCTACGTTTTCTAGATTCACCCCTTTTTGGGGACCTCGGCGAATTAAGCGAAATAGACCCAAGTACTTGACAAGATTCGTCAAAAACTCAGGATGGTTCAGCAAGAGAGAGTGAGCGTTTGGATGGTGGTATCACAATGGGCCTCTATATAATAGCCTAAGTGTGTCGCTGAATAACACCTACCTACCTACCTAAACAATTCGCCATTTTCGCGCATTTTTCAGACTGGCTGTGAATGCAGAGATTATTCATTTTCGTCTCTTTTTTCGCTGTAAATACTCATATTTATGAGCGCTTGAGTGTATGAGTCGAATGAGTACCGCATTCACATTCGCGTCATTCGATTAAACAGAAGCCAGCCTCAGGTTTCGCTCAATCACTAGACACATTTTCTAACAAGTCTTGATGCACAATTACACTCTGCATTTGAAGACTCCATGAGAAATATTTTGTCTCGTTTAACTTCTCGATATTATACATGGAAAAACTCATCTTCACTAGGCTAGGTAAAAATCAACTTCAAAATTTGTTCGCATAACGGTTGTTTGTAACATCCAAAAATAATCTTGATAGATAAAGACTTACATATCAAAATGATCGGAATGAAAAGAGTAATCGATTAAGCCCTGACTATGTGTCCGTCCACCTGTCCGTGGCTCCGATTACTTGAGTAAAAATTTTCTTAACTTGGTACATAGACTGCCCTTTGGCTAGGGTAGGTAGGTATTAAAATTGGTTGAGAGCGGTCAGTAACCACGCCCACCTTCCATATAACGGAAGATTTGATAAATGCAAAATTGTATGTATCTCAATAACGGTGTTAGGTATCGTTTCTAAATTTGGTGAACATATAGTCCTCGATATCGCTGTTATTATAAAAAAAAATTAATTGGGCTATAACCACGCCCACCTTCCATATAACGGAAATATGGAAATATCCATTTGAACAAACTATTTAAAACTTAATATTTAGAGCGATTGTAAATTAAGAAACTTAATTTTTATGAAATTTTGAAGAATGGACATTACGACGCCCAATTATGAACTCATAAGTGGGCGGTGCCACGCCCCTGTACAAGGCGGATTTCCTGCTCGAATACAACACTACATATCAGATTTGAGCAAATTAGCTTCCATAGCTACTGAATTATAGCAATTTTTGCATTTTCGACAATTGTCGTTATATGGGAAGTGGGCGTGGTTATTTCCGATTTTGCCCATTTTCAATACCAACCTGCTAGAATACAACACTACATATCAGGTTTGAGCAAATTAGCTTCCATAGCTACTGAAATATAGCAATTTTTGCATTTTCGACAATTGTCGTTATATGGGAGGAGGGCGTGGTTATTGTCCGATTTTGCCCATTTTCAATACCAACCTGCTCTGGGTCAAGGACAATCTACCTACCGATTTTTATTGAGATATCTCAATTTATTCAAATTATCGTCTGCACGGACGGACGGACAGACAGACATTGCTAAATCGACTTCTCTTTTATTTGTGAGCATTTTGGTATATATATGTATGTCTATATCTATCTTGATTCCGGTATGCTGTTACACGCAACCGTTATGCGAACAAGGTTATAATACCCTTGTACACAAGTGCATTGGTATAAAAATACATATGTATGTAAATATATTTTATAAAAACTGTAAAATAAAATGCGTTTTTAAGAAGTTGGAAAAAAAACGTATAAGTAATACTTATATCATAGAGTTTAAAATAGTTGTAAACAAAGCAGTTTTAAGATAACTGGAAATAAACACATTTTATTGCAGTTGTGAAAAGAGTCATTTTAATGTTTTTTCTTTCAAATATAATTGAAAAAGGGTTGAAATTAAATGCAGAAGCGGATAATTGACTTGAGCCTAGGACAACGCCATGTTAATAAAGGTAATTGATGACAAGAAAATAGAATAAAATTTAACCACTTATACTTAGAAAAAAAAGACTTTTTAAATTGTTTTAAAAGTACTTTGATTACCGACAGGGTATCTTGATGTAGTATTACACACACGCATGCATGTATGAAGTGGTTACATGCATATATGTATATGCATACGCGGATAACGAGTCGGGTATAAACACGGTTCCGCGGGTTTCCACGAAACTATTTTCCACCGATTTTCTCTTCTCTAACGAACTACCATAGCGTCAACATCATTGAGCGACCACCCAAGGCAATATTTTGTATCTAATAAAATCTCAATAAAATCATATTCACATTACTATTCAAAAAACTCTTTCTATTTCTTTCATCGAAAATACGTCGGTGCCATTTGGGAAACTTGCCCAACTTGCGCACCGTTGTTCATGGTCCTTGCACGAGTTAAGGCTCTGCGTAGAGAAAATAATAAAAAATATATTTTCCAAGCAAGAGCTCTTAAATTTAATTCCGTTTATTTATAATTGAATTCACATTTGGATGCTTTCATCTATTTGTACTATATATTTCTATTAGTTGATAAATATTGCCTTTGATTATAATTGTATTTGAAAAGTGTTTACATATTTTGTATAATGTTATCATGTTGCTATTGTCTCTTATGTAAGGAAACAAAGAGTCGTGTATATGGGGCATTCCGCGCCAAACCAAACAAGTTTTGGCAGTCATATCTCCGATTTCTTTTATATTTTGAGGGTCGATAAAGTGACCCGAGAAATGAAGTAATTAAAAATGTGAGCTTTTTTATGCATTTCTGCAATAGTTATGCTATAAACAAAGGAACATTTCGAAAACTTATAAAAAAATTAAAAATACAATATCAAGAGCTCTGAGTGTTGCGCAATTTTTAACTACTCTATTAGACGGTGAACTCATACACTGTGAGAGTTATAAACTTTTTTATACAGGAATGCGAGCCCAAATCGTGTAGCTGACTTACGGATCGATAAATATAAAATTTCAGTTTTTTCATATCTTACATATTTCACAACTCACGCAATATGAAATTGTGAAAAAAAATCATACTTACATAGATACACATTGTTGATAATTTGCCATTTATAGAAATAATTTTAAAAAAATTTCTTCACAAAAAAAATTTTTTGATAAACTAATATTAACTTTTTACAAAAATGCCATCTTCCAAAAATCCGCAAAATGCAATAGTCCATGAGTTTTGTGCAAATCATATATGTATGTATACCAATTTCTGGTGTGAACTCTAAATGTTATCAAGTTAGGCATTTTTCGTTGAGTAAAATGTGTCACTATTGCCAAAATTCATAAAAAAAAGCTGAAATTTTTAATTTCTTAATTTCTAGGGTCACTCAGTCGACGATCAAATCGGAGATATGACTGCAAAAACTTGGTTGGTTTGGCGCGGAATGCTCCATATATACGATATAGAAATATAGTTATGTGTGCATATTCAGAATTATGAATGTATGACGGGCACTAGTGTTTTTGCTAAGGTCCAAATATACTACAAAAAGCACACGGTGTTCCAAAGGAATCCTTTCGTGTTCAAGCTTATCAACTCTGAAAAATATCAGAAACGAACCGTATTTTGGTTCATCGGATATATAGTTTAAATACGACCATCATTATAATAGATAATTCAAATTCAATGTTTTAAGAAGAAAATAACTAATTTAGGGATTTCTGACATTTGTTATTTGCTCACGAAAAAAAGTTTCTTAAAAATTATTTTAGTTAACCAGCTAAAAACGTACCAACACTTTTCTTTTACAATTTTTTATTTTGAAATTAATGTTATACATATATTTAAATTATTTAAAACCCTTTCCGAACTCCGACAAAAATGCCTGTGTATTATGCGTTCAGCACGTGGCTCCCATATCGTAGTTTAGTCAAGCTTTAAAGTGCAATTGCACACATTGAGCACATAAAAGCATGTTAAAAAATGCTATTAAATATTACTTCGTATTGGCGCTATGTTTTTTTTAAAAGTGCGGCTGATATAAAATTGTTTGCGTTTCTGGTAATTTTTTAAACGTGTGGTTTTCAATGAGGCAATACTTTTTTCGGAGTCAGTCTTTTCGACAGCTGTTACTTGATTTATACTCAGTTTGGTTTACTATTTTATAATAAACAGACTTACTTCGGAACAACGGTTGCAAATCGTGCAAATTTATTACCAAAATAATTGTTCGGTTGGCGCGACGCATCGCGCGCTGCGACCAATATTCGGTCGACATAATCGCCCAACATGGATCGGTATCACACAAAGTTTACTCCAGTGGATATTGCCCATCTTCAGAGATGCCGTACAGTGTGCACCGAAGACGCTATAGCTGCTGTAGAGCATAGTATCGAAGAAAACCCGAATGAGTCCATTCGCCATCGCGCGCAACAATTGGAGACACTTTATATAAGATTTTGCGGAAATATCCTGGTTTGAGGGCTTACAAAGTCCAACTCGTGCAGGAATTGAAGCCGAACTACAAGCCATTGTTAAGACGCCGTTACATCCTCAAAAAATCAATGTTTGGTGTGCTCTATTGGCAGAGGGAATCATTGGTCCATATTTCTTCAAAAATAAAGCCAGCCATAAAGTTACAGTCAATGGGGAACGTTATAGATATAGAGTCAATGCATTTTTCGTGCTTGAATTGGAGGATGTTGCTGTGGACGACCTTCGGTTCCAACAAGACGGCGCTACATGCCATACAGCCAACGAAACAATCAATTCATTGAAGGAAACTTGTGCTGAGCGCATTATCCCCCGTTGTGGGCCTGTGACGTTGCCTCCAAGATCGTGCGATTTAACACCGCTGGACTATTTTTTGTGGGGTTATGTGAAGTCGCTTGTCTACGCAAATAAGCCCGAGACGATTGACGCCTTGGAAGAGAATATTCGGCGCATTGTTGCTGTCATACGGCCCCAATTGCTGCAAAAAGTAGTCAAAAATTAAGCCTCTCGGCTGGAATTTATGTGAGCCAGCCGCGGCAGTTACTTGCCCGAAATCATTTCAAAACATAATGGAAACCCCTTAACTTTATAATAAAGCTAAAGTTTTGGCCATAGCATTAAATTGTATGCGTTTTATTTCTTCTTTAAAACCACATGTCCAAAAAAACACCCTTTATATGCTTCGGTTATTTATGAAACAAGCGAGTAATATTGCATTAATGCGATGATCATTTAAAATATAATAAAATCGGTGATTCTTAGAAGAAAACCGATTGATATTAATGCTTAAATGACCGTGCGATTACTATCGAAGTGTTCGATATTGAAGTGGCGCTGCATATAGACTATTTATTTATTTTGTATTTAGTTTGCTTTTTAATTTGATTCTAGCTAGTGCTATTGCAATCGCCAAATTTTGTAGAAAAAATTCAGCACATTTTCATCAAAATATAAAATTTTTCCAATAGTGTTTCAAAACAGATGCCCAGTATTTTGTGTGAAATATATGCCACGGTCACTGAATGTTTTATTACTTATGATAAAAAAGAATGCGGGTCTTTAATTTAAGAATTCTAGGTATTCGTTAGCTGTAAACAAAAATATCTACATATCAATAAAATAAATTGCGCAATTAATCCAAGTAAAAACATATTATATTTATATAATGTGTATAAATTGATTAATAGGATATAAATTGAAGGCGGTTAAAGTTTTTTGCATTATTTAATATAAAATATTCTTGCATTGCAAAAAAGTTATATTAAATAAAAAGATTTTCCTACACGCATTAATGCAAACCATGATTATCTTTTATTTCTAAAGTACATAAATATATTTGTGGCCAAAAGCAATAACCACTCTAATCCACTTAGTACTAAATCGAGTTAAATGCGCTGCCGTTGTCTGAAGGTCCTATTGCTTGCGTTTGTGAAATCTGTATTTCGCCAAATATTTCATTTAGGAACTTATAGACGAAAGTATTTTGCCTTCTCCATTACGCTAACATTACAATCCAAATGTTAAAAACGTTTTTCCTCCAATTCAGCCTTTTTAACTTAAGTGGTAAAAGTTTTTGACCACAGATATATTGTTAGCCCTCGTGAGTTTTGTATTTCTGTAAAAATGTGTTGCATCCCCTAAAGAAAAATGAGTGTATTGCATGAAGTTTCAATATATATGTATATATGTATATGTATGTACCTGACAGCGGCGCATGCCTGATTTTCACTAGATAATATTTTCAAATTGAATCAATAAGCATTTTTTATTGTAGTTTTAATATATTGGGAGAATTTGATAATTGTATGCACATAAAGCTATTAACTAACTAGCATTTGAATGGAATTTTGTTTTGTCCGCGCATTACTTCAAATACATATCCATTTTAATTTATCTGACGAGATATATATATATGCATGTAGTACATTAGTTTTATATACAGTAATATACCCAAATATGTACAAGCTCTTCCAACCTATGTTTAATTACTTTTTGACCAAGTTATGCACTTTTTTTGTATGTTTCTGTTTTTAAAATTCACAAACGCACCATTATAGTCTGTATTTTCCACAGCACTTATATAAATTCGATTAAAGCCGATTTTTGCAATAGTATTGTTTATATTACTTTAGGAATTATTAAATATACCAATGGCTACAATTTTTTTGAGGACATTACATTAACAACACATCGTTTTTGTGACCACTATGCAATCCTTTAGTCTATTTTAGAATTTTTACTGGTAAATGTTGTTATCAACCAAATGATCAACCATTTACTACACAAGTTAGCTACACAATAAAATGCAAAATTGTAAGAAATCGCAGCAACAGCATCGGGGGAGACATTACACATACATACATACATATATACATACTAGTGATGTCAATTTTGGGCATTTTATTGATCCCTTTAGAGATCCCGAATACAAAGGAAAATTTGATTCGTAATTTTTAATTTGTCAAAAATGTAAATTCATGTATTTATATTGGTCTTTTCAAGAACAAAAAAGAAATTAACGAAAAATTTGACACACATACAAAATAATTTATACTTCAAGTATAAATATACAAATTTGGTACAGAAGCAAATGCACCTACATAAAGTCAAATTATTTTTAATCACCAGTTGAGACCAGTATTAATTATTAATATATTACCATTCAGTAAAAAAAGCAATACATCAAGTAAAAATTAAATACATCACCCATTCCATTTTGAGCGAGGCAGAATTATTCCTTATTTT
This sequence comes from Philophylla caesio, assembly GCA_963971545.1. Lineage (NCBI taxonomy): Eukaryota > Metazoa > Arthropoda > Insecta > Diptera > Tephritidae > Philophylla > Philophylla caesio. Next base: position 62,516,314 of record OZ020605.1, read on the forward strand.
GATCAAAACGCAATCTCTAAAAAATAAAAGCCTAAAGTATGATGTCCTTCAACCTGGACTAAAATGTGTTGCCTTTAAAAACAACAGTGGAGAAGCACTGCTGCGCCTCAATACTTTTTGATTGGTATGTCAACAAAAAGTTAAATGCTCTCTGTAGGACATGGCTATAACGCCTCATTACAAAATATATCAGTTTATTTTACTAATCCTTCCGATAAATTGTTTGCCTTTTGATTATTGGACAATTGTGAGCTGCTCGTTGAAACTTGATGCAATTTATCTTGGAGACTTTCTGCCTTATCCAATTCAAGTACCTCTTCGTTAGTTTTAATAACACCGCTTTCATAGTAAGGCTCATTTTCTACTCGACGAGGATATTCTGGACCTCATTTATAATGGCAAGGGCAAAACAAAGCCTTTACGGAGTTAACAAGCCGTGTTATTTCTCGTATTGTGTTACCGAAATACAACAGTTGTAAACTTGTTGTTTTTGTTTCGCATGTTAAATTTTGTTATTTCAATACAACTTTGAAAGGAATGTTTAGTTTGTTATTTGTGTGTTTTATTCTGTTTTAAATCATTTGAGGTTTATTTTTGTTTGAAAAATTTTAAATTAAAATTAAATGGAAATGTGCGTATACATATCTTTAAGAAACCGACGTCTCATATTTATTATAAGCGGCTTATTGCTGATTAATTGCCTGAATACCACGTACAATCACAAACGAAATTGCACAGTGCATTTATACGTTGAACTATTATTTTAATAGCGTATTATAGAAATACGACAAATAACTCGGATTGTGAACTCTCTAAAGGCTTTGTTTTGCCCTTGAAAGGACAATTTTTATGAATGATACAAAATTTAAAAAATAAATTGCTATTAAAGTCACTGTTTCCTGCAATTTCGGTATTTAAATAGATCTATCCCGGAATATTCGGGTGTTAAAAAAAGACGGGACCCCGAGTTTTTAATACATACATACATACTTATGTATACAAAGTACGTATTTATAGTGAGAGCAACCTAAGCTAGTTATACACAATGCAGCGAAATAGGGTAGGTCTTGTTTGATTTTGCCCAAGATGCAGTGGATTACAGGTGATGCATTCCTGGGTACCGCTACCTTGGTTTTGACGATTTTGACAATAATCAAGTAAAAGTAAAAAAAATGTATTTCGATAGTCCGGTCAACACAACCCTTTTCTTTTAATAATCGGTTTCTATAAGTAGTTTTGCTCAATTGTTCCAAAATTGAATCACTTTTCTCTCTTTCCTTTCGTCCTTATTTTTCTCATATTATTTGCTTACTTTTACTTCAGATATGTAATTGCTTCTGGAAAGGCTCAATTTTGTAAACTTTCATTCTTATTAGGTAAAGTCATTTCGTCAAACAGCCGCCAAAGCTACAACCATAGCTGTTATTTCGCACAGAAATAGGTAATTTTATGAAACTAGAGAAAGTCAGATAGGAAAAACTAAAATCCCTCCATTTCACAAGGAGAAACTCATAGAAAACCAGAATCAGATGAATGCGCCAGCAGTATGCCAATCAGCCGCAAGCACAGCAATTCTTAAAAACTGTTAAAGCGATATTTTTAATGGAGTGCACAAAGAATCATGTGCAAATGGTCTTGCATTATTGAATTTGTAATTCATCATGGCAACATAACAACCAATGTATATGGTTTATTTGTAGTTGCAAAGATTCAAGACCATTGGCACAATACAAACGCGTTTTAGGAAGGAATAAATTATGTATAACAATATCAAGTGCGTCTTGTATGCGTAATGCGTTTCATACGAGTACTAAACACAAGGAACATATGTACTTGTACATATATACATATATGCATCGTAAGGACTGTAACATATCAGAGATCGATCAGTTTGCCACTTGTATTCGGTACTTGGACAAATCGTCAAATTTCTTTAAATTTATACCTGTTGAATAGTTATCTAAGGTATCAATTACTTACACAGGGGAACAAAAATATTTTTTTTCAGTAGCAAAAGCTCATTGAGTCAATTTAGTTACATATGTTTATGAAATACATTGCCCATAAATTTCATGTTTAATAAACCGCTATATTCGGAACAGCTAATTTATGTGCACTGCCCTGCGTGGTAGCTAAAAATTAGCTTATAATTATTAACCTTAATAAGTTTAAATTTTTGGTACATTTGGCCACATTAGCTTAAGCATTTTCACTTAAACGATTGACAAATAGTTCTTGCATTTCTTCTAGCTTACGCTCTCTCCCTTCATACTTACCTGCTGTTTGTACATATGCATATGCAAATTAGCATACATACATACGTAGGGTCTCAGTAAGCATAGTTTTTGTATTTTTTGCTTTATATTTTTTTGACATCTATAGCGTGCAACTCTCTGCATTAATTGTTTTTTGCACAGCTAAGGGCACAGTCGCGTAACATTTGGATTGTAAAATTAAAACCTTTTAATAAACTAAGTAATAAATAAATTTGAGAAATTGAGCGTTTAATATTTTTAACAGCCGTAGTAGCAAAAAAGCTTTGCTAGCTCAACACGCTCTATAAAAAATACACTTTTCCTATGTATCTTCCCTCTTAAATAGTTCAAGAGCTTGTTGACAAATTAACATACTTGGGTCTTTTTAAGTTATCTGCTCAACGTCAACATTCATCATAAGTTTAAGTTATCTATGAAAAACTATTGCACACTTCAATATACATATGTAAGGTGGCAACACTAAACGTCTGTCTCATATGGCAACGTTGGGAGGGAGAGAGTTCTAGCTGAGTCACCACGAAAAGCAGTCAGACATTTTTGAACATTAATTGAATTGTACTTTTTACTTTGTTTTTACATTGTACAAATACATTTTAATAATAATAATTCACACCATCAATTATTACATGGAGGCTCAACCGTGCGCATATCGGAAACTGAACAGAACGATACATTCCGCGAAAAAAGGAAAGCCGCTGCAAAAGAGGATTACAGAAAATAAATTTGACATAGAAAAATCAGGTCAGAAAGGTAAAATAACTCAGAGAGGAGGCAGAGCAGACGAAGAACGCAGTAGTCGAATTTTAAAAGAAATAGAAGACAGCGACAAGTTAAAAACAGCAGGAATAGAGCAATTCAGCGAACAGGGCAGCAGAACCGAAGCCAGAAACACCAGAAAATTTGAAACAGCAGTAGCAGAAACAGCAAAAATAAAGCAATTCAGCGAAATAAGCTGCAGAACCAAAGCTAGTAGCAGCAGAAAATTATAAACAGCAGAAGCAGAGGTTGCAGTAGCAGTAGAAACAGCAAAAGCAGTAGATTTAGAAGAATCGAACGTAGAAACAGGAGCCACGATAAACGAAGGCGAAAGAGAAATGGCAACCAACGTAGGTAGCGGCGATTTCAGCGAATTAATCAGCACGTTGACACATTGAGCAAAGCGGCAGAAATAATGTAACAGTTGATCATTTTTCAAAAGTAGTGCCAGAATATGACGGCACGTCAATCCCTGTACGTCAATGGCTCAGCAGCTTTGACGAAAATGCAGATGCAATTGCAAGACTGCAAAATTGTTGTTAGAAACAGTGACGGTTTCAACCTACGAATCATTATGCGAAGTGTTGATTGAAGAGTTTGACACAAAGCTGAGCGGTAACGAAGAGCACAAAATGATAAGAGAAAGACGAAAGGAACAATCAGTGAATTTCCATGAATATGTTTTAAGTATACGAAAAATTGCTGCAATGGGAAATGTAGAAGAGGAATCAGTTATAAGATATATTTCTGATGGTCTGCAATTGCGTGATGATCTGAAATATATTCTTTACAGGGCACCAACATCAAAAGAATAAGTTAAGCGCTATTAATTGGTAGAGACGTTGGGAAAAAGCTAAATACCTAACAAGCGTTAACAGGTATTACAGTACTTAAATAACCGAAACAAAGACGATAAGGGTAGTAAAAGAAGCGAAGGTAAACATTGCTTTAATTGTGGTTCGCACAGCACAATCGAGCAGATTGTAAAGAGCCAACAAAATGGTTTAATTGTAATGGCTCAGGGCATATGGCTAATAATTGTGTAGAAGCTAACAAGACCATTAATTTAGTAAGCCAAACTCGTGGTAAATTAATAAAAATAAACAATAACTAAATTTCGTGCCTTGTTAATACTGGAGCGAAAGTGTCGTTGATGCGAAAACGGAAGTATGAAGAAAAATTTGGCGACTGTGAAATGGGCAAAAGTTTTGCAAAGCTATATGGTTTGGGAAATATTGCCACGCCAGTATTGGGCAAGTTTGAAGCGCAAGTCGAAGTATACGGGTTAAGCACACGACACACTTTTCTAGTTGTACCAGATACGATGATAAATGTAGATGCGATTATTGATTTCGATTTTATTCAAAAGTTTACCGTCATTTTAAATGTAGATGGAAACAGTTGTGTGCAGCCGGCTACATGTACGAATGCAGAGCAGGTGCAAAACAATATTTACATCGTTGTTGAATGAGGGGCAGACTTTGATGTAGAACCGCAATATAAAGCAGTAGTTACGTGGTTATTAGAAGATTATAAACCATCGAATGTCCCATTGCATTGCCCAGTAAAGCTGAGCATCATACCCAGTGGTAGAAATATATCATTTCGCGAAAGCCCTAGTCGGTTGTCGGAGGCACAGCGGGAAGTGGTTCAGAATCAGGTCAATGAGTGGTTAAAGCAATGCATAGTGCGAGAGTCAAATTCAGAGGTAGCTAGCAAGGTAGTGTTGGCAAAAAAGAAAGACAGTGCGTACAGGTTATGCGTTGATTTTCGCAAGCTGAATGCTTTAGTGCTGAAAGACAGATTCCCCGTACCAATAATAGAAGAAGTTATTGAAAAATTGCAAGCTGCCAGATACTTTACCGTCATGGACCTGAAGGATAGTTTTTTTTACGTTGAGGTTGAAGAACGAAGCCGCAAATATACAGCGTTCGTGACCAAGGAAGGGTTGTTTGAATTCAACTAATCACCATTTGGTTTTTGCAACTCCCCAGCGGTTTTCATACGATTTATAAACTACGTTTTCAGACAGTTAATAAATGAAAACATAATGGAGATATACGTCGATGATATTGTAGTCTTTGGACAATTGGCTGAGCAATGTTTGGAAAATATGTGAAAAGTGTTAGCGCTAGCGCAAAAGTTTGGTCTACTGATAAATTGAGCAAAATGTATATTTTTAAAAAAGAAAATTATTTGTATGGGCCATAAAATTAAAAAGATGGGTTTGTATGGCCGTGACAAGAAAAAAATAAAGCAGTAAAGAATTTCTTTTTGCCGAAAAACGGGAGAGGGGTACAAGCTTTTCTCGAGCTGACGAGATATTTCCGTAAATTTGTGCGAGACTATGCGATCTTAACTAGGCTTTAATGCAGTTACTTAAAAAAATATGCCTTATCAAGATCGACACTGAAGAATTGCAAGCCATAGCGAAATTGATTAGTACAAGAACCAGGATTAAAAGTTTTTAATTATAACATAAAGACGCAGTGGCATGTTGATGCAACCAAGAATAGATGTTTCATTCAATATAGAGCATCGCGCAGGAAACAGAATGAGATATGTAGATAGATAGTTTAAGTCGGTACCCCGTGATGATTATAACATCTGAAATACAAGCGCAATTTCGGCGAGCACAAAAAGAAGACAATCAGTTGGCAGCAGCGACTATATTTTCAAAAATCAATTAATTTACAAACAGATAGATGGACAAGAACTGCTGGCAGTACCTAAAAGCATGGAAAGAGAAATTATCATAAATGCGCCTAATTTTGGTCATATGGGCTTAAAAAAGACAATACGTTAAAAGTATTTCATACCACATTTGGAACGCAAATTAAATCAAATAATTTCAAACTGCATAGAGTGCATAACGCATACTCGTAAGTTAGGCCGGCAAAAGGGTTACTTACACTGTATCGACAAGTGTGACAAACCGCTTTGCACTCTACACGTTGATCATTTGGGAATGTTAGACACCACTTCGAAAAGTTACAAATACATATTTGCCATGGTTGACGGATTCTCAAAATTCACTTGGCTTTACCCAACAAAGACAACAGACGCGTTAGAAGTTTTAAGACACTTAAATTCTTGGGTAACGATCTTCGGTAGTCTGCAACGAGTTGTCAGTGACAAAAGTGAAGTTTTCACATCAAAGCTATTTAAAGAATACTGCGAAACGCACAAAATTGAACACGTCGTTACTACAGCTGATGTACCCAGGGGTAACGGCCAAATCGAAAGGGTTAACAGAGTAATTCTTCCGGTTTTGGCAAAAATGTCAGCAGCAGATTCAACTAACTGCTACAAGTATTAATCACAAGTACAACGAGCAATTAAGGCGCATGTACACTCTCCTACACAATTCACTCCATTTGAATGATACGGACGCAGAGTTACTAAACAGCTATTAACACACATTTGGTATTGGCTTAGCAAAATTGCTGTAGACGTTGACTTTAAAGTCGATAAGGTGTTTACTGACGACTAGAAGAAAATTTGAAAGTATAATTTTTTTTTTTTAAGAAATTGTTTGTTATTAAATTGAATTATTACATGTGTATTGATTTAGTAATGAAAATTAAAAGTGCAAAACAATTTGAAACTCTTGTAGAAACAGTTGTTGTCTGGACTCCACTTTTCATTGCTGGCTTAATTTTTTTCAGCCCATACATAACGCGGCTTTGTTGAATCGAAAATATTCTTCAAATCTGAAAAAAAAAAATTTTAACAACTAACATGAAAATATCAAAAATGCTTATACACAAAGTTTAAAGTGTTACAACTTGTTATCTTGCAAGCTAAATACATCAGAATTCTGCTTTATAATTTTTCTTTTTGCTGCAAGCTCTTTTTTGCTCTCTTCACTGCTTGAACTTGATGCATCAAAAACAAAGAACATTTTTTTGAGAAAATATCCAATTAAAATATTCACACGAATCTGAACAATGAAAACTTTTGCATAAAAATTGTAAAAAAAATAAAATTGTTTTCTTAAGGAAATCCCACATTATTGGGGACTCGTCCGGTAAGTTCTAATGAGTCAAAGTTTAAAAGGCCGAAGTTATATTGTAGTTTGAAATGCTTAAAAACTAAATTAGTGGGACTAAGTTTGCAAAAAAGCTAAAGTTTGTTGTATAGTTTATACAACTGGAAATTCGAAAGAATAACCAATGATTTTAAAATTTTGAGACTTTACCTCGAATTAAATGTTGTGCTTCGCTGGGAAGATCGAGTGTACCCAAATCGCTAAGCCGCAACCCTTTTAACAAAAGTAGGCTGGCAGCGTCACTTGTGTTAAAGACATGCGATATAGCAATGCTTCTCGGAACATACAAAATAAAGTTGACCTACAATAAAATTATTTGAATTGTTGAATTTTATTTCGGACGGATATGTTTCAGTAACAACATATGTGTATGTATATTTCACATTACCCCCACACGCACACTCACACACGTTCAGCATACTTATCTCACACCGTTTTAATTTCGTTCGGTTATTAAACGAAACTTGCTAACAATTCAAATGAAATGCGTAAATATATTAAGATGACGGTTTTCCGACACGCGAAGACGTGACGTGTTATTGTCCATGCGTGAAACAGGAAACCTTCAACTTGGTTCCGAAAACTTGCAACAACTGACCTTGCGATTTATTTATGGTTATCGCAAACACCAGAAGCACGGGAAATTGTAGGCGCTTAAAATCGAATTGGAAATCCGTTGGAATCATCAGTATATGCGGGATCAAGACATCCTCTTCTTTGTAATTTCCCTTAATGTCCTTGGCCCGATGACGTTATTCATTAGCTTTTTCACAGCCAGTCTCGTTCCATTGCACAGTCGTGGTGGATTAATGTTACGCAGTATGATCACAACTGATCCTAATTTTAATTTTAAATTGTGAGGTCGTAATACAGGCAATTCCAGTAAATTTAAAAAATGGGATAGTTGACTACGTCATCTTGGTTTGTAACTGTGTCAACTGATTTGTAAGAAAACAGCTCTCCTAAAAGAAAATTTTGAATATTCGGATTGAGATCATCGACCAACATTGCTCTTTCACTAATCCAATTAAATATGGTTGTTGAAGTGTTGTTCTATATGAAAAACTCGCTGAGGGTCCTGTTTTGAGTCGGTGAGTTGGTATCAACTGCGACCTTACCATTTCCAATAATTAATGACTGCTTTGAAAACACAATCGCAGTTTGATCTTGTTACAAAAACACTCGCATGTAAGTTGTTAATTGGAGTGTCTTAACGTGCCGCCACAAATAAGATGATTTTAGGCATGCGTTTAGTTCGTCAGCAACTGTGGATCGAGGAATAACTGGAAGAGTCTGACGAAAATCACCTGATAACAGAATAACGGCTCCACGAAGATCGTTTACCGTTCTGTCCAGTGCCTCCAGTGACCTCTTGTGGGCCATCATAAGTTCAACCCCAAACGATCAATTTGCATATATGAAGAGTCTTCGCCATGCGCTGTTTTTGGCGATGTTGCAAACTGGTGCTTTTAATTTGTATGTTTAGTGTTAGAATGTGCAGTTCGTCCACCTTCTAATAATGTTGCAACTATTCCAGATGAGCTAGAGCTACTTCATTTTACGATCTGATCTTTGACAATAGCAATACAATTGATACGTTTTTCTAGTCCCCCCGAAAGCATCAAGGAAGTAAGTTCTAGCAGATCCATGGTTTACAGCTTCTATCAAAGTATCATACGCAATCCTTTGTTGTGCATTTAATTGCGGAACATCTGAAAGGACTGTTTCAGTCAATAGTTCAGTATCGTACTGTTGTTCTCTTTGTAACTCGTGGTTAAATGCATCGCGCATGGGACCATTTGGTGCTGTCATGCCCAAACACGAGACAACTTTTTTGCCATCAATAAACACATATCTTCTATCATGTTCAATGTAGAACTGTTTATATGGGAAAATGAAATTGTTGTTTTAGCTATATTCCTCGCAATTTTTCCATGTTTTCTCACCTTTTAAACCTTTCCTGGACTACAACAAACATTTCAAAACAAAAATCTGCTAAATCGGCCCGGCCATTCTCGAGTTTTAGCGAGACAAACGAACAGCAATTAATTTTTATATATATAGATTATCAAACTCGTCAAATTTGATATCTCTTTTTTGAAGGGTGATGGACCACAACAAATCACAAAATATACCCCAGGGTTGCATATTCTCTAATGGTGCTACCTATTTAATGACAGAAAACAGATTATTAAACATTTGTGAGACAACAAAATAAGACTTTGTTAAGGGACAAGACTATAAGAAAATAAACTTCTGAAGAGCGAAGTGACTATAATATCGATTAAGATTGCAAGTTAGAATGCAATATAATAGCGAAAGGCTCAATGAATAAAAATAATAACCAAAAAGGAATAAATGAAAAAGATAACTCATAATGTGTTGCACAGAAAAGTGCCAAAACAAAACAAATAAATCATCATAACTATAGAAGAATCAAAGTCGAAGCAACAGCACTAAAGACGCAGCTGATTCTCCAGATGTTTATAATCTTTGTTGACTACTTCATTTTTGGATTTTAACTGGATTTGAGTATGCAGCACCGGCAGTTCTAGTTAACAAGAAAGATGGCACCAAACGTCTTTGCCAAATCTTTGTTAGGTTTTCTTCGAAAAGACACTAAATTTGTGATGAGTGAGGGTCAGTAAATAGCTGTGAAAAAGTTAAAGCAAACGATGGTAGTACCTCCTTCTCTAATGTTATCTAGCCCACAAGCAGTTACTGATGTACAAATGGACGCTTCCAAATACGGATAAGGCGCAGTACTGCTACAACAACACTCTTAAAAGGGAAGCTTTCATCCGACAAATACTCAGTCAAGGAAGGTATTGTTCATACGAAAGTTTATTTAGACATTGAAAGAAAGTATACCGTTCGTTATAAAATAATAACAGATGGAAATCCTTTTGGTCCTTCAATGGAAAAAGTTGACATGCCGGACCGAATAATGAGAAGTCGCGTTTACTGCATTTTTATACCCGAGCGAACTTGTACTTAAGGGTATTATAACATTGTTCGCATAACGGTTGTTTGTAACAGCAAAAAATAGTCGATATAGATATAACCATATATGTACTGAAATGATCAGAATGAAGAGGAATCGATTTAGCCCTGAATGTCTGTCCGTCCGTCTGTCCGTGGTTACAATAACTTGAGTAAAAATTTAGCTATCTCACTGAAATTTGGTAAATAGATTTGGACAGAGCAATTTGGTATTGAAAATGGTCAAGATCGGTCAATAACCACACCCACCTTCCATATAACGGAAGTTTTTGAAAAATGCAAAAACTCCGTTTTTCCGGTATCTATTACAGCAAATTGAGTGAAGTTTAATATTTAAAGCGATTATGAACTAAGAAATTTTGAAAAATTGGCTTTGCCACGCCCACTTATGATAAAGTTTCCGTATGTCTATAACAATCTTAGGTATCGTCACAAAATTTGATTGACATATTTTCCTCGCTATCGCTATTATTATACAGTTTAAAAAGAATATTATGTATAATGAAAAGGCCAATATAGTAGCACAAAAGAAAAATATTGTTGTTGAATATAGCGATAAATCGTTATCAACTATGACGTTGATTCTGAGGAAGCTAGGATTATTCGTAGAACAACAGGAAATAGCTAAATTAGCAATATCTGCAGAAGACAAAATTTTCCAGTATATAAGCATGCAAGAATTTAAAGAAAAATGGAATAAGCTACAAAAAGAAATGAAAACTAATACAGCTAAATACACGCGGCACGATGTAATGTAAAAAAGCGCCGGTGTATTATATGAAAAAAGAAATTAATTTAAAACAAAGTTGAATTAATAGGAATCAGTGTGTGTTTATTGTGGTTATAATTGAGCGCTTTTTAGGAACAATATTACCTTCAAATGTGCACAAATGTGGTTGTTGTTGTTGGTGATGGTGATGGGGTTGATGGCTGGTAGTCGCTGCGGTTCAGTTGGCTTCTAGAATCCAATTGCCTGGTTTAAGCAGTTAGAATTCGGTTGAACCCCCAAATGCGGTAAATTTCACTGAGGGGAAATTCAACGAAGAGAGAGTAGTAACGGTACGCGAAATTTGTGTACTTTCATTGGAAAGTCTACTAGGGTGGTTGATCATATTTTTAATATTTAGGCCGGAGGCCTAAACATACCGACCCCCTTGCGGCAAGCAACACTCTTTCCAGCTCGCGACCCAGCCATCACACCCATTTACATATGAATTGAAAAATTAAAAATGTTGGCTATGTACATAAACGCAACTTGACATTACTGTACAAAAAGAGAAGTTAATGTTTTCTGGGCGCAGTGTAGTCCTGTCGCGACTTCCGGTCGGTTATCTAAAGTTAGGAAGAAAACGCTAGGAACGAAAAGAAAAGAAACTGACGTGGTTGAAACATTTCAGTGCACATATTTTTATTTTTATTTTTTATTTTTTTATTCAATGTTGGTGTATTTAATTTTTTGTTATGTTTACCTACATGTAGGTATATTATACAAATAACAGAAATTACAGTCGGCATGAGCCCGATAGCACGTATCCGAAGATAGTGCATTGTGCCAAGAGCGGGCCGAAAGAGTTCGGCAAAGCCCCAGGTACGATAATATCCGGGTAAACATCAACTCCCAAAACCAGACGTATCGGCGTCGAAGCATAAAATCTGGGATCTGCCAGCCTAATATGAGTGTATGCCGTTGCGAAAGCGGGGTCCACATTCTGCGATGGGCTGACGCGTCGGTAATTCGGCAAAACTGCTGCGTGTACTATTACCTGCTTATTTTGGCCGTGCTTCCCTCTCACCCGTAGGAAGCAGCCTCTTTGTCCTCCCACAAAAGTCTCCTCCAGACCTAACTCCCGAGCTAGGTCGGACGACATTATTGATGTGGACTCGCATGCATCTATTAATGCTCGTACTAGGTGGAGCCGTCCTCTTGCTTCCACCTTCACCACCGCTGTTGGAGCAATGGACGCGAATGGTCTTAATGTCAGCGGCATCGATTGCATTTCAAGACCGCTTCTGAATGACGCAGGGAGTTGGCGGGGTCTCATCATGCGGGTATCCCTTCTTTGGGTGCCCCGAGGCTGTATACGTAGTGGGCGGAAAGTCCGGGTTTCCGCTCCGCGTTGTTGTCGAGCTAGTGGACGTGGTCGGAAAGTCCGAGTTTCCGATCCAATTTCCTGGCGTCGTTCGTGAGAAAGGCGAGGTCGGAAAGTCCGAGTTTCCGATCCCCGCTGTGATGCTGGGCGGAAAGTCCGAGTTTCCGCTCCAGGCTCGGTTTCAGATTCTAGTTGGAGAGGCCTAGTCTCCGTCCCAGAATCCGTGGCAATAATGGACAGCACTTCGTCCATGGCCTCCTCATCGCTTACCTGCTGGCTCCACGACCTGCTTTCTTTAAAGTGGAGGGTGGTATGGTGCTTCTCGTTGCACCGTCGGCATCTTCCCTTGCTCGTGCACTCATCGGCTCTGTGTGAAATTGATAGGCAATTAGCACAGTAGCGACCTAATAGAGCTTCCCGTAGCCTCTCTTCGGGCGTTTTAGAGCGATAAACTGGGCATACGCGAATTGGATGCCTCTCGTCGCACAGATGGCACGGCACGCAGAATCGTCTGGGCTCTTGTTCGGCCTTCTTTTTGATCGCGGTGTAACGAGTCATTTTTTTCTGTAATTTATTTGCTCGATTTTATTGCGAGAAAAAATCGTAAGTTTATGCACGTATATTGTATTGTTGGGTGGCGAGTAGTACAATACATAATAAATAATTACGTGTGAACATTGCCTAATACATTGAACGTTTATTTTTTTTTTTTTTTTTTTTTTTTTTTTTTTTTAAAGTGTGGATCAGGCCTTAGCTGGGTTACCCATATTTTGTTAAGTTACATTAGGCCTGGCAACTCAGTTCTGGTGGGTTGGGTTTTACACACAGTGTTGTGCCTTCCAAGAGCTTAACTACTTTTGTTTTCAGGTACGTTCATTTGCCAACGTTTGTAAGTTATTTTCCTATTTCATATAAAGGGAATAATAGAGCAGCGGATTTCAAATTTTTATCTTTATATTGGTATAAAAAATATGATCGCGCAGAAAATATTTCGAAATATTCATATATGTGAGCAAGATTCACATCTCGTATTTGTTAATTTGTTTCGTTCTCAATAAGACCGTAAACGATCTCAACGAGGTGTGCTGAATTTGTATCAGCGACACCTGGCCTGCAACCCGAGGAAATTGCCTGAACGCGAGCAATCATCAAGCACTTCCTAACCATCAACAGATGGCGCCTGTGTCAATGCATAAGTTGTCGCGAGCTTGTATGAAAGGAAGTGATGCATTCAGACATCAGATCTGATTGGAAATCTGGATTCTACACCATTTATTTATGAGTCGATAGTTTGGGGTATATCGTATTTTTCTAATTGAACTTTTGTGTACTAAACACTTATGCCTTTGTTGTGAAGAATAGTACCCAAAGTTTATAGCATACCGAAATGGTAAAATGTGTATCGAAAATGTAAAATGTGTACCGAAAGGGTCAGTGTTCTGCAACTATGTTTACTTTTGATTCAGCAACACACCACAACACACTCAGCGGTCTTTTTCAATGGATAGATACATTAATTAAAGAAAACCACGAGGATGCGGCACATGGAGTACGTTAGTACGATTGGTATTTGTAAGTAACCTATGCTTATTTGAAACTATTGATGTTTAATTTTTATTTCTGAGCAGCGGAGCGCATGGAATGAAAAAATAATGCGAAAATATCACGAACGCCCATTTCTATGGTAGAAAAGATGCAACGGAATTACGTTCAATAATCAATCTTTTCGCAGCGGATGGATTTGTCGATTTTAATAGCCCAACGCCGGTTTGGCAACTGGTGGGAAATTCAGTTCTTATTATATCGCCTGTCAACTGACACAGGGCAAATTTCGTTTGCAGCCCTCTGGGTCAGGAAAAGTCCAGGTTTTACGAATTTATATTTTATGTCACCTTAAGAGTGATTTAGGCGAACCGAAAAGCATTGTCTATACGGATTTAAGTGGCATTGGCAATGCGGAACACAAGCTGCATTTACGTATAATCAAACGAACTTGGAAACAATATACAACCAACACATATATAAGCATTACCATTCAATTTTCCTTCCACCAGTATGTGCAAATGTTGTTAGTTTCTTTAGTGTGAGGATAATGTGACTTGCCGTTGGTGTCTCCTGCTGTCCTTGCTCATGGTGCCAGAGGAATATATGGATATGTGCCCATATACATACATGCGTATATATATGTATATAAATAACATTTTGTATTTTAATAACAAAACTACTTTTCTTTCTAGACAACAGATTCTTTCATGTCTTTGAAGGCGTTCAATCACAAGGCGGCACCTAAAATAATGGAAAAAACTATCCGTGAGTACTTTTAGTATCTGTCCAACTGATGGTCAACGAATCCGAGTCTTTTATGGAGAGTTTATCGTTCCAAAGAGTCAAACGAGTGATAACAGCAGTTGATTCGCAGCCGATGTTTGATGGAGTTAAGGTAATAGTAACTGCATAAACAATAATTTACCCCCCTTAAACTCAAATCAGACCTAACAAAAAAACCACTGTCGTCATAGCCAGTATTGATTTTAACTATGTCGAAATTGTTCGTGATTTATAATCAGACCGATGATGACCAACCGCATGCGTACCTTTCGACATTTGTTCTTAAGCCTGTGGGCGGTAGATGCGTCGTACAACTTAATATTTTCAGACTATCGACAGTTAACTACCCAACTATTGCTATGATGAATGGGATATCATTTTTATTAAACTTTGCCATTTATACATACATAAGTGTTTCCAATTCCAATTGATTCTTATGTATGAATATTATTCATAAAATTTTGAAGCAACGCGTTATCACATGTGTGCAAACCGGTTTGTTCGCAGTTCGTGTACATTTGGGTAAAAGCTAAGGTTGGTGCTAAATCGACAAAAAGCATTTGAAAAACGCCAAATTCGTACAAAAATAATTTGGAGATATATAGGAGCTAGGAACAAAATCCAGATCTCTTGACATAATTTTGTAAATCACGAGCTAGGGAAGTTATATATGAATGCAAGGGCTAGCAAATATGTGACCATGCGAGGCAATCTTCCAAAGTCGTCGAAATCCAAAGATAACCAGTACCCTGTTGGACCCTGGCTTTTAGCGTTGTTTATCTTCGTGGTTTGCGATTTTTCAAATAAAACAGTCAATTCGAGCAGCGTAAAAATATCATCCAGCTTAAATAGTTATTTAATCTTAAATGCATTGAATATAACCCAATCGTATAAAATTGCCATGGATGAAAAATAGTTAACTGATTACACAAAAGTAAATCTTATACTTCAAATTTGTATTAATTCTCATACGCTATAAGTTTGTATGCTAAATTTTGTTTCGCATATGTACATAATATACCGATCCGTTGCATGCAGTCTTATCCCCATAAAGATCGTCCGCGGACAATACGAATGTGAATTCGTTATCTTCGCCACTTCTAATTTATGAGCGTAATCAAAATTAAAACCTTAACGTCGTTTTTTATGATTGGATTTGATTTTTCGAGCTTTGACTTATATGCACCTAATTGGCTATAATATGCTCGACAATTCAGCAGTAACTTCTAAGCTTATTCCAGTTATGTAATTTTGTGTAAATATGATTAATATATAAAATTTTTTGTTTTTTTGTATAAAGTCTAAATAATAATGCAGAAGGGTTGCTAAATTATTCTGGCCGTTGTCTTTTAATCCAAAAAAACCATTTAAACTGTCGCCGCTATGATACCGATTAATATTGTAACGATTAGTTGAGAAGAAAAATCTTTTAAAAGGTGCCTAAGCATTCAATTGATATGCTTGTCTTTTTTCATGAAAATTAAACGCGAAAATCAACCGAATGTCTTCTCCTTTTCTACTTCGTCTTTCCCTTATTCTCGTGAATAAATAAATCGGATTTTCTCATATTTCTCTTTTATGAAGATGGGTTTAAGCGTTAGCTTCATTTGTACTCTTCTGAGGGTGCTCTGGGGACTACGGAAGTGGAATAGTTATGTATTTAGTTTCGAGGTCGAATTTGCAGATTTAAAAGAAGTGGAATACGGAGGTAGGAGAAGTTTTAATGGAAAGTTGTTTCGTTTTCTCTATCTTCACTGCAAGGGGGGAGTAAAACCAATTTTACAATCGGTCTCGTAATTTGACCTTTTGCCGTGTCGATGTCGACAACTCGTACTCGATCGTCAGCTCCTCGATGTACTTGGGCGACTCTACCTAATCTCCATTCGTTAGGTTGCAGGTTTTCCTCCTTAATGACGACTAGGTCCCCCTGTTGCATGTTAGACTGGGGATGTTTCCATTTGTTCCGCTTCTGTATTTCAGCCAAGTATTCCGTTTTCCACCTTCTGCAAAAGAGCTGATGGAGAGCTTTAAGTTTCTGCCATCGATTTACGATGGATGCAGGGTGCTCATTAGCGTCAACTTCTGGTGGAGCAAGAAGATGTCCGCCAGTTAGAAAATGGCCTGGAGTAATCGGCTCCAGATCTGACGCTTCGTTCGAAGAGGGACTTAATGGCCGGGAGTTGAGGCATGACTCAATACGGCACAAAAAGGTGCTGAATTCTTCGAACGTATATTTTTGGTTTGAGGCGATTTTTTTGAAGTGGGATTTGAAGCTTTTCACTCCTGCTTCCCACAAACCACCCATATGAGGAGCTGCAGCCGGTATGAAATGCCAATCTACTGCTTGATGGCTGTATTTCTCGATGGTACGGTTGCGTACTTCAATTAAAAATGCTTTGAACTCCGATCGTAGAGTTCGAGAGGCTCCGACAAAGTTAGTACCATTGTCGGAGTATATGTTTCTCGGACATCCTCGTCTTGCAACGAATCTAGCCAAGGCGGCTAAGAAGGATGCGGTACTTAGATCACTCGTCGCTTCCAGGTGAATAGCTTTTGTCGAAAAGCAGACAAAAAGGCAAACATAGCCTTTTGAAATCCGGCAGCCTCTACCTCTATAGGACTTAATCTCGAAAGGGCCTGCGAAGTCCACACCAGTGTTGGTGAACGCCCGCGAAAAGGTGGTGCGTTCTGTAGGAAGCGTGCCCATAAGTTGCGTTTGGGAACGTTTTTTGTAGATCGTACAAATCTTGCAGCTATGGATAATGGATCTAATCATATTCTTAATATTTGGAATCCAATATTGAGTACGAATCAGGCGCAGCATAAGCTGATTCTCCCCATGCAATGAAATCTGGTGGATGAATAGGACTATTAGGCGAGACAACCTGCAATCATAAGGAAGGATAATGGGATGGCGTTCGTTATACGCTAGATCCAGGAATGCGCTGAGACGGCCTCCAGTCCTCATTACCTCATCTTTGTCGATAAATGGGTTTAGGGGCAATATTTCGCTTTTGTTGTCAATTGGTTTTTTAGATTTTAGATTTGAATATTCTTCACTGTAAAACTGCTTATGGTAAATTGTTATTAAGCGTAGAGTCGTTTCTTTAATTTCAGAAGATGAAATCAATAAAGAATCCGCTTTAAATGAAGCTTTTGTTTGTGACTGAGTTCTTTTCGAGAATCTCATAACATATGATATAACCCTTAAAGCCCTCGGTAAATCTGAAAATCTGTCGAGAATTGAGTTAAAATTATTAACCTTTGTTGTTGCGTGAACCTGCACCCTTTTCTCTTCTATTTCTGTTTTATAATCTGTAAGTTGTATCGCCCATTTTGATTTGTCTTCTCTTAACCAAGAAGGTCCCTGCCACCACAAAGGATTGGTGATTAGTTCTTTGGCAGATAGTCCTCTGCTTGCTAAGTCCGCGGGGTTTGATGCTGATTCGACATGGCACCAATTTTTGTTTCCGACTTTTTCAACAATCTTTGTGATTCGGTGTGCAACGAAAGTTGACCACGAACAAGGAGGTTTACGGATCCAGGCCAAGACTATTGTTGAGTCTGTCCAAAGTTTCATTTCCACGCATACCAAATCGAGGTTGCTGATAACTACTTCAACAATTTCTGCGAGCAACACTGCTCCACAAAGTTCTAAGCGTGGTAATGAAATGGTCTTGACTGGAGCCACCTTTGTCTTAGCCAAAAGCAAGTTGACGAAAACTGTGTCTCCAGTTTTAATTCTTAAGTAAACAGCTGCGGCATATGCCTTTTCCGATGCATCACAAAAGCCATGAAGTTCGATGTCATCTGTTGGTGTAAAGTGCACCCATCGAGGGATGCGAATGTCATTGATATCCGAGTACCCACTCAGAAATGTTTTCCAGCTATCAAGAGTGGCTGGAGACACAGTCTCATTCTAGTTTGTCCCCTCCAGCCAAATGTGTTGCATTAGCATCTTGGCGACAATAACGATTGGTGCAAGCCATCCGAGTGGGTCGAAAAGCTTGGCGATAGCTGAGAGGATTTTTCGTTTTTTAAAAGTATGACTGGCCTCTATTGGTTTTGTTACAAAATGGAAGTGGTCTGAGTGGCCATTCCATCGTATACCCAGAGCCTTTGCCGAACTGGTGTCCTCTAATTCCAGGAAAGAGTCGCTGAGCAAATGTGATTTATTTATGCCAGCAAGAATGTCAGCACAGTTCGAAGTCCATTTCCGTAATGGAAACCCGGCTGAGTCTAGAACATGTATTAGCTCATTTCTAGCTTTTATTGCCAATTCGACACTGTGACCCCCAGCAAGTACGTCGTCGACGTACATAATTTTTCGTAATATACTTGCTGCGATTGGGTAGGAGCTCTCCACATCGTCAGCAAGTTGATGTAGAGTCCTGATTGCTAGATACGGTGCACAATTAATGCCGAAAGTAACAGTCCTCAGTTCATAGAGGCTGACAGATTCTTTCGGGCTAGTGCGAAAAACTATCCGCTGGTATTTAGTTTGGCTGCGGTCAACCAAAATTTGGCGATACATCTTCTCGATGTCGCTATTGAAGACGTATTTGAAAAGTCTCCATCGAAGTATTAGAACGGTGAGATCGGCCTGAAGGACTGGACCTGGGAGGAGGACATCATTTAAACTCAAGCCATTGGCCGTGGAGCACGAGGCATTAAATACTACGCGCACTTTCGTTGTAGTGCTATCTTCCTTTACGACGGCGTGGTGCGGCAAAAAATAATTATCACAAGAATCGGCAGCCACGATGGTTGAAATCCGTTCCATATGGCCTAATACTTCATATTCCTGCAAAACTCTGTTGTACTCTGTTTGCAACTCGGGATTTTTAGCTAATCGCGTCTCGTTTCGGTAAAATTGAGAGCACGCGCTTCTAAGTGATGGCCCAAGCTGAATGTTCAGTGGAAAATCTCGTTTAAACGGCAAGGATACAGTATATCTTCCGTCTTTACCTCGCTCCGTTGTTCGCTTATAGAGCTCTTCACAATACGATTCACTCTCAGTTAGGTATCTATTTTTTGGCACATCCTCCAGCTCCCAGAATTTTGTCAATTGCTCATCCACTGTCAGCTCGTTATAGAAGGATACCACATTTTTTGTTGGATTAGGCGTATCAGCACTGCCAGTTAATATCCAGCCAAATATGGTTTCTTGCGCTAGAAGTGTATTAAGCCCATTCTTCTTTATGCCTTTCATAATAATTTGTGGATAGATGTCTCCGCCGAGAACAAGATCCACTTGTTCGTTGACGAAAAATCTTTTGTCCGCCAAGACCAAGTCCGGGAATGCCTGCTGTGTCATCGCACTGATGTAACAAGTAGGCAGATTCCCGGTTAGCTGTGGTAAAACTAGTACAAGTGCATCTATTTGTAATAATGGGTCAATGGGTGACCGCAATTGGATCGAACACGCTTCTTTCACCTGCGCAGATTTAGAATTATTGATGCCTGAAACTTGAGCATGCAACTTTGATGACGGCAAGTTAATTCTGCGTTTTAGTCTTTCGGTAATAAAGGAACATTCAGACCCAGAGTCGATTAGAGCTCTAGCTGCAAAATTAGTTCCATTATAATGTATATTAACACGGGCTGTACCCAGTAGTATACCCTTATTAGAATTGGCATAGCAAGAGTTAACATTTTGAACGGATCTGTTTTTTGCTTTTACAGAATCGCGTCTTGATTGGGCCTGCCTCGATGTTGACGGTATATCGTCCGAGGGATTCGGATTTCCCCCATGAGTTGTTGCTTTTGGCTGAAAGGTCTGTATGTGGAGCAATGTATTGTGTCTTGAGTGGCACTTGCTGCAATTAAAAGCACTGGTGCACCTTGACACTGTATGTCCAGCGGAAAGACAGTTCAAGCAACTATTAATACCTTTGACGAAATTAATTTTTTCGGCAGTTGTTAACTTTATGAATTTGGGACAGCTGCGTAACTTGTGCTCATTTGATTGGCACATTTTGCAATTAGACTTGGCCACGCTTGCTTGGAAGGCACCAAGTCTATGGTGAGGTGTTTCTGTAGTGTGCCTGTTGTTTGGCGGCTTTGTCGCCTTCACCACTTTCACAGCTTTTAAACCAGAAACTGTTTCCAGAGTTTGGAATCTGTTTGACAGGAATCGATCCATATCCTCCCATTTTGAGATTTCTGTTTTATTGTCTATGGTTTGTTCCCATAGAGCTAATGTGCATTCTGGTAATTTTGTTGAGCAGAGATATGTAATAATAGCGTCCCAGTTGGAGATGTCAATTTGATGACTTTTAAGGGATGACAAATAATTATTAATCTCTCGCTGCAATTTCTTTAGCGAGCTACCGCACTCACTATCAACTGTGCTGAGATTGAAAAGAATTTTTAGTTGTGTGTTAACGAGAATACGCTTATTCTCGTATCGGTCACACAAATTTTTCCAGGCTGTTGTGAAGCCTTCATTCGTTAATGGACACTTCTTTACTATATCTTTCGCCTCCCCTTGAGTTTTCTGGTTGAGGTGGAAAAGTTTCTCAACCGGGGTGAGGCGCTTGTTTAATATGTAAATGGCCGTAAACATATCTCTAAATGTTGGCCAGGAGATATAGTCTCCTTTGAATACATCTGTGTCACACGGTGGCAGACGTATGTTGTGACAGCGCGCAGACTCATCCTCACTTTCTTTGTTGGATTTAGGTGCGTTGCACTTATCGAAATTTTCAGAAAGATCGGACATTGCAGTCTGGCATCGTACATAGCAATAGTAAGCACTTTTATATTTCTTTTTTATCGGTACCAAATCTTTTGAAGTGACCTCTGCTGAGCTTATCAGCTCATCATAAGCTGACTTTGTTTTCTCCCATAGCGATTTAAGTTCTTCTTTTTCAATAGCAACCGAGTTTTTGCTATGACTTGTCTGTTGTGTTTTATTAAAATCGTTTTCAAATTCAGATACTGAATCTGCTAACCGAATGAATGTGTCCATTATTTTAAATTCTTATTATATGTATCTCAATATATAGATAGAAATCTGACAGCAGATTAAATATATATTGGAATTAGATTAGATTTTCTAGTTCAAAACTCGAAAGGAAGCGAAAACGAAATATATCACCCAACCACACCAGTCAGTAACCACAATTGAAATAACCAGAGAGCTTATGATGATTGTTTGTACAACAATGGAAATTAATAATTTTTATTTATAAATATATGTATCTTTTCAGCAGTGTTAAACTTAACGTGATACGCTTCAATTTAAAAACGATAATTGATTAAACTAAACTCGCCACCCAACTTTATAACAACAAGTTTGGACAATATCAAGTAAAAAAACGCAATCTGCAAAGTAGTGTTATAATAAGTGAATTTGTGAAGAAAATACTCGTATGCAAAAGGACTGCGAATATATGTATATACGTTGAGGTTATGTTCTCACAAAGTGCAAAGTGCAGTGCTATTGAAAACGAGTTGCAGCTTCGTGGGAATTGCAACACAACAAAGTGAAAAAGAAAATTCCTAAATTTACAGCAAGCCTGAATTAAAGTAAAAGCCGATGTTTTAACAATAAATCGAACTTTGCAATAGATAATTAAACGCACTGCGTTTCAAAGAAAATATATTACAATTCGTGTGTTGTCAAGAATGATTTGTAACTCGCAAAAAACTTCAACTCGACACAATGAAAACCTTTGCAGTGAAAGTGAAAGCCGATGTGTTTAAATAAATCGCACTTTGCAAAAAAAATATTAAACGCGCTGTGTTTTGCCGTAAGTGTTTAACAATTGATCCGCGTTTTTTTGGTTATGTCCGTTCGTTCACAAACGAAATAAAGTAAAGTACTTGAACTTTCCTCACAATTCCACCAATTATTAAAAAAAAAAAATGTGGGTTTAATTGTTGACAACAAAAAATATTACTTAATGTTTTGTGCACTTGAAATTTCAACCACGTACCTTTAAATTATAAAATTTGGGGCTTGTGTATAACGCTGGTTAATCGTTGCAGAGTGTTGATGCAATCCAGTGGCTGTTTAAGCTGTGTGGCAGATACTGCTGGGCAATCGCTGTTAAAATTGTGGCAGATTATCCTCAGGTGTATAAATGCCTGCCGGTTGAACTCCAACGCTGGGTCTTTAAAATATATGTGTAATTGTGTTAGCCTTTGATTTCTCGGCTCCGAAGGACCAATAAATACACGCGGCACGATGTAATGTAAAAAAGCGCCGGTGTATTATATGAAAAAAGAAATTAATTTAAAACAAAGTTGAATTAATAGGAATCAGTGTGTGTTTATTGTGGTTATAATTGAGCGCTTTTTAGGAACAATATTACCTTCAAATGTGCACAAATGTGGTTGTTGTTGTTGGTGATGGTGATGGGGTTGATGGCTGGTAGTCGCTGCGGTTCAGTTGGCTTCTAGAATCCAATTGCCTGGTTTAAGCAGTTAGAATTCGGTTGAACCCCCAAATGCGGTAAATTTCACTGAGGGGAAATTCAACGAAGAGAGAGTAGTAACGGTACGCGAAATTTGTGTACTTTCATTGGAAAGTCTACTAGGGTGGTTGATCATATTTTTAATATTTAGGCCGGAGGCCTAAACAACAGCCATTATAGTATATACACGCCAAAAGAAATAAAGAATATTAAAGAAATGAAGCGTCTAATAAGCAAATATCATGATGAGGAATTAGGAGGACATATAGGAATCTCCAGATGCATTAAAAAATTAAAACAAAGATATGTTTGGAAAAACATGAGTAACATGGTAAAGAATTATATTAATAACTGCAAATTATGCAATGAAATAAAAGTAACTAAATACACAAAAGAAAAAATGACCATGACAGACACTCCAACAACTTCATTTGAAACAATTACAGTTGACACAGTAGGCCCTTTACGTCCATCAAACGGATACAGATACATTCTGACTTTTCAATGTGAACTCACAAAGTATATAGCAGCATTTCCAACGCAAAGTAAAGATGCAGTTACTGTAGCAAGAACAATTGTTGAAAGATTCATATTAAAATATGGATGTTTTAAAACCATAAAAACTGACAAAGGTACAAAATTTACAAACGAATTACTTACCAACATATGTAAACTATGTATTAAACATAGACAAAAAGGTTTCAGCACCATTCCACCATGAGAAATTACGAGCATTAGAACGAAACCATAGAGTATTAAATGATTACCTACGAGCACATTAAAAAGAAGACAATTGGGAAGACTTATTACCCTATTACGTGTACTGCTACAACACAACGCCAAACTGTACGACAAATTGTTCTCCACATGAGCTAGTGTTTGGAAAAATTAGCAGTCTACCCTGCGAAATACTTAAATCTAAAAACAAATTATACAATATTGATGATTATCTGACAGAGCTCAAACTGACACTTATACATGTTCATAATATGGCTCATCAAACTCTAAAACAAAATAAGATTGATAGAATTAAGAAACAAACAAACAATAATATAAGTAATTTCAAGAATATTCATTTAGTTTATATTAAAGTAGGAAATAAGAAAAAATTTGATAAAATTGTTAAAGGCCCTTACAAAGTCATTAGACAAGAAGGCGTCAATAGCTTTATACAAATAGAAAATAAATTAGTTAAAATACACAATAACAATATAATTAAAGCTAGAAACATATACATAATTAATTGTTAACTATAATATATTAATATACATAAATTGTAACATAATATGCACATTTGCCTAACTTTTAAGAAACTACAGCAATTGTACATTTAACTAAAGGGGTCGGATGTAGTATGCACATACCTACATAACTTATACACACACACAATACACATTGCGCACAATATAACAAGCATACAGACATACAAACATACACAATGCACATAGCACAGAATGAAACATACTGACACACACACGTATAATGTACACTGCACGCGCGCAAGGCACCACACGCAAAGTGTCAAATATTTTATTTTTTTTATTTTTTTTTTACGAGGAGGAAGCATCGAAAGCCTAACCGTCACCGGTTTGTCAGTGTGGGACTTTAACCCGAACTAAACCTCCTACTGGCTGAGTACCATTCCCCCGGTACTACCGTCAAGTATTTCGTCGGGAGATGGTTTGAGCTTACGCTCAACGTTCGTGAAAGTCCGGATAACGTTTGTAGCAAGTTGCGTCAACTTGAACCACCCTCTGTGCTGTTGCTTGTTACATCTTCGTGGGGATTTAAATTGCCCCTTTTTGCTTTCAAGCAATTTTTTTTTTTTTTTTTTTTTTTTAATTATTATTGCTTCTACTGGGTTTCGGAACGGGTCGACTTATGTGGACTAATTTCTTGTTTCGTTGTCCTTCCTGCCTTTTATCTTGCAAATTTGACACTATTGTATAAACCTTATGCCCTTCAATCATACACGTCAGTCGGAACGGACGGGGTTCCGAGCCGCTCAGTTTTTCGTTTGTCTTCCTCTTGTCTTGTTTTTTATGCTTTCTGGTATTTCAACTATTATACGAGTACATAATGTTTTTCATAAAATTTAACGTTCATTAGTTACCTTGTCCGCCGGTCGGAACGGACGAGGTTCCGAGCCGCTCGGTTATTCTGTTGACTTCATCTCTTCTGGTGTTTCATAGTTTTTGCTTGTTTAACTGCTTTGCAGCGGTCGGAACGGACTGGGTTCCGATACGCCTACTCACTTGGTTCGCTTTTTCCTGCTTTGTATCAACCTTACTGAAAAACATTAATTTTAGCCAAAAGTTTAACTGCATATATACATAACTGCTTTGCAGCGGTCGGAACGGACTGGGTTCCGATACGCCTACTCACTTGGTTCGCTTTTTCCTGCTTTGTATGAACCTTACTGAAAAACATTAATTTTAGCCAAAAGTTTAACTGCATATATACATATACTATATACATATATATATATATTCAAACATCTCGAAAGTAGTATATTGTGCACTAACCTTTCTTGGTAGCCGGAAAGGACGAGATTCCGGGCCACCCGGCCGATTCAATCCGTCTTGGGCTGTACGTTGAGATCCGTATTTAGAGCCACACTGCTTAAATGCTACTGATTCCGAGCCACCATCGATCGTTAAGAAACTATGTATATATGTTATAATACTTGCCATGTTGCAGAGGGCGGACCACCTGTGAGTTTAGGTAATTTCTTTGTTCTTCAAAATATGTGCAGGCAAAAAAGCAGTGTTCAGCATCTTGGATATCATCGCCTGCGCAGAGAGTGCAGTACGGATTATCATCGATCTTGAATCTATAAAAGTAGGATTTAAAACAGCCATGCCCCGTAAGCATTTGGGTTAACTGGAAGTTTACTTCTCCATGTTTCCTGCTTAACCATTTTTCTACTGAAGGTATGCGACGGTGTGTCCAGCGACCTTTATCTGTCTGGTCCCAACGGCATTGCCACTGTTGCCAACAGATCTTGATTTCTTCTTCGCGATTCGCCTTATTTACGGATCTTGCCAACGTCTGCGTTGCCAGAATATCTATGGGACATAGGCCAGCAACAACCAACGCAGCCTCTTCGGATGTAGTGCGAAACGCGCGCATACCTTTATCGCACAGAGCCTGTACAGGGCCTTCGCTTCGCGTGCGTATGACGTCTTCTTAAAGGCTTCACCCCAGATTTGAAACCCGTACAGTAGGACACTTCTTACTACATTGGCATATAACTGTCTTCGTTGTTGCTGTGGACCTCCGACGTTCAGCATCAGTCTCGAAAGCGCTACTGCGACTTTTTCCACCTTCCCGACTGCATATTCAATATGCGGCTTAAATGTTAATCTAGCATCCAGAATGATTCCGAGGTATTTCAAATCTGGAGCTGATTCTATTTCATGGCCACATATTTTTATTTTCGCTACTTTTCGAATCTTCCTGCTGCTAATTAGGACTGTCTCAGTTTTTTGGTGTGCCAGCTCGAGGCCTGCATCGAGTAGCCAGTTTTGAAGTGTTGATTGAGTTGTTTGCGCTCTCTTCTATATCTTTTATGTGCTTGGCTACGACCACAATGGCTATATCATCGGCAAAACCAACGATTTTCACCCCTTTTGGTAGCTGTAGTTTCAATATGCCATCATACATTATGTTCCATAGCGTTGGGCCCAGCACTGAGCCTTGTGGTACTCCGCCAGAAATCATATATTCCTTTCTCCCTTCGTCGGTGTCATAGAGTAGTAATCGGTCTGACAAGTAACTGCTTACTATTCTTCTGAGGTATGCTGGAATGTCGAACGCACTGAGAGCCTCTGTTATTTTGCGCCAGTTTGCGTTGTTAAATGCGTTTTTCACGTCGAGCGTAATTATCAAGCAGTATTCTTTGGAGCCCCATCTCCATCTCTCACCGCTAATCGCTTCTTTTGCAATTCGTTTTATCAAATTGGCTGCATCGACTGTGGACCGCCCTTTTCTAAATCCAAATTGTGTTTCTGATAGGCCTCCGTTCGCCTCGATGGCTTCTGAAACTCTATTGGTAATTATGCGTTCCAGAAGTTTCCCCGTTGTATTAAGCATACATATTGGCCGGTATGCCGAGGGATCTGCAGGTGGTTTACCCGCCTTTGGTAGCAGCACGAGTCGCTGGTGTTTCCATATTTTAGGGAATACGCCATCTGCAAGGCATTCGTTAAAAGTGTGAGCAAATGCCTGAGTATTCGCTTTTACTGCAAGTTTAAGAACTTTATTTGGAATTGCATCAGGCCCTGGGGCCTTTTTGTCTTTAAATACTTCAGCCGCAAGAAGCACCTCTCCGGCAGTGATCAGGGTGAATTGACACTCAGCATGGGAGATGGTCTCTCTATTGAATGCTTCTTGGCCCGGAAAAAGTGTGCTCACTATTTGGCTCATTGACACTCAGGCACCACACAGCGAGCTCATTACACAACAAGTACAAGTACTTTTGGTGATTGACCGCTTAGCAAAAATATATAATATATTCTGGCATCAAATTGCTGTCATTGCATTTCGGCAATTTGAAGGCCAATAAATAAAACAAACACTACAAAAACACTAAGCGCATTTTAGCATAATCATATTTTATTTTGTACCGTGTGAAATCAATGCGTGAGAAAATATTTGTTATTTCGTGTTGATTTCCCATTGGTAAATTAAGAATTAATAATAAGTTTCCTCTGTGAGGAAATTAGTATATAAGAACAACATTTTTGAAAACAAAATAAATGGTAATTTACAAACTTAACCGTTTGCATATTATTGTTCACAAGAGCAGCCTGGTGGCCTACAAAATAAAGCGAGTTGCGCTAATAATACAACAAATAATCCTCCTTAACTAATATTACAATCGATTAAGATTGCAAGTTAGAATGCAATATAATAGCGAAAGGCTCAATGAATAAAAATAATAACCAAAAACGAATAAATGAAAAAGATATCTCATAATGTGTTGCACAGAAAAGTGCCAAAACAAAACAAATAAATCATCATAACTATAGAAGAATCAAAGTCGAAGCAACAGCACTAAAGACGCAGCTGTTTCTCCAGATGTTTATAATCTTTGTTGACTACTTCATTTTTGGATTTTAAGCGGATTTGAGTATGCAGCACCGGCAGTTCTAGTTAACAAGAAAGATGCCACCAAACGTCTTTGCAAAATCTCTGTTAGATTTGTTTCGAAAAGACACTAAATTTGTGATGAGTGAGGGCCAGTAAATAGCCGTGAAAAAAATGGTAGTAGCTCTGTCTCTGAAAATGGTCACGATCGGTCAATAACCACGCCCATCTCCCATATAACGGAAGTTTATGAAAAATGCAAAAGCTCCGTTTTTCCGGTATCTATTACAGCAAATTGAGTGAAGTTTAATATTTAAAGCGATTATGAACTAAGAAATTAGGGATTTATGAAATTTTGAAAAATGGGCTTTGCCACGCCTACTTATGAAAAAGTTTCCGTATCTCTATAACAATGTTAGGTATCGTCACAAAATTTGATTGACATATTTTCCTCGCTAACGCTATTATTATCGTAGAAAATTTTTGAAATCCGTATAATGGAAATTTTGGTATATATTAAAACAAATTTAGTGAAATTCGGTACTTGGAGCGATTTTGAACAAAGAAATTAGGTATTTATGAAATTTTGAGAAATGGAATATGTATCTCAATAACGAAGGTATCGTCAAAAAATTTTGTGAACAAATTTCCCTCAATATCGCTGTTATCATAGTTAAAAATTTTTGAAATCGGACCATAACCTCACCCACCTCCCATATAACGAAAAATTTGAAAAATGCTAAAATTTCTTTCTTCTTTATCCATTGGAACATATTAATTAAAATTTGATATTTGGAGAGATATTTAATTAAGAAACTGGCAAAAGACTTCATTTTTCAGTATTTATTAGAACAAATTGAGTAAATTTTAATACTAGCAGCAATTTGAAACATGGAAACGGGATTTTTATGAAATTATGGGCACCGTCCATACAAAAATCGGTTTCGCCCGAATTTAGCTTTTCTTACTTGTTTCAGTCTAAAATTCGTTAAATATAGGCTCAGTGTAAGACGTAGAGTGGATTCGCGCTGTAAAATACCTGCAAACAATTCCTATTAAGATTTTTTCTTAAAGAATGAATTGATATGTACAGATCAGTAGTGATAGTACCAACGGTAAAAAATATGAAATAATTAAAATAGCACAACGAGAAGGCCAACGAATTGCTTTAAAATAAAAATCGGCAAAAAGCAAAGCAATATATGGTTGGTGATCTAGTGGGTATAGAAAGAACACAGTTCGGGGTGAGCATGAAACTAAGAGCTCGCTTCCTCGGACCGTATAAAGTTATTTATTTATTATTATTATTATTTTATATTTTACTAGGCCAACAGAAAAATGAACAAACATTGTATACAAGGATGAGCACGCCTTAAAAATGCATAAAAATAAAGAATTTGCAAAATAAAAACACAAACAACAACCACACAAACAAGTTAAATAGCGGCAGATCAGTTGCTCTTGTTTGTAGTTGGTTTGTTTAAGGAAGATGAAATAAACAAAACAGCCAACTCGGCTAGCGTAGCACAATAGGTAGCGTATTGGCTCTGCAACTCCGAGCTCCCGGGTTCAAAGCCTGGGAGAAGTGGTTATGAAAATTAAATTAAAAATAATTTAATTTAATAATCAAAAAGAAGTCTGATGAGGAAATGTGGTGATTTCCGAAATAGTACTATAACTTTAACCATTAAAAACTTCATATACTGGCCTTGAACTCAATAAAATTATAAAATATTAACATTTTACTAGGCCAACAGAAAAATGAACAAACATTGTATTATTATTTTATTGTTATTAGTATTTAAAATTACAATACAATATTTAAGCACAAGCTTTCAGGGCTATCGGGTAAATCATATGAATAAATACTTAAAATTTCTTAAATTAAATGGAAAATATTAATATCTTTCAAAAATTTCGCAATTATTTTAACGTTAACTTCTGATGGATATGGTAATATTTATTCGATTGAGTTACGGCCTTGAAAGTTTTGATTTCTTGGATTGTCTAATGCTGGACAACTTACTAGTATGTGTTGAACTGTGAGGTTAGAATGGTTGCAGAAGTAACACATAGGAATGGTGGTTGATTGTAGAATATACATATTTGTGCGTAAAAAGCGTGTGGGCCAGTCTAAGGCGTGTGAAGCACTTGTTTTCCCATAGTGATGTGTCGGTAGGAAATATCGCCGTATTTCGGTGAGAGTGTATCAGTTTGTATGGTAGTAGACAACTCCGCCAGTCATCACTGAACTGTGAATTTATGGCATTTGCGCAGATATTCTTTAAAGATTTTACTCCGAACGGCATAAAGAGATCGAGGCAAGCGTTTAGGGTGGTTTTTCAGCTTGGTCGGTTCTCTCGTTGCAAATTATGCCTGAGTGAGCCGGAATGCACATCAGTTTTGTTTTTGTTAAGATACTTAGGAGTATCTGTTGAATTGATGACAGTGGGCCATCGTTTAGGTAAAATTTTTTGACGGCCTGAAAAACGATTTGCTGTCGGTATATATCACATATTTATCGTTGGTCTCTTTAGCAAATGTTAGCGCTGAGAGCAAGCCCTGTAGTTCAGCATCAAATATACTAGCGTAGTGTGGAAGTATACCATGGGATATTGTGATACCATTTCAACTGTCACTGCAAATGAGACACCGTCTTTTTGTTTTGATCCATCTGTAAATAGGAAATAGCAGTCCTCTTATTTCAGTCGTCCGGCTATGTTATTATAAAGTTGTTGGTAAGAAGATTTGCATGTACTATCTTTACGCAAAAGTGTGTGGATGTATTTAAAGATGCCCTTTTCGTGATACCAAGGAGAGATTTTATTTGCAGTAAGACTGGGTGGGGTGAAATTCAAGTCGAGAGTTTCTGCAAGTTCTTTCACCTCGAAAAGCCTTGATCGTTTCTTTAAGCTGGGTTTTCTCTTGTTCAAAAGCTTAATTTCTTTACTTAGAATATTTTTTGATTTACTATGCAGCTTATATATGATTCAGCTTATATATGATTCGGCTTCTTCTGATTGCAGCGTGATAGGGTGTTTTTCTTTTATCAAGTAGAGACTTAGCACATGAACCATAAACCTGTAGCCGTAATCGATTTTGCTTTGAATTGTTAGTTTAGTTATACTTTGTAACGTATAAGTATGTACAAAACTTTTCCTAGAGGTAGCTAGTTCTGATCTTAAATTAGTACAATGGTACTTAAAGCTATATATTTTTATTTTTTAAAGAATTTAGTTATTTGAATATTTTCATATATGAATGTTATATGAATGAAATATTTGCTGAAGTATATTTTCAAAAAGTGATATATAAAAATTTTCTTTTTCATTTAATATTACAAAAATTACTTAAATCTAAAATTTTACAACAAACAAAGTTAAGTTGAGCAAAGTATCATAACATATAATAATACAAAATAAGAAAAGGATTAATCCTACAATACTCCCCCTTCGAGAGAATTAATATTATATAAATTAAAAGTAACTCGTTTCTAGTTTGGTATTCTGCTATTTACTAATCGAATATTTGTGTCAGGTATTTGTGTTGCTTCAATTATTGCTGGTTTCTGTATGTCTATCGGAATAGTTTTAATTTCATTACCTACTTCTAGTTAAAAATATTTGTTGTCTTTTCCACCACTTTGTACCTTCTTTCGTATGGTTGTTGTAATGATTGTTTATTAATGACACGCACAAAAACAAATTTACAAGTCTCCAAATCCAAATCCAAATATACAGCGTTCGTGACCAAGGAAGGGTTGTTTGAATTCAACAAAGCACAAATTGGTTTTTTCAACTCCCCAGCGGTTTTCATACGATTTATAAACTACGTTTTCAGACAGTTAATAAACGAAAACATAATAGTTATATACGTCGATGATATTGTAGTCTTTGGACAATTGGCCGAGCAATGTTTGGAAAATATGTGAAAAGTGATAGCGCAATCGCAAAAGTTTGGTCTACTGATAAATTGAGCAAAAGGTAAATTTTTAAAAATTGTATGGGCCATAAAATTAAAAAGATGGGTTTGTATGGCTGGGACAAGAAAAAAATAAAGCAGTAAAGAATTTCTTTTTGCTGAAAAACGGGAGAGGGGTACAAACTTTTCTCGAACTGACGAGATATTTCCGTAAATTTGTGCGAGATTATGCGATCTTAACTAGGCTTTAATGCAGTTACTTAAAAAAATATGCCTTATCAAGATCGACACTGAAGAATTGCAGTGGCATATTGATGCAACCAAGAATATATTTTTCATTCAATATAGAGCATCGCGCAGGAAACAGAATGAGATATGTAGATAGTTTAAGTCGGTACCCCGTGATGATTATAACATCTCAGATACACGCGCAATTTCGGCGAGAAAAAAAAAGACAATCAGTTGGCAGCAGCGACTATATTTTCAAAAATCAATTAATTTACAAACATATAGTAGGACAAGAACTGCTGGCAGTACCTAAAAGCATGGAAAGAGAAATTATCATAAATGCGCCTAATTCTGGTCATATGGGCTTAAAAAAGACAATACGTTAAAAGTATTTATACCACATTTGGAACGCAAATTAAATCAAATAATTTCAAACTGCATAGAGTGCATAACGCATACTCGTAAGTTAGGCCGGCAAAAGGGTTACTTACACTGTATCGAAAAGTGTGACAAACCGCTTTGCACTCTACACGTTGATCATTTGGGAATGTTAGACACGACTTCGAAAAGCTAAAAATACATATTTGCGATGGTTGACAGATTCTCAAAATTCATTTGGCTTTACCAAACAAAGACAACAGACGCGTTAGAAGTTTTAAGACACTTAAATTCTTGGGTAACGATCTTCGGTAGTCTGCAACGAGTTGTCAGTGACAAAGGTGAAGCTTTCACATCAAAGCTATTTAAAGAATTCTGCGAAACGCACAAAATTGAACAAGTCGAAACTACAGCTGATGTACCCAGGGGTAACGGCTAGAGCTGCAAAAACTTCGATGTTTGAAACAATCGATGTTTCGATGTTTTTGCTAATAAAACATCGATAGTATCGATACTATCGGATTTTCATGTGAAATGCGCTTTATATTTTTTCATATATTAGGTACATTTATTATTTAAAATGAAATTAAAAATCAAAACTAATATTAAAATGTTCATTTAGAAACCACACAATTCATTTGTGTTATAAATATCTTGTTAAATAAATGAAATAATTGCAATAATGCAAGGTACATTTCAGTTATAAATACGCTTTATATTTTTTCATATATTAGGTACATTTATTATTTAACCCTACGATTCATAACCAGCAAAACTCCTTTAATTTCATAACCAGGTACCCGGGTACCCGAAGTAGGTTGTTTTGCGTTTATTGAAATAAAATAATATTTTCCTGGAAATATTTTTGTTGTTGATTATATTTTGCGTTCTCAACTGTACAAATTTGATATTTGGAAAAAAAACTGGTTTCTGTTCGTATATAAGTACCTATAGCGACACAAGTAGGCAGAAACTGGTTTTATGTAAGGGTTGTTTATTTGCTTAGTTTGCTTATTTTCGGTACCTACTTGCTTAATTGCTTTTGAATTAGATAGCAGATGTTCATTTGTGTCGTAAAATTGAAATATTTCATTTGCTTCGTCATTCTGTATTGAATATTTGAACAGTGAAGTTGGTGAAAAATGAGCCGCAACGACCGATATTTGTCTACAAGGGAATACTGGAATTTGAGTGATGAAGCAAGAAGCACATATATTCAACGTTTATTTGAGGAAGTGACTCAAGATGAGGACCTTGAAGTGGACCCTGTGGAAGGCCAAAATGAAGGAAATGTGTCCTATACTGGCGAAGTTTCGGAATCAGAGAATGAAGATTTGAATGTTGACAACGCAAACGAAATTGCAGCTGCTATTGACGCACCAGAGGAAATTATCTTTGATGACGAAAGTGAAGATGATGATATGCAAGAAGATGCACCAACAACAAACCCAGCAGACTACATGACTGCACGTGACGGCACACAATGGCAGCGAACACCACGTAGTTGCCAACAAGTGAGAAGCCACAATATATTCAGAGACCGCTGTGGTCCAGCGCGGATTACTGAAAATATGACGCCTTTGCAGTGTTTCAAATCATACCTCACAGTGGAAATGGTGGATGTAATAGTGCGCCACACAAATAGAAAAGCGCATGCCACATATAATGCGTACAATGAAGCGAATCCCAATAGACGTCAGTTGAAGTGGAAAGACACGACAATCAACGAAATTTATGCGTTCATTGGAATGATTTTGATGGCTGGCACAAATCATTCTAATGACGAAAACGCAAGAGATTTGTGGACGTCACAGGCTCACCCAATATTCCGCGCCACCATGGGAATAAACAGATTTTTCGATTTGCTGCGTTTTATGCGGTTTAACGACCCCAGAACACGGGTAGAGCGGCAGCGTCAAGACAAAGCGGCGCCAATTCGCGATATTTGGATAATGCTCAATGGAAATCTTGCCAGATATTATGTGCCATCAGAATATTTGACCATTGATGAACAATTATATCCATACCGTGGTAGAACCAAATTCACACAATATATACCCTCGAAGCCAGCAAAATATGGTATACAAGTATGGTGGATTTGCGATGCCAAAAACTCATATCCACTTCATGGCCAAATATATAATGGCAAACAAGAAACTGGTCGTGAAGTTGGTGTTGGCGAAAGAGTGGTGAGAGATTTAGTTGGGCCATACTACGGTAGCGGACGAAATATCACAATGGATAATTTTTTTACGACGCTGCCGTTGGCTAGGCAACTAACAGTAGAAAAGCTCAGCATTGTGGGTACACTCCGCCGCAACAAAGCTTACATCCCTGCGGAGATGAAAGAAGACAAAAAAAGACGTTGGTTCAAGTTTATTTGGCTTCCACGACAACGTAACACTGCTCTCATATAAGCAGCGGAATCCCAACTCGGTCATCCTTCTTTCTAGTATGCATGATGATGCACAAATTGACGAGAATGGGAAACCAGAAATTATAAATTTTTACAACCAAACAAAAGGTGGGGTGGACGTTATGGGCCAAACGCTCCAAGAATACACGACCCAGCGACAAACAAGAAGATGGCCGATGACATTTTTCTATAACATCATTGATGTGAGCGCATTTGCATCACACATCATATATTATGGAAATAATCCAACTGCACGATACACCACGACGCGCAGGAAGAATTTACTGCGTCAACTGGCAGAAAGCCTGTGCATTCCTGTTATAGAAAATAGAATTTCAAATGTGCAAAGCGTGCGCCAATTTTCACAAAAAATGCAATTGAAAGCATCATTGGAAGGCCGTTGGAGCGTGTGCTTTGTGCTGCAGGTCCGTCAACATCTCCGTCAGCACGACAAAGGGGCAGAAAAGCACATACGGGCGTGTGCTACATGTGCAACCTTCTTCCAAATAAGCGCAGAAGAAAACCTAGAAAAAATTGCAGCATATGTAGCACGCCGATATGCGATGAGCACGCCATAACAATTACTAAATGCTACAATTGCCACAATAACAACGATAGTGATTCGGATGAATTATAATATAATATATGTAAAATATGATAAAATAAATAAAAAAAGACATTTATTTCCAATAAAAACAACTTTTTGCGTTTTTTAATTTACATGTCAGGCATTTACATAGGAATTGCATTAGGGTACCCGGGGACCCGGTTGTGTGTTTATGGGGGTAAAACATTTAAAATCATTTTTTAAAGAAAATATTGAAAATATTTTGAATTTTTTGGTATTTAAATCTTAGTTTAGCCAAAATCTCTGATGATTCGGAGTTTTATGTCCATATCTCAAAAATTATAGGCACAGCAGCACTTTAAATTCAAAAAAGGTACACGGGTACCCGGTTATGAATCGTAGGGTTAAAATGAAATTAAAAATCAAAACTAATATGAAAATGTTCATTTAGAAACCACACAATTCATTTGTGTTATAAATATCTTGTTAAATAAATTAAATAATTGCAATAATGCAAGGTACATTTCAGTTTTTTAGTCTTAGTTTTTAATATTAGAGATCGGACTGCTTTAAAGTCCTGCTAGTCTTAGGGCTTTTGATGTATTCACCGTCAGAGTCGCTGAGACATTCACTATTCGACATGTTGCTGTCTATACACTCCGACATAAATAAAAATAAGTACGCACGGAGTGTCGCACTCTCAAACTTTCAGAAAAAACTTTAATTACTTTGTGATGTCTTTGCCAAGAATTTATCCATCCTTCCAAGCCACCAACACCAATTAAAGTTCAGCTAAACTGTGAAAGATTATGAGTTTAGTACGCATTAATTTTTATAAATCTTGCTTACCTCAAAGTCGTCTTTTCCACAAATCAGCAACGGATAAAATTTCTAGAGATAAAATATACTCAAAAAGCATCTAGTGTAAAAAAAACATCGATGTTTCAAAAAAAAATTGGAAACATCGATACTATCGATAGTGCTCTGATGTTTTTGCAGCTCTAGTAAGGGCCAAATCGAAAGGGTTAACAGAGTAATTCTTCCGGTTTTGGCAAAAATATCAGCAGCAGATTCAACTAACTGGTACAAGTATCAATCACAAGTACAACGAGCAATTAAGGCGCATGTACACTCTTCTACACAGTGTTTGAATGATACGGACACGGAGTTACTAAACAGCTATTAACACACATTTGGTATTGGATTAGCAAAATTGCTGTAGACGTTGACCTCAAACGACACCATTTCAGTCGATACCGTGTTTACTGACGACTAGAAGAAAATTTGAAAGTATAATTGTTTTTTTTTACAGAAATTGTTTGTTAATAATTAAATTGAATTATTACATGTGTATTGATTTAGTAATGAAAATTAAAAGTGCAGAACAATTTGAAACTCTTGTAGAAACAGTTGTTGTCCGGACTCCACTTTTCATTGCTGGCTTAATTTTTTTCAGCCCATACATAACGCGGCTTTGTTGAATCGAAAATATTCTTCAAATCTGAAAAAAAAAAATTTTAACAACTAACATGAAAATATCAAAAATGCTTATACACAAAGTTTAAAGTGTTACAACTTGTTATCTTGCAAGCTAAATACATCAGAATTCTGCTTTATAATTTTTCTTTTTGCTGCAAGCTCTTTTTTGCTCTCTTCACTGCTTGAACTTGATGCATCAAAAACAAAGAACATTTTTTTGAGAAAATATCCAATTAAAATATTCACACGAATCTGAACAATGAAAACTTTTGCATAAAAATTGTAAAAAAAATAAAATTGTTTTCTT
Organism: Philophylla caesio; assembly: GCA_963971545.1. Taxonomy (NCBI): domain Eukaryota; kingdom Metazoa; phylum Arthropoda; class Insecta; order Diptera; family Tephritidae; genus Philophylla; species Philophylla caesio. The sequence goes on from OZ020605.1 coordinate 62,553,629, forward strand.
AAGGAAATCCCACATTATTGGGGACTCGTCCGGTAAGTTCTAATGAGTCAAAGTTTAAAAGGCCGAAGTTATATTGTAGTTTGAAATGCTTAAAAACTAAATTAGTGGGACTAAGTTTGCAAAAAAGCTAAAGTTTGTTGTATAGTTTATACAACTGGAAATTCGAAAGAATAACCAATGATTTTAAAGTTTTGAGACTTTACCTCGAATTAAATGTTGTGCTTCGCTGGGAAGATCGAGTGTACCCAAATCGCTAAGCCGCAACCCTTTTAACAAAAGTAGGCTGGCAGCGTCACTTGTGTTAAAGACATGCGATATAGCAATGCTTCTCGGAACATACAAAATAAAGTTGACCTACAATAAAATTATTTGAATTGTTGAATTTTATTTCGGACGGATATGTTTCAGTAACAACATATGTGTATGTATATTTCACATTACCCCCACACGCACACTCACACACGTTCAGCATACTTATCTCACACCGTTTTAATTTCGTTCGGTTATTAAACGAAACTTGCTAACAATTCAAATGAAATGCGTAAATATATTAAGATGATGGTTTTCCGACACGCGAAGACGTGACGTATTATTGTCCATGCGTGAAACAGGAAACCTTCAACTTGGTTCCGAAAACTTGCAACAACTGACCTTGCGATTTATTTATGGTTATCGCAAACACCAGAAGCACGGGAAATTGTAGGCGCTTAAAATCGAATTGGAAATCCGTTGGAATCATCAGTATATGCGGGATCAAGACATCCTCTTCTTTGTAATTTCCCTTAATGTCCTTGGCCCGATGACGTTATTCATTAGCTTTTTCACAGCCAGTCTCGTTCCATTGCACAGTCGTGGTGGATTAATGTTACGCAGTATGATCACAACTGATCCTAATTTTAATTTTAAATTGTGAGGTCGTAATACAGGCAATTCCAGTAAATTTAAAAAATGGGATAGTTGACTACGTCATCTTGGTTTGTAACTGTGTCAACTGATTTGTAAGAAAACAGCTCTCCTAAAAGAAAATTTTGAATATTCGGATTGAGATCATCGACCAACATTGCTCTCTCACTAATCCAATTAAATATGGTTTTTGAAGTGTTGTTCTATATGAAAAACTCGCTGAGGGTCCTGTTTTGAGTCGGTGAGTTGGTATCAACTGCGACCTTGCCATTTCCAATAATTAATGACTGCTTCGAAAACACAATCGCAGTTTGATCTTGTTACAAAAACACTCGCATGTTAGTTGTTAATTGGAGTGTCTTAACGTGCCGCCACAAATAAGATGATTTTAGGCATGCGTTTAGTTCGTCAGCAACTGTGGATCGAGGAATAACTGGAAGAGTCTGACGAAAATCACCTGATAACAGAATAACGGCTCCACGAAGATCGTTTACCGTTCTGTCCAGTGCCTCCAGTGACCTCTTGTGGGCCATCATAAGTTCAACCCCAAACGATCAATTTGCATATATGAAGAGTCTTCGCCATGCGCTGTTTTTGGCGATGTTGCAAACTGGTGCTTTTAATTTGTATGTTTAGTGTTAGAATGTGCAGTTCGTCCACCTTCTAATAATGTTGCAACTATTCCAGATGAGCTAGAGCTACTTCATTTTACGATCTGATCTTTGACAATAGCAATACAATTGATACGTTTTTCTAGTCCCCCCGAAAGCATCAAGGAAGTAAGTTCTAGCAGATCCATGGTTTACAGCTTCTATCAAAGTATCATACGCAATCCTTTGTTGTGCATTTAATTGCGGAACATCAGAATGGACTGTTTCAGTCAATAGTTCAGTATCGTACTGTTGTTCTCTTTGTAACTCGTGGTAAAATGCATCGCGCATGGGACCATTTGGTGCTGTCATGCCCAAACACGAGACAACTTTTTTGCCATCAATAAACACATATCTTCTATCATGTTCAATGTAGAACTGTTTATACGGGAAAATGAAATTGTTGTTTTAGCTATATTCCTCGCAATTTTTCCATGTTTTCTCACCTTTTAAACCTTTCCTGGACTACAACAAACATTTCAAAACAAAAATCTGCTAAATCGGCCCGGTCATTCTCGAATTTTAGCGAGACAAACGAACAGCAATTAATTTTTATATATATAGATTATCAAAATCGTCAAATTTGATATCTCTATTTTGAAGGGTGATGGACCACAACAAATCACAAAATATACCCCAGGGTTGCATATTCTCTAATGGTGCTACCTATTTAATGACAGAAAACCACTCCGTAGTTTGTGCCAGGATTTTAACACTCATTCCGGTTCTTTTGATACTTCAGACTCACTTTTTTACGTAAAGAAAACTATACTCAATGCTCTCAATAATTGATACAAACATACTTATATATTACTACTCGATCAGCTGATGAGCATTTGTTCTGTAGCTGAACAGTTTTAGATCTCGACACTTAACAAACTTCTGCCTTTCATGACTCGGCGCAGCATATGTATATGAAAAAAAAAATTTTTTTTTTTTATATATCCGTGCGTCATACGGATGCGCCCCTCGCGTCGGTCGGGCGGGTATGGAGGGAAAAAAAACCGTTGGGATTATTATTATTATTAAACATTTGTGAGACAACAAAATAAGACTTTGTTAAGGGACAAGACTATAGGTTAGGTTAGGTTAGGTTGGAATGGCTGGGAAGAGAACCCTCCCTTGCACTTAGGCCTAGCGTGGCCCATTGTACCGCCATATGCGAGTTCGCTTCTCAATTCTCCTGCACATCGGGTTCAAACCATTTTGTTGACTTGATAAATTTCGACAGTGCTTTTGGGTTTATTAGCGCTATCTCCGCGAGGCTTTGTAGAGTTGGTCTGCCAAGCGTGCGAAGTCTTCTTCTGCTTAAAGCTGGACATTGGCAAAGTAGGTGATCCACGTTTTCTTCTTCTTCGTCGCAACTTCGACAGTGTTCCGGAGCATTTACTCCTAGTCTTTTCGCATGAGTACCAATTAGACAGTGCCCTGTGAGGGTTCTTGTTAAGGCAGAGACTTCGCTTCTCTTTAGCCCCAGAAGGTTTGATGTGCGCCTTTTATCGTAAGACGGCCACGTGAGTTTGGAGATTTCGCAGTGTGGGTGACTACCCCAACGTTCATTCGCCACCTTTATGGTGTTATGCTTGATTTGTAGTTTAAAAGTGGCAAGTGGTATACCTAACCTGTTCGCAGATCCCTGAGAGCCGAGGTAATCGCTCGAGGGATTACATTGTTGAATGCCCCCGCAATGTCGAGAAATGCAACAAGTGCGAATTCTTTTTCTTCTAGGGATTTTTCAAGCTTGGAAACCAGTGAGTGGAGTGCTGTCTCCGTGGACTTGCCTTTGGTATAGGCATGTTGCGCATTAGACAATAGGGATGGACTAATCGAGATCCTAATATACATCTCAATTAGTCTTTCGAAAGTTTTGAGTAGAAAAGAGAACAGGCTTATAGGCCTAAAGTCATTTGGTTTGGTGTGTGAGGCTTTACCTGCTTTTGGTATAAACACCACCTTAACTTCTCTCCATAAAATGGGTATATAGGCGAGTCTTAAGCAGCTGGTAAAGATTGTTTTTAAACAAGGTTTGGTGCGCTCCATGGTATGTTGTAGCTGAGCTGGGTAAATACCGTCTGGCCCCGGACTTTTGTAGGGTTCGAATTTGTCAATGGCCCAGCATATACTTCTGTCACTTATTATCTCGTTTATAAGCTGCGGTCTGACATTCCTTTGTTCTGACTCATTTCCAAGATCATTGGTGTACTCGGAGAAATGGTTGTCTAGAAGCAGGTTAACTGTTTCAACGCTAGATTCGGTCCAGGTTCCATCTTGCTTTTGAAGAAAACTGGGTGCTGTCGGTGATTTTGCCAGAACTTTTCGAAGTCTTGAGGCTTCGGTTGTGGTCTCTATCGCGCTGCAGAAATTATTCCATGAATTTCGCTTTGCATTCCGTGTGTCTTTTTTATAGAGTCTTAGTATTGCTTTATAATGCGCCCAGGAAGACTCCTGGGCATCATGCTTAGCAGCATTAAATGCTTTCCTACATTCTTTACGTAGTCTATTTAGGTCTGAGGTCCACCAGGGGGGCCTGTATGTTTCTTTTACTTTCTTAATAGGGCATGCTTTTTGCAGTGCTGCGTTGCAGTTTTCAACAAAGACACCTACTAAATGGTCGAGTTCCTCTGGCGCCTTTGGCTTAGTGGGTGGTTCCGAAGGGAGTCTCTTGGGTAGCAGTTTTCTATAATAACCCCAGTTTGTTTTTTTGATATTCTGCGTCACCTTAGGGGTGGGTGGCGAGTCTGATATACTGAATTCTATAAACCTATGGTCCGAGAATGAGTGCTCTTTCAGGACCTTCCAGTTTATTATGTGGTTACTAAACTTATCAGTACAAAGGGTAATATCTAGGACTTATTTACGATTGGCTGTTATAAATGTTGGGTCAGTGCCTTTATTGCATAAGGCTAGATTTGTATTAAGTAAGTAGTTATAGAGTGACTCACCTCGTTCGTTGATGTTGGAGCTACCCCATTGCGTGTGATGGGCGTTAGCGTCTCCTCCCATAATTAGCGTTGCACTTAGTGGGTTTGTGTCCCTCACTAGTTCCCTCATAAGTTTTAGCGGCAGAGGCCCCTCGTGGTCATGAGCCAGATAAAAGGAGGCCACCCTGAGCCTTTTCTGCGCCAGTTCAATGCTGACTGTGGTTATGTCTCCATTGCTATACTGTGGTAGAATAAAAGAGTTTATAATGGTTTTAACTAGAATACAGGTACGGGGCTTCCCTTTACCTTGAGCTCCGAACAGAGCATATTTCGGGGTCTTCAGGCCACGGATCCTATCACCAGTGATCCATGGCTCCTGGACCAGAGCTATGTCTACTTCTCCTGACGCCAGTTGAAGTAGAAGCGCAGCGGACGCTGCTTTACTGTGATGAAGGTTTATCTGAACAACCTTCATCACACGGTACCACCTTCTCCACGATTGTCGTGTCCGCTTCCTCATCACTGAGTAGCTCGCACTCCGCATATAGCCTACTTAGGGCCGCGCCTCCTTCCGATCCGGATGAGGTGTATCCGCTAAGATCTTCCTTCATCTTCTCTTCTGTCTCTATCTCGTGGTCGCTTGGTGGTTCCTCCGCTTCCACACAATTTGCCAGGTTCACTAGGGCTTCGGTGTCGGTTTTGTAAACCTTAAGGGTAATCTTCCCGAAGCCATAGTTTATCCTGTTTTCGCATTTAGCCAGGATTTCTATGCTCTCATTATTTAGCAGGAGAACCACCTGCATCGTCGCCCGGTCTGTCGGTTCGGTGTTTACCAATCTCCAATTTTGTGTAGGTAGGTTTGGGTTGAATAGTTGCACCATCTCCAGGATCTCCACTGGGTCCGATGGTGTAACTGGTACCCAGGCTCTTGCTCTTGGGCGTGACGGTAGATCCTTCGCATCCACTACTTTGAGGCAGGCTCCGGGGTACACTTCGCCAACCTTGTCGATGGCCGCTTTGTACATCTCGACCGATCTGTTATCGTCACAGGCGACTAGCTTCACGTTCCCCTGGAACCATCCAGCATCAGAGCATGATGGCGGCGGTCCAGGGTTCTCTTTCAGCACTGCTAGTGCAACTTTGGCTAGGGCGGCATTTACCCATTTCCATTGGTGTCTGGGTATCCTACCTTCCTCGTTACTGCTATCGATGACGCCAATAACTTTTCGATCTTTAGCAATTTCTGCGAAGGATCGAGTCCATGCGCCCTGCGTTTTGGCTCTTTTTGGTGCTAGCGGTTGCAGTTCCTCTACGGATCGTTGTCGCTTGGTAGCCGCTGACTTGCCGTATAATTTGACATCGAAGTCTGGAATAACCAGCCTAGCCCACTCGATATCCTCTTGAACCTTCACGAAGTCCTCCCTCGATACCTGATCCTCCCTGATCGGTGAGGTGGCTTGACGATGGATAATCCGTGAGGCTTTTCGTCTATCTTGGTGGGTGGCCTTCGACGGGTTTGGACGTGCGAATTTCTTGGCCCTATTGCTCGTCAACGGGCCTTGCCTGGGTCTCACTACAGTCTCCCCGCCAGCCGCTGGTCGCTGAGTGACCAGATTGCTGCAGGAAGGCGCAGGGTGCCCGCTGTCGACAGTTTGGGCCTCCTGGCTCGTACCACTCTTGCGAGTGGCATTAGCCTTCGGGCTTCTCGGACCAGGGGGTACCTTTGTCCTAGTTAGCCTTTGTTGAGGGTTGTGTGCTCTTAAGCTCGGTGGTCCCGTAGCTTTATGAGTTGCGGAGGCTGTAGCTCCTGTCGGCCTTTGCTTGGGAGCGCCGCACTCCCTTGTTGGTGTTGTGTTTTTGTTTTTAGAATCCATAGTAATGTCCCACGAGTGGCGGAGAAAGGGAAACGTCCACCCGGGCAGAGATCCGCTGTACCCGGGTAAGGCTAGTAAGCTCCGAAGGTTGCCCGGTATCCGGAGCACTCCGTTTGAGACTGGGCTTTGTAAGGGCCCCCAGCCAGGCTGATCCTCGGCACGGGTCGTATGACACCATGATCCGGCCCTGTAAATAGATAAAAAGGGAGGGGAAGTTGGGTATTGGAGTAGGCCTGAGTAGGAATTGCGGGTTTGAGGGGGTTTTGGAGGGGTCGCCGCTCGAATTAGCCGCCAAAGCGTTACCGGGTGTCACCACGGGGAGGCCCCTAGTACAAGGGGGTGTCAGCCACCGAGTGACTGAGCACCTACGAGTCGACGATTTGGAGTGTCGCGTGTGTGCAAGTCGATCACCCCCATCAAAGACACCCAAGAAAATAAACTTCTTAAGAGCGAAGTGACTATAATATCGATTAAGATTGCAAGTTAGAATGCAATATAATAGCGAAAGGCTCAATGAATAAAAATAATAACCAAAAACAAATAAATGAAAAAGATAACTCATAATGTGTTGCACAGAAAAGTGCCAAAACAAAACAAATAAATCATCATAACTATAGAAGAATCAAAGTCGAAGCAACAGCACTAAAGACGCAGCTGATTCTCCAGATGTTTATAATCTTTGTTGACTACTTCATTTTTGGATTTTAAGCGGATTTGAGTATGCAGCACCGGCAGTTCTAGTTAACAAGAAAGATGGCACCAAACGTCTTTGCCAAATCTTTGTTAGTTTTGCTTCGAAAAGACACTAAATTTGTGATGAGTGAGGGTCAGTAAATAGCTGTGAAAAAGTTAAAGCAAACGATGGTAGTAGCTCCTTCTCTAATGTTATCTAGCCCACAAGCAGTTACTGATGTACAAATGGACGCGTCCAAATACGGATAAGGCGCAGTACTGCTACAACAACACTCTTAAAAGGGAAGCTTTCATCCGACAAATACTCAGTCAAGGAAAGTATTGTTCATACGAAAGTTTATTTAGACATTGAAAGAAAGTATACCGTTCGTTATAAAATAATAACAGATGGAAATCCTTTTGGTCCTTCAATGGAAAAAGTTGACATGCCGGACCGAGTAATGAGAAGTCGCGTTTACTGCATTTTTATACCCGAGCGAACTTGTACTTAAGGGTATTATAACATTGTTCGCATAACGGTTGTTTGTAACAGCAAAAAATAGTCGATATAGATATAACCATATATGTACTGAAATGATCAGAATGAAGAGGAATCGATTTAGCCCTGAATGTCTGTCCGTCCGTCTGTCCGTGGTTACAATAACTTGAGTAAAAATTTAGCTATCTCACTGAAATTTGGTAAATAGATTTGGACAGAGCAATTTGGTATTGAAAATGGTCAAGATCGGTCAATAACCACACCCACCTTCCATATAACGGAAGTTTTTGAAAAATGCAAAAACTCCGTTTTTCCGGTATCTATTACAGCAAATTGAGTGAAGTTTAATATTTAAAGCGATTATGAACTAAAAAATTAGGGATTTAAGAAATTTTGAAAAATGGGCTTTGCCACGCCCACTTATGATAAAATTTCCGTATGTCTATAACAATCTTAGGTATCGTCACAAAATTTGATTGACATATTTTCCTCGCTATCGCTATTATTATCGTAGAAAATTTTTGAAATCGGATCATAACCACGCCCACCTTCCATATAACGAAAAATTTGAAAAATGCAAAAATTTCGTTTCTTCTTTATCCATTGGAACATATTAATTAAAATTTGATATTTAGAGAGATAGGTTATTAAGAAACTGACAAAAGACTTCGTTTTTCAGTATTTATTGAGTAAATTTTAATACTAGCAGCGATTTGAAACATAGAAACGGGATTTTTATGAAATTATGGGCACCGTCCATACAAAAACCGGTTTCGCCCGAATTTAGCTTTTCTTACTTGTTTCAGTCTAAAATCGTTAAATATAGGCTCAGTGTAAGACGTAGAGTGGATTCGCGCTGTAAAATACCTGCAAACAATTCCTATTAAGATTTTTTCTTAAAGAATGAATTGATATGTACAGATCAGTAGTGATAGTACCAACGGTAAAAAATATGATATAATTAAAATAACACAACGAGAAGGCCAACGAATTGCTTTAAAATAAATATCGGCAAAAAGCAAAGCAATATATGGTTGGTAATCTCGTTGGTATAGAAAGAACACACTTCGGGGTGAGCATGAAACTAACAGCTCGCTTCCTCGGACCGTACAAAGTTATTTATTTATTATTATTATTATTATTATTTTATTGTTATTAGTAATTAAAATTACAATATAATATTTAAGCACAAGCTTTCAGGGCTATCGGCTAAATCATATGAAACTCGTCAAATTTGATATCTCTATTTTGAACAACAAATCACAAAATATAACCCAGAGTTGCATTTGCTCTAATGGTGCTACCTATTTAATGCCAGAAAACAGGTTATTAAACATTTGTGAGACAACAAAATAATACTTTGTTAAGGGACAAGACTATAAGAAAATAAACTTCTGAAGAGCGAATTGACTATAATATCGATTACGATTGCAAGTTAGAATGCAATATAAAAACTCATAATGTGTTGCACAGAAAAGTGCCAAAACAAAACAAATAAATCATCATAACTATAGAAGAATCAAAGTCGAAGCAACAGCACTAAAGACGCAGCTGTTTCTCTAGATGTTTATAATCTTTGTTGACTACTTCATTTTTGGATTTTAAGCGGATTTGAGTATGCAGCACCGGCAGTTTTAGTTAACAAGAAAGATGGCACCAAAAGTCTTTGCCAAATCTTTGTTAGATTTGCTTCAAAAAGGCTGTAAATTTGTGATGACTGAGGGTCAGTAAATAGCCGTGAAAAAGTTAAAGCAAACGATGATAGTAGCTCCTTCTCTAATGTTATCTAGCCTACAAGCAGTTACTGATGTACAAATGGACGCGTCCAAATACGGATAAGGCGCAGTACTGCTACAACAACACTCTTAAGATGGAAGCATTCATCCGACAAATACTCAGTCAAGGAAGCTATTGTTCATACGAAAGTTTATTAAGACATTGAAAGAAAGTATACCGTTCGTTATAAAATAATAACAGATGGAAATGGTTTGGCCCTTCAATCGAAAAAGTTGACATGCCGGACCGAGTAATGAGAAGTCGCGTTTACTGCCTTTTTATACCCGAGCGAACTTGTACACAAGGGTATTATAACATTGTTCGCATAACGGTTGTTTGTAACAGCAAAAAATAGTCGATAAAGATATAACCATATATGTACTGAAATGATCAGAATGAAAAGAGGAATCGATTTAGCCCTGAATGTCTGTCCGTCCGTCTGTCCGTGGTTACAATAACTTGAGTAAAAATTTAGCTATCTCACTGAAATTTGGTAAATAGATTTGGACAGAGCAATTTGGTATTGAAAATGGTCAAGATCGGTCAATAACCACACCCACCTTCCATATAACGGAAGTTTTTGAAAAATGCAAAAACTCCGTTTTTCCGGTATCTATTACAGCAAATTGAGTGAAGTTTAATATTTAAAGCGATTATGAACTAAAAAATTAGGGATTTAAGAAATTTTGAAAAATGGGCTTTGCCACGCCCACTTATGAAAAAGTTTCCATATCTCGATAACAATGTTAGGTATCGTCACAATATTTGGTTGACATATTTTCCTCGCTATCGCTATTATTATCGTAGAAAATTTTTGAAATCGGATCATAACCACGCCCACCTCCCATATAATGGAAATTTTGGAAAATGCAAAAACTTCATTTTTCCGGTATCTATTAAAACAAATTTAGTGAAATTCGGTACTTGGAGCGATTTTGAACAAAGAAATTAGCTATTTATGAAATTTTGAAAAATGGAATCTGTATCTCAATAACGAAGGTATCCTCACAAAATTTAGTGAACAAATATTCCTCAATATCGCTGTTATCATAGTTAAAAATTATTGAAATCGGACCATAAACTCACCCACCTCCCATATAACGAAAAATTTGAAAAATGCAAAAATTTCGTTTCTTCTTTATCCATTGGAACATATTAATTAAAATTTGATATTTAGAGAGATATTTAATTAAGAAACTGGCAAAAGACTTCATTTTTCAGTATTTATTAGAACAAATTGAGTACATTTTAATACTAGCAGCGATTTGAAACATAGAAACGGGATTTTTATGAAATTATGGGCACCGTCCATACAAATCGGTTTCGCCCGAATTTAGCTTTTCTTACTTGTTTCAGTCTAAAATTCGTTAAATATAGGCTCAGTGTAAGACGTAGAGTGAATTCGCGCTGTAAAATACCTCCAACAATTCCTATTAAGATGTTTTCTTAAAAAATGTATTGATATGTACAGATCAGTAGTGATAGTACCAACGGTAAAAAATATGAAATAATTAAAATAACACAACGAGAAGGCCAACGAATTGCTTTAAAATAAAAATCGGCAAAAAGCAAAGCAATATATGGTTGGTAATCTAGTTGGTATAGAAAGAACACACTTCGGGGGAGCATGAAACTAACAGCTCGCTTCCTCGGACCGTACAAAGTTATTTATTTATTATTATTATTATTTTATTGTTATTAGTAATTAAAATTACAATACAATATTTAAGCACAAGCTTTCAGGGCTATCGGGTAAATCATATGAATAAATACTTAAAATTTCTTAAATTAAATGGAAAATATTAATATCTTTTAAAAATTTCGCAATTATTTTAACGTTAACTTCTGATGGATATGGTAATATTTATTCGATTGAGTTACGGCCTTGAAAGTTTCGATTTCTTGGATTGTCTAATGCTGGACAACTTACTAGTATGTGTTGAACTGTGAGGTTAGAATGGTTGCAGAAGTAACACATAGGAATGGTGGTTGATTGTAGAATATACATATTTGTGCGTAAAAAGCGTGTGGGCCAGTCTAAGGCGTGTGAAGCACTTGTTTTCCCATAGTGATGTGTCGGTAGGAAATATCGCCGTATTTCGGTGAGGGTTTATCAGTTTGTATGGTAGTAGATAACTCCGCCAGTCATCACTGAACTGTGAATTTATGGCATTTGCGCAGATATTCTTTAAATTTGCTGTCGGTACATATCACATATTTATCGTTGGTCTCTTTAGCAAATGTTAGCGCTGAAAGCAAGCCCTGTAGTTCAGCATCAAATATACTAGCGTAGTGTGGAAGTATACCATGGGATATTGTGATACCATTTTCAACTGTCCCTGCAAATGAGACACCGTCTTTTTGTTTTGATCCATCTGTAAATAGGAAATAGCAGTCCTCTTATTTCAGTCGTCCGGCTATGTTATTATAAAGTTGTTGGTAAGAAGATTTGCATGTACTTTCTTTACGCAAAAGTGTGAGGTTGTATTTAAAGATGCCCTTTTCGTGATACAAAGGAGGGATTTTATTTGCAGTAAGACTGGCTGGGGTGAAATTCAAGTCGAGAGTTTCTGCAAGTTCTTTTACCTCGAAAAGCCTTGATCGTTTCTTTAAGCTGGGTTTTCTCTTGTTCAAAAGCTTAATTTCTTTACTTAGAATATTTTTTGATTTACTATGCAGCTTATATATGATTCAGCTTCTAAGATGTTTTATTCGTAGATCGATTGGTTGAAAGCCTCCCTCGGCTTCTTCTGATTGCAGCGTGATAGGGTGTTTTTCTTTTATCAAGTAGAGACTTAGCACATGAACCATAAACCTGTAGCCGTTATCGATTTTGCTTTGAATTGTTAGTTTAGTTTTACTTTGTAACGTATAAGTATGTACAAAACTTTTCTTAGAGGATAAATACTTTACTATGTTAAGCCTGGTAGCTAGTTCTGATCTTAAATTAGTACAATGGTACTTAAAGCTATATATTTTTATTTTTTAAAGAATTTAGTTATTTGAATATTTTCATATATGAATGTTATATGAATGAAATATTTGCTGAAGTATATTTTCAAAAAGTGATATATAAAAATTTTCTTTTTCATTTAATATTACAAAAATTACTTAAATCTAAAATTTTACCACAAACAAAGTTAAGTTGAGCAAAGTATCATAACATATAATAATGCAAAATAAGAAAAGGATTAATCCTACAATACTCCCCCTTCGAGAGAATTAATATTATATAAATTAAAAGTAACTCGTTTCTAGTTTGGTATTCTGCTATTTACTAATCGAATAATTGTGTCAGGTATTTGTGTTGCTTCAATTATTGCTGGTTTCTGTATGTCTATCGGAATAGTTTTAATTTCATTACCTACTTCTAGTTTAAAATATTTGTTGTCTTTTCCACCACTTTGTACCTTCTTTCGTATGGTTGTTGTAATGATTGTTTATTAATGACACGCACAAAAACAAATTTACAAGTCTCCAAATCCAAATCCAAATATACAGCGTTCGTGACCAAGGAAGGGTTGTTTGAATTCAACAAAGCACAATTTGGTTTTTTCAACTCCCCAGCGGTTTTCATACGATTTATAAACTACGTTTTCAGACAGTTAATAAACGAAAACATAATAGAGATATACGTCGATGATATTGTAGTCTTTGGACAATTGGCCGAGCAATGTTTGGAAAATATGTGAAAAGTGTTAGCGCAATCGCAAAAGTTTGGTCTACTGATAAATTGAGCAAAAGGTAAATTTTTAAAAAAGAAAATAATTTGTATGGGCCATAAAATTAAAAAGATGGGTTTGTATGGCTGGGACAAGAAAAAAATAAAGCAGTAAAGAATTTATTTTCGCTGAAAAACGGGAGAGGGGTACAAGCTTTTCTCGAGCTGACGAGATATTTCCGTAAATTTGTGCGAGCTTATGCGATCTTAACTAGGCTTTAATGCAGTTACTTAAAAAAATATGCCTTATCAAGATCGACACTGAAGAATTGCAGTGGCATATTGATGCAACCAAGAATAGATTTTTCATTCAATATAGAACATCGCGCAGGAAACAGAATGAAATATGTAGATAGTTTAAGTCGGTACCCCGTGATGATTATAACATCTGAGATACACGCGCAATTTCGGCGAGAAAAAAAGAAGACAATCAGTTGGCAGCAGCGACTATATTTTCAAAAATCAATTAATTTACAAACATATAGTAGGACAAGAACTGCTGGCAGTACCTAAAAGCATGGAAAGAGAAATTATCATAAATGCGCCTAATTCTGGTCATATGGGCTTAAAAAAGACAAAACGTTAAAAGTATTTATACCACATTTGGAACGCAAATTAAATCAAATAATTTCAAACTGCATAGAGTGCATAATGCATACTCGTAAGTTAGGCCGGCAAAAGGGTTACTTACACTGTATCGACAAGTGTGACAAACCGTTTTGCACTCTACACGTTGATCATTTGGGAATGTTAGACACGACTTCGAAAAGCTACAAATACATATTTGCGATGGTTGACAGATTCTCAAAATTCACTTTGCTTTACCCAACAAAGACAACAGACGCGTTAGAAGTTTTAAGACACTTAAATTCTTTGGTAACGATCTTCGGTAGTCTGCAACGAGTTGTCAGTGACAAAGGTGAAGCTTTCACATCAAAGCTATTTAAAGAATTCTGCGAAACGCACAAAATTGAACACGTCGAAACTACAGCTGATGTACCCAGGGGTGACGGCTAGAGCTGCAAAATCTTCGATGTTTGAAACAATCGATGTTTCGATGTTTTTGCTAATAAAACATCGATAGTACCGATACTATCGGATGTTCATGGGAAATGGAAATCGTTATAAATACGCTTTATATTTTTTCATATATTAGGTACATTTATTATTTAAAATGAAATTTAAAATCAAAACTAACATGAAAATGTTCATTTAGAAACCACACAATTCATTTGTGTTATAAATATCTTGTTAAATAAATTAAATAATTGCAATAATGCAAGGTACATTTCAGTTTTTTAGTCTTAGTTTTTAATATTAGAGATCGGACTGCTTTAAAGTCCTGCTAGTCTTAGGGCTTTTGATGTATTCACGGTCAGAGTCGCTGAAAAATTCACTATTCGACATGTTGCTTTCTATACACTCCCAAATAAATAAAAATAACTACGCACTGAGTGTCGCACTCTCAAACTTTCAGAAAAAACTTTAATTACCTTTTGATGTCTTTGCCACGAATTTATCCATCCTTCCAAGCCACCAACACCAATTAAAGTTCAGCTAAACTGTGAAAGATTATGAGTTTAGTACGCAATAATTTTTATAAATCTTGCTTACCTCAAAGTCGTCTTTTCCACAAATCAGCAACGGATAAAATTTCTAGAGATAAAATATACTCAAAAAGCATCTAGTGTAAAAAAACATCGATGTTTCAAAAAAAAATTGGAAACATCGATACTATCGATAGTGCTCCGATGTTTTTGCAGCTCTAGTAAGGCCAAATCGAAAGGGTTAACAGAGTAATTCTTCCGGTTTTGGCAAAAATATCAGCAGCAGATTCAACTAACTGGTACAAGTATCAATCACAAGTACAACGAGCAATTAAGGCGCATGTACACTCTTCTACACAGTTCACTCCATTTGAATGATACGGACACGGAGTTACTAAACAGCTATTAACACACATTTGGTATTGGATTAGCAAAATTGCTGTAGACGTTGACCTCAAACGACACCATTTCAGTCGATACCGTGTTTACTGACGACTAGAAGAAAATTTGAAAGTATAATTGTTTTTTTTTACAGAAATTGTTTGTTAATAATTAAATTGAATTATTACATGTGTATTGATTTAGTAATGAAAATTAAAAGTGCAGAACAATTTGAAACTCTTGTAGAAACAGTTGTTGTCCGGACTCCACTTTTCATTGCTGGCTTAATTTTTTTCAGCCCATACATAACGCGGCTTTGTTGAATCGAAAATATTCTTCAAATCTGAAAAAAAAAAATTTTAACAACTAACATGAAAATATCAAAAATGCTTATACACAAAGTTTAAAGTGTTACAACTTGTTATTTTGCAAGCTAAATACATCAGAATTCTGCTTTATAATTTTTCTTTTTGCTGCAAGCTCTTTTTTGCTCTCTTCACTGCTTGAACTTGATGCATCAAAAAGAAAGAACATTTTTTTGAGAAAATATCCAATTAAAATATTCACACGAATCTGAACAATGAAAACTTTTGCATAAAAATTGTAAAAAAAATAAAATTGTTTTCTTAAGGAAATCCCACATTATTGGGGACTCGTCCGGTAAGTTCTAATGAGTCAAAGTTTAAAAGGCCGAAGTTATATTGTAGTTTGAAATGCTTAAAAACTAAATTAGTGGGACTAAGTTTGCAAAAAAGCTAAAGTTTGTTGTATAGTTTATACAACTGGAAATTCGAAAGAATAACCAATGATTTTAAAATTTTGAGACTTTACCTCGAATTAAATGTTGTGCTTCGCTGGGAAGATCGAGTGTACCCAAATCGCTAAGCCGCAACCCTTTTAACAAAAGTAGGCTGGCAGCGTCACTTGTGTTAAAGACATGCGATATAGCAATGCTTCTCGGAACATACAAAATAAAGTTGACCTACAATAAAATTATTTGAATTGTTGAATTTTATTTCGGACGGATATGTTTCAGTAACAACATATGTGTGTGTATATTTCACATTACCCCCACACGCACACTCACACACGTTCAGCATACTTATCTCACACCGTTTTAATTTCGTTCGGTTATTAAACGAAACTTGCTAACAATTCAAATGAAATGCGTAAATATATTAAGATGATGGTTTTCCGACACGCGAAGACGTGACGTATTATTGTCCATGCGTGAAACAGGAAACCTTCAACTTGGTTCCGAAAACTTGCAACAACTGACCTTGCGATTTATTTATGGTTATCGCAAACACCAGAAGCACGGGAAATTGTAGGCGCTTAAAATCGAATTGGAAATCCGTTGGAATCATCAGTATATGCGGGATCAAGACATCCTCTTCTTTGTAATTTCCCTTAATGTCCTTGGCCCGATGACGTTATTCATTAGCTTTTTCACAGCCAGTCTCGTTCCATTGCACAGTCGTGGTGGATTAATGTTACGCAGTATGATCACAACTGATCCTAATTTTAATTTTAAATTGTGAGGTCGTAATACAGGCAATTCCAGTAAATTTAAAAAATGGGATAGTTGACTACGTCATCTTGGTTTGTAACTGTGTCAACTGATTTGTAAGAAAACAGCTCTCCTAAAAGAAAATTTTGAATATTCGGATTGAGATCATCGACCAACATTGCTCTTTCACGAATCCAATTAAATATGGTTGTTGAAGTGTTGTTCTATATGAAAAACTCGCTGAGGGTCCTGTTTTGAGTCGGTGAGTTGGTATCAACTGCGACCTTGCCATTTCCAATAATTAATGACTGCTTCGAAAACACAATCGCAGTTTGATCTTGTTACAAAAACACTCGCATGTTAGTTGTTAATTGGAGTGTCTTAACGTGCCGCCACAAATAAGATGATTTTAGGCATGCGTTTAGTTCGTCAGCAACTGTGGATCGAGGAATAACTGGAAGAGTCTGACGAAAATCACCTGATAACAGAATAACGGCTCCACGAAGATCGTTTACCGTTCTGTCCAGTGCCTCCAGTGACCTCTTGTGGGCCATCATAAGTTCATCCCAAAACGATCAATTTGTATATATGAAGAGTCTTCGCCATGCGCTGTTTTTGGCGACGTTGCAAACTGGTGCTTTTAATTTGTATGTTTAGTGTTAGAATGAACAGTTCGTTCACCTTCTAATAATGTTGCAACTATTCCAGATGAGCTAGAGCTACTTCATTTTACGATCTGATCTTTGACAATAGCATTACAATTGATACGTTTTTCTAGTCCACCCGAAAGCATCAAGGAAGTAAATTCCAGCAGATCCATGGTTTACAGTTTCTATCAAAGTATCATACGCAATCCTTTGTTGTGCATTTAATTGCGGAACATCAGAATGGACTGTTTCAGTCAATAGTTCAGTATCGTACTGTTGTTCTCTTTGTAACTCGTGGTTAAATGCATCGCGCATGGGACCATTTGGTGCTGTCATGCCCAAACACGAGACAACTTTTTTGCCATTAATAAACACATATCTTCTATCATGTTCAATGTAGAACTGTTTATATGGGAAAATGAAATTGTTGTTTTAGCTATATTCCTCGCAATTTTTCCATGTTTTCTCACCTTTTAAACCTTTCCTGGACTACAACAAACATTTCAAAACAAAAATCTGCTAAATCGGCCCGGCCATTCTCGAATTTTAGCGAGACAAACGAACAGCAATTAATTTTTATATATATAGATTATCAAAATCGTCAAATTTGATATCTCTATTTTGAAGGGTGATGGACCACAACAAATCACAAAATATACCCCAGGGTTGCATATTCTCTAATGGTGCTACCTATTTAATGACAGAAAACAGATTATTAAACATTTGTGAGACAACAAAATAAGACTTTGTTAAGGGACAAGACTATAAGAAAATAAACTTCTTAAGAGCGAAGTGACTATAATATCGATTAAGATTGCAAGTTAGAATGCAATATAATAGCGAAAGGCTCAATGAATAAAAATAATAACCAAAAACAAATAAATGAAAAAGATAACTCATAATGTGTTGCACAGAAAAGTGCCAAAACAAAACAAATCAATCATCATAACTATAGAAGAATCAAAGTCGAAGCAACAGCACTAAAGACGCAGCTGATTCTCCAGATGTTTATAATCTTTGTTGACTACTTCATTTTTGGATTTTAAGCGGATTTGAGTATGCAGCACCGGCAGTTCTAGTTAACAAGAAAGATGGCACCAAACGTCTTTGCCAAATCTTTGTTAGTTTTGCTTCGAAAAGACACTAAATTTGTGTTGAGTGAGGGTCAGTAAATAGCTGTGAAAAAGTTAAAGCAAACGTTGGTAGTAGCTCCTTCTCTAATGTTATCTAGCCCACAAGCAGTTACTGATGTACAAATGGACGCGTCCAAATACGGATAAGGCGCAGTACTGCTACAACAACACTCTTAAAAGGGAAGTTTTCATCCGACAAATACTCAGTCAAGGAAAGTATTGTTCATACGAAAGTTTATTTAGACATTGAAAGAAAGTATACCGTTCGTTATAAAATAATAACAGATGGAAATCCTTTTGGTCCTTCAATGGAAAAAGTTGACATGCCGGACCGAGTAATGAGAAGTCGCGTTTACTGCATTTTTATACCCGAGCGAACTTGTACTTAAGGGTATTATAACATTGTTCGCATAACGGTTGTTTGTAACAGCAAAAAATAGTCGATATAGATATAACCATATATGTACTGAAATGATCAGAATGAAGAGGAATCGATTTAGCCCTGAATGTCTGTCCGTTCGTCTGTCCGTGGTTACAATAACTTGAGTAAAAATTTAGCTATCTCACTGAAATTTGGTAAATAGATTTGGACAGAGCAATTTGGTATTGAAAATGGTCAAGATCGGTCAATAACCACACCCACCTTCCATATAACGGAAGGTTTTGAAAAATGCAAAAACTTCGTTTTTCCGGTATCTATTACAGCAAATTGAGTGAAGTTTTATATTTAAAGCGATTATGAACTAAAAAATTAGGGATTTAAGAAATTTTGAAAAATGGGCTTTGCCACGCCCACTTATGATAAAGTTTCCGTATTTCTACAACAATCTTAGGTATCGTCACAAAATTTGGTTGACATATTTTCCTCGCTATCGCTATTATTATCGTAGAAAATTTTTGAAATCGGATCATAACCACGCCCACCTTCCATATAACGAAAAATTTTAAAAATGCAAAAATTTCGTTTCTTCTTTATCCATTGGAACATATTAATTAAAATTTGATATTTAGAGAGATAGTTAATTAAGAAACTAGCAAAAGACTTCGTTTTTCAGTATTTATTAGAACAAATTGAGTAAATTTTAATACTAGCAGCGATTTGAAACATAGAAACGGGATTTTTATGAAATTATGGGCACCGTCCATACAAAAATCGGTTTCGCCCGAATTAAGCTTTTCTTACTTGTTTCAGTCTAAAATTCGTTAAATATAGGCTCAGTGTAAGACGTAGAGTGGATTCGCGCTGTAAAATACCTGCAAACAATTCCTATTAAGATTTTCTCTTGATATGTACAGATCAGTAGTGATATTACCAACGGTAAAAAATATGAAATAATTAAAATAACACAACGAGAAGGCCAACGAATTGCTTTAAAATAAAAATCGGCAAAAAGCAAAGCAATATATGGTTGGTAATCTAGTTGGTATAGAAAGAACACACTTCGGGGTGAGCATGAAACTAACAGCTCGCTTCCTCGGACCGTACAAAGTTATTTATTTATTATTATTATTTTATTGTTATTAGTAATTGTTGATTCAGTTGTATTGGCCATAATTATATAAATTATATATAGATTTTTAATGAGCTCAATGCCGGAAAAATAAAACAATTGAATAATATGTAAATTATTTTATTTATTCTTCGTTTTTAGTAATTAAAATTACAATATAATATTTAAGTACAAGCTTTCAGGGCTATCGGCTAAATCATATGAATAAATACTTAAATTTCTTAAATTAAAGGGAAAATATTAATATATTTTAAAAATTTCGGAATTATTTTAACATTAACTTCTGATGGATATGGTAATATTTATTCGATTGAGTTACGGCCTTGAAAGTTTTGATTTCTTGGATTGTCTAATGCTGGACAACTTAATAGTATGTGTTGAACTGTGAGGTTAGAATGGTTGCAGAAGTAACACATAGGAATGGTGGTTGATTGCAGAATATATTTGTGTGTTAAAAGCGTGTGGGCCAGTCTAAGGCGTGTGAAGCACTTGTTTTCCCATAGTGATGTGTCGGTAGGAAATATCGCCGTATTTCGGTGAGGGTTTATCAGTTTGTATGGTAGTAGATAACTCCGCCAGTCATCACTGAACTGTGAATTTATGGCATTTGCGCAGATATTCTTTAAAGATTTTACTCCGAACGGCATAAAGAGATCGAGGCTAGCTTTTAGGGTGGTTTTTCAGCTTGGTCGGTTCTCTCGTTGCCCATTATGCCTGAGTGAGCCGGAATGCACATCAGTTTTGTTTTTGTTAAGATAAAGGGTGTTTTTTTTACAGGTTTGTTTTTCGAATAGAGATAAAACTGGCATTTTGTGGTCAAATCTGGCAACTCTAATGTCATTTATGTTCAGTTTGGTTTGCCATTTCATCATGAACAGGTTGACAAAAGAACAACGCTTGCAAATCGTGCAAATTTATTTCGAAAATAATGGTTCAGTTCGCGAAGTTTACCGTGAGCTCCGTCCATTTTATGGTCGACATAATCGTCCATCAGAGCAATTAATTCGGTTAACCATGGATCGTTTTCGCACTACGTTTACTCTATGTGATAATACGCATCCGCAGAGACGTCGAACAGTGCGCACCGAAGAAACAATTGCCGCTGTAGAGCAAAGTGTTGAAGAGGACCCGAATGAATCGATTCGCCACCGTGCACAGCAATTGGAGCTTTGTCCATCAACTTTATGGAAGATTTTGCGCAAAGATCTTGGCTTGCGACCTTACAAGATCCAGCTTGTGCAAGAATTAAAGCCGCGAGACCATGCAATGCGTCGTGATTTTGGTGTATGGGCCGAAAATGAGATTGATCTCGATGCTGATTTTCATCGCAAAATTTTGTTCAGTGATGAGGCTCATTTTTGGTTGAATGGCTACGTCAACAAGCAAAATTGCCGCATTTGGAGTGAAGAGAATCCACATGAGACCCTTGAAACGCCATTACATCCACAAAAACTGACTGTTTGGTGTGCTCTATGGGCTGGTGGAGTCATTGGGCCATACTTCTTCCGCAATAATGCTGGAGAGGCAGTTACCGTTAATGGAGACCGGTATAGAGCCATGATAACCGACTATTTTGTTCCCGAATTGGATGGCATGAATGTGGATGAGTTGTGGTTCCAACAAGACGGCGCTACATGCCACACAGCGCACGTCACAATCGATTTATTGAAGGAAACATTCGCTGAGCGCATAATTTCGCGGAATGGACCTGTCAATTGGCCACCAAATTCGTGTGATTTGACACCATTGGATTATTTTCTTTATGGATATGTGAAGTCGCTCGTCTACACCAACAAACCAGAAACGTTAGGGGAATTGGAAGCCAACATTCGTGGCGTTATTGCCGACATACGGCCCCATATGCTCGAAAAAGTGGTTGAAAATTGGACCTGTAGAATTGGCTTTATTCGAGCCAGCCGCGGCGGCCACATGCCCGAAATCATATTTAAACATTAATGGCATAAAATTATCCTTCCAATAAAGCCAAATTGATGGACCTTAAAACGATTTTCTTGTGTTTTATTTCAATTCGAAGTTTAATACCCCTAAAAAAAACACCCGTTACTTAGGAGTATATGATTGATGACAGTGGGCCATCGTTTAGGTAAAATTTTTTGACGGCCTGAAAAACGATTTGCTGTCGGTACATATCACATATTTATCGTTGGTCTCTTTAGCAAATGTTAGCGCTGAAAGCAAGCCCTGTAGTTCAGCGTCAAATATACTAGCGTAGTGTGGAAGTATACCATGGGATATTGTGATACCATTTTCATCTGTCACTGCAAATGAGACACCGTCTTTTTGTTTTGATCCATCTGTAAATAGGAAATTTCAGTCATCTTATTTCAGTCGTCCGGCTATGTTATTATAAAGTTGTTGGTAAGAAGATTTGCATGTACTTTCTTTACGCAAAAGTGTGAGGTTGTATTTAAAGATGCCCTTTTCGTGATACCAAGGAGGGATTTTATTTGCAGTAAGACTGGCTGGGGTGAAATTCAAGTCGAGAGTTTCTGCAAGTTCTTTTACCTCGAAAAGCCTTGATCGTTTCTTTAAGCTGGGTTTTATCTTGTTCAAAAGCTTAATTTCTTTACTTAGAATATTTTTTGATTTACTATGCAGCTTATATATGATTCAGCTTCTAAGCTGTTTTATTCGTAGATCGATTGGTTGAAAGCCTCCCTCGGCTGCTTCTGATTGCAGCCTGATAGGGTGTTTTCTTTTATCAAGTAGAGACAAGCACAAGAACCATAAACCTGTAGCCGTTATCGGTAAGTGATATATAAAAATTTTCTTTTTGATTTAATATTACAAAAATTACTTAAATCTAAAATTTTACAACAAACAAAGTTAAGTTGAGCAAAGTATCATAACATATAATAATACAAAACAAGAAAAGGATTAATCCTACAATATTCCCCCTTCGAGAGAATTAATATTATATAAATTAAAAGTAACTCGTTTCTTGTTTGGTATTCTGCTATTTACTAATCGAATATTTGTGTCAAGTATTTGTGTTGCTTCAATTATTGTTAGTTCCTGTTTGTCTATCGGAATCGTTTTAATTTCATTACCTACTTCAAGTTTGAAATATTTGTTGTCTTTATCCACCACTTTGTACCTTCCTTCGTATGGTTGTTGTAATGAATGTTTATTAATGCCACGCACAAAAACAAATTTACAAGTCTCCAAATCCTTTGGTACATATACACCAGTGTCAGAATTTTTATTATGCTTTAAATTTGAATTTATATTTTTAAAATGCTCCCGTAAGTTGCCTAAAATTTCAGTTGGGGAAATTTTTTTTATACGGAAAAACAGGTTCAACGGATAGGCGCAAAGATTGCCCAAAAACCATCTCAGATGTACCAAGAGTATCATCGGTAGTTCATCATACCAACTACTGGCTCTATTTCTAGCCTTCACCGTAGCTTTTAACTGCCTATGAAATCGTTCTACAATACCATTCCCTTGAGGATGAAATGCAGAAGTTGTAATGTGATGGCTACCAAGCAATTTCGTTAGTTCTGAGAACAATTTTGTAGTAAAATGAGTACCTTGGTCCGTAGTGATTTTTGATGGAACATAAATTCGTGAAACATATTCCCTGGAAAATGTATTTGCTACCATTGTTGCTTAAATGACTCTTAATGCGTATGCTTCTGGCCAACGTTGTTAAGATGTAATGATGTCCCTTCGAAATAGGCAGAGGTCCAAGAATATCTAAATGAATATGCTCAAATATATTTTTTGGAATCGGAATTTTAATAACTGGAGATTTAGTATGACGATTAACTTTATTTTTTTGGCAACTAATACATTCCTTTGACCAAACATTAATTTATTTGTGTAGCCCTGGACCCAGGATGCGTAATCCCATGTAACATGTTAAACACTGTCTTACGTAAGCTGTTTGATACAAACGGTCTGTGACTTCCACCTGTCACTTCACACCAAATATTAAAATTTTAGTTCAATGTCTTGTTCTTGTTCACTTTGCAAAATTTTTAAATTCAGGTCTAAATTTTTTAATAAAACTCGCGTGTTTAATTGTATTCTGTTCAAAAGTTTAATAAGAAGTAAGAAAATATAATGTATGTACATTAGTAAGAATGTCAGTACAAAGTAAATACAAGAATACACGTTGCACAGGAATGCCAGATTTTAACACTCCTCCTCAACGTGGATACATCTTTTACAAAATTCAAAATATTTATTTTAAAATAAATTCATTTGCTTTCTAAATAGTTCATGTTTAGACTTCGACAAATTTTTCGTAAAAATATCCGCCGTCATCTTTTCCGTAGGGCAGTACTTTAATGTAATTATTCCTTTACTTATCAACTCGCGTATATGATGATATCGTACATCGATATGTTTCGTGCGATTGTGGTACACTGGATTTGTTGCTAACTTCTCTGCCGCCTGATTATCAATGTGTAGCACAATTGAGTCATCTTTCCAAAAACCGATTTCTTTCAATATGCGTTGCAGATATACTGCTTCTTTAGCTGCATTGGATGCTGCTATATATTCAGCTTCTGTGCTGCTTAACGCGATCGTATTCTGCTTCTTCGATTCCCATGATATGGTGCAGTTACCATACATAAACACGAACCCTGTGTACGACTTTCGATCATGGGGATCGCTTCCCCAATCAGCATCAACATAACCTTGTACACGCTTGCCACCTGCACGGTAAGAAATTTTAAGATCCATACTACCTTGCAAATACCTTAAAATGTGCTTCGCCGCAGTGAAATGCTCCACATGTGGGTCTACGTTTCGTTGCGCTAACTTGGACACTGAATGAAGAATATCAGGTCTTGTCGTAACACCCAAATACATAAGTGCCCCAATGAGCGATTGGTATTGTGTTATGTCTGCTTTAGAACAATCTTCACTGCATGCTGCGTGATAGCCCTTCTCCAAAGGAATGGCCACACTCTTGCATTTGGCTAATCCATATTGCATTAGCAATTCACGTATATACTGCTTTTGGCTCACAGTAATAGGTCCAACTTCGCCGTCGCGTTCGATCTCCATTCCAAGGAAATGCTGCAATACGCCTTTATCTACTACGTCAAAACAATCAGATATGAGTGCCTTCACCCTATGAATTTCTGCAATGTCTTTGCAAGCGATGATCATATCATCGACGTACACTGCGATGAGAACCAATTATTCGCCAGAATTTAGCTTGTACAAACATGGCTCATCGTCACATGCTGAAAAACCAATTTGTTGAAGGACTTCATCAAGTTTGAAGTTCCACTGCCTGCCAGATTGTTTCAAGCCGTAAATAGCTTTTTGTAATTTTAAAACCTTTCCTTGATGCTTTTTATCTATAAAAAATTCAGGCTGCTGCATAAATATTTCGTCATCTAAATCGCCGTTCAAATATGCCGTACTAACGTCTAACTGATGGAGGTGCATTTTCTCTTCGACCGCTATTGCCAAGAGCATACGTATCGTTGCATGCCGAACTACCGGCGAAAAAGTTTCTTTATAATC
This sequence comes from Philophylla caesio, assembly GCA_963971545.1. Classification (NCBI taxonomy): domain Eukaryota; kingdom Metazoa; phylum Arthropoda; class Insecta; order Diptera; family Tephritidae; genus Philophylla; species Philophylla caesio. The sequence continues at coordinate 62,578,885 of OZ020605.1, forward strand.
GATACCAAAACGCTGCTCGCACCCCTTTGCCACAAGCCTCGCCTTGTAGCGTTCAACTTCTCCGCTTTTATTGCGCTTGACAGCGAACACCCACTTATTTCTAATCGCTTTCTTCCCTGGAGGTAATTGAACGTACGTCCACGTTTCGTTTTTCATTAGCGCTGCGAATTCGATCTCCATAGCATTCTTCCACTCTTCACGCTTACCACTCGAAAGAGCCTCATCGACGCTCGTTGGAATGCTCTCCGTTGCGATGCTATTTACTATGTTGTACTGCTTTTTGGGACGTCCACGCGCACCAGTGCGTAGCAATCTGGGTCTACCCTTACCCAACTTGGTATCATCTTCACACGTCTCCTCCTGGTTGTCGTTGTAATTTGCGGATTCAGAATCACGTACAGCTTCTCCATCTGCGCTATCGTACGACGAACTATCACTCTCTGACTCGTCGTTGCTTATTGTAGGTAGTGTATCATTCGGCTTATTTTCTACCTCGAGGAAAACTTGAAGAACGTCAACGTTTTCGCTGCTATTCTCACCAACATTACAGGCTTTATCGTCATCGCTGAAATTTTCATTAAATATTACGTCTCTCTTTACTACAATTTTATTCAATTCTTCATCGTACAAACGATACGCTTTGCTTTCCAGTGAATAGCCAACCATAATCATCTGTTTGCCTTTTGCTGCAAACTTCTCTCGCCGTGTCTTATCAAGCGCTACTGCAACAGCACCGAAAGTTTTCAAGAAATCGACCTTTGGTTTTCGATTAAACCACATTTCGTAGGGAGTTTTGCATTTGAGGATTGCAGTTGGGCATCTATTTCTAAGGTATGCTGCAGTTGATACCGCCTCCGCCCACAAACTCTGCTTCACATGCGCATGCAATAACATGCTCCGTGCCATCTCTACTAGAGTGCGATTTGCAGGTTCAGCCACTCCATTCTGTTGCGGCGTATGTGGCACTGTTAACTCGTGCCGTATGCCATGCAGCTTTAAAAACTCATCAAACGTATTGTTGACATACTCCTTACCATTGTCGCTCCTTAACGCCCTTATTTTGCAGTTTGTTTGCCGTTCGACATAAGTTTTATACATTTTAAACTTTTCCAATACCTCACTTTTCGCTTTCAGGAAATATACGCTGATAAATCTCGACTTGTCATCAATTAGCGTCAGAAAATATCGTGAGCCACCAATCGATTTTATGTTAACAGGGCCGCAAACATCAGAATGTATAAGCTCTAAAAGATTTTCTGATCTGTGCTCTGTTGCCTTAGGGAATGGTAGGACATGTATTTTGCTTAACATACAAGTATTACAACAGGTTTGCTTAACCTTCTCGTCATACTTCAACCCGCTTACCATATCTCGCCGACTAAGTTCACGAAGACTTTGATAGTTCAGGTGTCCATATCTGTTATGCCAAACTTCATTGCTGCTTACAGCGAACAAACTATGTTGTTGTAAATCGACAACATACAAATTAAATTTTCTTCTCGCTTTGAGAATAACATCGCCCTGCTTGTTCTTAATCAAACCATGCTGTTGTTCGAAGTTAACAGTCATACCGTGTTCTACTGCTTTACTAATTGAAATGAAGTTTCCCTTCAACTCCGGCGAGTATAACACATTTCGCAATCGAACTGTTCTTCGCCTTTGCCTAACGCAGTAACAGCTGAGTTCGCTGCTAACCAAATTGTGTCCTCACACTCTTCAAACTTTACGAACATATTTCTGTTGTTGCTCATGTGCGACGTAGCCCCGCTGTCTATGTACCAACATGATCGATCAAAGGTTGCTGTCACGTTCCCCCTTGCAATGACATTCATTGCAGACTCTCCACAATTTTGCTTTACTTTACATTTATTGGCAAAGTGACCCTTTTTGCCGCATGCAAAGCATTTACCTTTAAACTTCTTCTGCTGCTTTTTGTCATGTTCACGTACTATGAAAGCCTGTTGCCCACCTTCGTCCAACGATTCATTTTGCCGCTTTCGCCTCTCGCCTTCTTCCAAAATTTTCAGTTTAAGAGCGCTAAGTGAGGGCAAATTATCACGTGTCTCTATAGCTACGAAGAAATTTTCAAACGATTTGGGTAAACTTGAAAGCAAAATAATACTTAGCAGCTCCTCTTCAATAACAATGCCAATCTCTGCTAATCTATTTGCGATTTCAGTAAAGGAATTGAGGAACTCTACAACATTCTCGTCCTCGCGCATACGTTTATTTAAAAGTTGTTTGTACAAGCTCACTTTCTGCACCGGCCCTTGTGGCTTGTGTACCTCTTGCAGTTTCTGCCAAGCCTCAGCCGCCGACTTGCAGCTCTTAACGTAGTTCAATTGATTCGGCTTCACACTTAGTAGGATGGTCGCCAATGCTTTCTCATCACTTACGGTCCATACCGCCAGCTCTTCCGCATTCGATGGCTTCATGCCAGCCACCACCTTCCATAGACCGCCATGAATCAGCACACTTCGCATCTGTACTGACCAGGTTTCGTAGCTTGACTCATCAAGCTTATCTATAGTATAAAGCGACGTCATTACGCAAGTTTGTGGTTGTTTAAACCAAAATAAATATCTTTAGGATCAGAGTTGGAGCCTCTGGGCCCATAACCTAATAAAACTCGCGTGTTTAATTGTATTCTGTTCAAAAGTTTAATAAGAAGTAAGAAAATATAATGTATGTACATTAGTAAGAATGTCAGTACAAAGTAAATACAAGAATACACGTTGCACAGGAATGCCAGATTTTGACATTTTTAATTGCATCAACTTCAAAAGCTCGAGATAACGTATCAGCTATAACATTTTCTTTTCGATTAATGTACTGTATGTCGTTAGTGAATTGTGCATTGAATTCCATATGTCTTGTTTGCCTTGGTCTACGTTCAGTTTTTGAACTTAAAGGAAATATCAAAGGCTTGTGGTCTGTAAAAACTGTAAATTGTCGTCCTTCTAAAGTATAACGAAAATGTTTAATATTTAAATAAAAGGCTAGTAGTTCCCTGTCAAACGCACTGTATTTAATTTCAGACGGAGAAAATTTCTTAGAAAAGAATGCAAGTGGTTCCGATTTATTATTAAACACTTGATGTACGACACCGCCGATTGTCGTATTAGATGCATCTACGTTTAAAGAGAGTTGAGCATCTTTGTTAAAATGATTTAACATTATCGTAGACGCAACTTTGATGAATTCGAAGGCTTTATTTGATGTGTCATCCCAAATTAAGGACTTGTCACGTTTCTTACTCGTTATATTGATTAAGTCGTAGATGACTGTTGTAAACTCTGCTAATTTCGGTATATATCGATGGTAGTAATTAACCATACCAATAAATTTCTGTGCCTGTTTAATATATTTCGGTCGTTCGAAACTTCTGATAGCTGTACATTTTTCTTCAGAAGGTCTAATTCCTTCTCCTGAGATATTATGTCCTAAAAAATCAAAATTTGTAACGCCAAAAGAACATTTACTTGATTTGATATTTAAACCATATTCTGTTAAACGTTCAAAAAGTACACGAAGATCTTTCAAATGATGTTCTTCGTTTTCAATTGCAACTAACAGAGCATCAATATATGTAAAAACAAAGTCCAAACTACTGACTACTTTATTGATGAATCTTTGAAAAGTTTGTGCTGAATTGTTTTATTCTGTTTTAAATCATATGAGGTTTATTTTTTTTGGAAAAATTTTAAATTAAAATTAAATGGAAATGTGCCTATACATATTATTAAGAAACCGACGTCTCATATTTATTATAAGCGGCTTATTGCTGATTAATTGCCTGAATACCACGTACAATAATAAACGAAATTGGACAGTGCATTTACACGTTGAACTATTATTTTAATAGCGGATTATAGAAATACGACAAATAACTCGGATTGTGAACTCTCTAAAGGCTTTGTTTTGCTCTTGAAAGGACAATTTTTATGAATGATTCAAAATTTAAGAAATAAATTGCTATTAAATTCGCTGTTTTCTGCAATTCCGGGATTTAAATAGATTTATCCCGGAATATTCGGGTGTTAAAAAAGGACGGGACCCCGAGTTTTTAATACATAAATACTTATGTATACAAAGTACGTATTTATAGTGAGAGCAACCTGCATTCCGGGGTACCGCTACTTTGGTTTTGAGGATTTGGCAATAATCAAGTAAAAGTAAAAAAAATTTATTTCGATAGTCCGGTCAACACAACCCTTTTCTTTTAATAATCGGTTTCTATAAGTAATTTTGCTCAATTGTTGCAAAATTAAATCACTTTTCTCTCTTTCCTTTCGTCCTTATTTTTCTGATATTATTTGCTTACCCCAGCAATGGGTTGTGCGCAGGGCTTGGAACCCGCTACGTAAAAAACAACTTCCAATGAATAGAACAACAAAGCCTCGGATGAGACCCCCTTTTTTGATGACGACCACAGCAAACGTTTAAAGGACAATGATTTGAGGGCATGCACCTGGAATGTCCGAACCCTTAATTGGGAAGGTGCCTCTGCCCGGCTGGTTGATGTCCTCAGCAGAGCAAAGGCTGACATCACCGCCATCCAAGAGATGCGATGGACGGGGCAAGGGAAACAAGTGATAGGCCCTTGCGACATCTACTACAGCTGCCATGTAAAGGAGCGCAAATTTGGTGTCGGATTTGTGGTGGGAGAGAGACTGCGCCGTAAAGTACTGTCGTTCACTCCGGTGGACGAGCGTCTCGCCACAATCCGCATCAAGGCGAGATTCTTCAACATCTCCCTAATTTGCGCCCACGCCCCGACGGAAGAGAAGGACGATGGGACTAAAGATCGCTTCTACGATCTCCTTGGCCGCACGTATGAGCGGTGCCCCCACCACGATATAAAAATCGTGCTTGGCGACTTCAATGCCAAGGTGGGCAAGGAGGGCATCTTTGGTTCCACAGTCGGAAAATTCAGTCTCCACGACGAAACGTCCGATAACGGATTGAGACTGATCGACTTCGCCGGGGCCCGAAACATGGTAGTCTGTAGTACCAGGTTCCAGCATAAGAAGATCCACCAGGCTACGTGGCTGTCTCCAGATGGTAAAACACGAAACCAAATCGACCACGTTGTGATAGACGGAAGGCATGCTTCCAGTGTCCTAAATGTGCGCACGAACCGAGGAGCCAACATCGACTCGGATCATTTTCTTGTGGCAGCTAAGATCCGCACGCGCCTCTGTGCAGCAAAAAGCGCGCGCAAATGGACACAAGGAAAGCTCGACGTCGGAAAGCTGCAATCGCAACAGACAGCTACCCACTTCGCCACTCGACTTGCACTCCTGCTCTCTGAGAGCAATAACCAACAGAACGATATTTCCGAACAGTGGAACCATATTTCTCGTTGTCTAAATACCGCCGCTGAAGAATCCATCGGATTTCAGCGAGCCCGAAAGAACAACTGGTATGACGAGGAATGTCGCGCCGCTACGGAACGTAAAGACGCTGCCTACAGGGCCACACTGCGATCGGGCGCAACGCGAGCTGTGCGGGAGCGTTATCGTGAGCTGAAGAAGGAAGCAAGACGCATTTTTCGTGAGAAAAAGAGAGAGGCCGAAATGCGTGAGTGCGAAGAGCTTGAGATGCTGGCCGACAGGAAAAGCGCCCGAAAATTTTTTCAAAAAGTTCGACGGCTTACAGAAGGTTTTAAGACCGGGGCGAATTCCTGTAAGAATGAAAACGGCGACCTGGTGACTGATGTCCACAGCATACTTAAATTATGGAGGGAGCACTTCTCCACACTGCTTAATGGAAGCAACTGCAACCCTGGAGATGTTGAACCCGAATCCCCAATCAATGATGATGGACGCGATGTACCATCACCCGACTGTGACGAAATTCGGAAAGCGATAGCACGGCTGAAGAACAACAAAGCCCCCGGGGCCGATGGGTTACCAGCTGAGTTATTTAAGTACGGCGGAGAGGAGCTGGTTAAGTGCATGCACGAGCTCATCTCTAGAATATGGTCGGAAGAACGCATGCCTACTGATTGGAACTTAAGTGTGCTCTGCCCAATCCACAAAAAGGGTGATCCTGCAGTTTGCGCCAACTATCGCGGGATTAGTCTTCTTAACATCGCATATAAGGTTCTGTCGAGTGTATTGTGTGAAAGACTTAAGCCCACCGTCAATGAACTGATTGGACCTTATCAGTGCGGCTTTAGACCTGGTAAATCTACCACCGACCAGATATTCACAATACGCCAGATCTTGGAAAAGACCCGAGAAAGAAGAATCGACACACACCATCTTTTTGTCGACTTCAAAGCCGCCTTCGACAGCACGACAAGAAGTTTCCTATATGCCGCAATGTCTGAATTTGGTATCCCGGCAAAACTTATACGGCTGTGTAAAATGACGTTGAGCAACACCACCAGCTCCGTCAGAATCGGGAAGGACCTCTCCGAGCCGTTTGATACCAAACGAGGTTTCAGACAAGGCGACTCTTTGTCGTGCGATTTCTTTAACCTGATGCTGGAGAAGATAATTCGAGCCGCAGAACTTAATCGGTCAGGCACCATCTTTTATAAGAGTGTGCAATTGCTGGCGTACGCCGATGACATTGACATCATCGGCCTTAACAACCGCGCAGTTAGTTCTGCCTTCTCCAAACTGGATAGAGAAGCGAAGCGAATGGGTCTGGAGGTGAACGAGGGCAAGACGAAGTATCTCCTGTCATCAAATAGACAGTCGGCACATTCACGACTGGGATCACAAATCACTGTTGACAGTTATAACTTTGAAAAAGTTGAGAACTTCGTTTACTTAGGAACCAGCATTAACACCAATAACAGCGTCAGCCTTGAAATCCAACGGAGAATCTCTCTTGCCAACAAGTGCTACTTCGGACTGAGTAGGCAATTGCACAGTAAAGTCCTCTCTCGACGGACAAAAACCATACTCTATAAGTCTCTCATCATGCCCGTCCTATTGTATGGCGCAGAATCATGGACTATGACAACATCAGATGAGAGAGCTCTTGGGGTGTTCGAGAGAAAGATTCTTCGAAAGATTTATGGGCCTTTGCGTCTTTGCGACGGCGAATACCGTGTACGATGGAACGATGAGCTGTACGAGCTTTACAATGACGTAGATATAGTGCAGCGGATTAAGAATCAGCGGCTCCGCTGGCTAGGTCACGTCGTTCGAATGGATGAAATAGCTCCAGCCCTGAAGGTTTTTGACGCGGTACCCGCGGGTGGTAGCCGAGGAAAAGGAAGACCTCCTCTGCGTTGGAAAGACCAAGTGGAAAAAGACTTGGCTATACTTGGGATTTCCAATTGGCGCCAGTTAGCAAAAGATAGGGACAGCTGGCGTGCTTTGTTGACCTCGGCCAAAATCGCTTAGGCGGTTGTTGCGCCAATTAAGTAAGTAAGTAAATTTGCTTACTTTTACTTCAGATACATATGTAATTGCTTCTGGAAAGGCTCAATTTTGTAAACTTTCATTCTTATTAGGTAAAGTCATTTCGTCAAACAGCCGCCAAAGCTACAACCATAGCTGTTATTTCGCACAGAAATAGATAATTTTATGAAACTAGAGAAAGTCAGATAGGAAAAAATAAAACCCCTCCATTTCACAAGGAGAAACTCATAGAAAACCAGAATCAGATGAATGCGCCAGCAGTATGCCAATCAGCCGTAAGCACAGCAATCCTTAAAAACTGTTAAAGCGATATTTTTAATGGAGTGCACAAAGAATCATGTGCAAATGGTCTTGCATTATTGTATTTGTAATTCATCATGGCAACATAACAACCAATTTATATGGTTTATTTGTAGTTGCAAAGATTCAAGACCATTGGCACAATACAAACGCGTTTTAGGAAGGAATAAATTATGTATAACAATATCAAGTGCGTCTTGTATGCGTAATGCGTTTCATACGAGTACTAAACACAAGGAACATATGTACTTGTATATATGTATATATATGAACATATATGCATCGTAAGGACTGTAACATATCAGAGATCGATCAGTTTGCCACTTGTATTCGGAACTTTGACTAATCGTCAAATTTCTTTAAATGTATACCTGTTGGTATATCAATTACTTACACTGGGGAACACAAATATTTTTTTTCAGTAGCAAAAGTTCATTGAGTCAATTTAGTTACATATGTTTATGAAATACATTGCCCATAAATTTCATGTTTAATAAACCGCTATGTTCGGAACAGCTAATTTATGTGCACTGCCCTGCGTGGTAGCTAAAAATTAGCTTATAATTATAAACCTTAATAAGTTTAAATTTTTGGTACATTTGGCCAAATTAGCTTAAGCATTTTCACTTAAACGATTGACAAATAGTTCTTGCATTTCTTCTTGCTAACGCTCTCTCCCTTCATACTTACCAGCTTTTTGTACATATGTACATATATGCAAATTAGCATACATACATACGTAGGGTCTCAGTAAGCATAGTTTTTGTATTTTTTGCTTTATATTTTTTTGACATCTTTTTAAACAATTTTTATTTTTCAAGCTCGAGGCCCCAAATGTTTGTTTATTTTTGTATTTTACTGTCGATATTTCGACCTCAATTTGAGATCATCATCAGGAACTCTTGTTTGTGCCTGTTCGACTGAACATCTTGACATCTATAGCGTGCAACTCTCTGCATTAATTGTTTTTTGCACAGCTAAAGGCACAGTCGCGTAACATTTTTGGATTGTAAAATTAAGACCTTTGTAATAAACTAAGTAATAAATAAATTTGAAAAATTGAGCGTTTAATTTTTTTAATAATCGTAGTAGCAAAAAAGCTTTGCTAGCTCAACACGCTCTATAAAAAATACACTTTTCCTATTTATCTTCCCTCTTAAATAGTTCAAGAGCTTGTAGACAAATAACCATACTTGGGTCTTTTTAAGTTATCTGCTCAACGTCAACATTCATCATAAGTGTAAGTTATCTATGAAAAATTATTGCACACTTCAATATATGTAAGGTGGCAACACTAAACGTCTGTCTCATGTGGCAACGTTGGGAGGGAGAGAGTTCTAGCTGAGTCACCACGAGAAGCAGTCAGACATTTTTGAACATTAATTGAATTGTACTTTTTACTTTGTTTTTACATTGTACAAATACATTTTAATAATAATAATTCACACCATCAATTATTACATGGAGGCTCAACCGTGCGCATATCGGAAACTGAACAGAACGATACATTCCGCGAAAAAAGGAAAGCCGCTGCAAAAGAGGATCACAGAAAATAAATTTGACATAGAAAAATCAGGTCAGAAAGGTAAAATAACACAGAGAGGAGGCAGAGCAGACGAAGAACGCAGTAGTCGAATTTTAAAAGAAATAGAAGACAGCGACAAGTTAAAAACAGCAGGAATAGAGCAATTCAGCGAACAGGGCAGCAGAACCAAAGCCAGAAACACCAGAAAATTTGAAACAGCAGTAGCAGAAACAGCAAAAATAAAGCAATTCAGCGAAATAAGCTGCAGAACCAAAGCTAGTAGCAGCAGAAAATTATAAACAGCAGAAGCAGAGGTTGCAGTAGCAGTAGAAACAGCAAAAGCAGTAGATTTAGAAGAATCGAACGTAGAAACAGGAGCCACGATAAACGAAGTCGAAAGAGAAATGGCAACCAACGTAGGTAGCGGCGATTTCAGCGAATTAATCAGCACGTTGACACATTGAGCAAAGCGGCAGAAATAATGTAACAGTTGATAATTTTTCAAAAGTAGTGCCAGAATATGACGGCACGTCAATCCCTGTACGTCAATGGCTCAGCAACTTTGACGAAAATTCAGATGCAATAAGATGAAAGAGACTGCAAAATTGTTGTTAGAAACAGTGACGGTTTCAACCTACGAATCATTATGCGAAGTGTTGATTGAAGAGTTTGACACAAAGCTGAGCGGTAACGAAGAGCACAAAATGATAAGAGAAAGACGAAAGGAACAATCAGTGAATTTCCATGAATATGTTTTAAGTATGCGCAAAATTGCTGCAATGGGAAATGTAGAAGAGGAATCAGTTATAAGATATATTTCTGATGGTCTGCAATTGCGTGATGATCTGAAATATATTCTTTACAGGGCACCAACATCAAAAGAATTAGTTAAGCGCTATTAATTGGTAGAGACGTTGGGAAAAAGCTACATACCTAACAAGCGTTAACAAGTATTACAGTACTTAAATAACCGAAACAAAGACGATAAGGGTAGTAAAAGAAGCGAAGGTAAACATTGCTTTAATTGTGGTTCGCACAGCACAATCGAGCAGATTGTAAAGAGCCAACAAAATGGTTTAATTGTAATGGCTCAGGGCATATGGCTAATAATTGTGTAGAAGCTAACAAGACCATTAATTTAGTAAGCCAAACTCGTGGTAAATTAATAAAAATAAACAATAACTAAATTTCGTGCCTTGTTAATACTGGAGCGAAAGTGTCGTTGATGCGAAAACGGAAGTATGAAGAAAAATTTGGCGACTGTGAAATGGGCAAAAGTTTTGCAAAGCTATATGGTTTGGGAAATATTGCCACGCCAGTATTGGGCAAGTTTGAAGCGCAAGTCGAAGTATACGGGTTAAGCACACGACACACTTTTCTAGTTGTACCAGATACGATGATAAATGTAGATGCGATTATTGATTTCGATTTTATTCAAAAGTTTACCGTCATTTTAAATGTAAATGGAAACAGTTGTGTGCAGCCGGCTACATGTACGAATGTTGTTGAATGTAAGGCAGACGTTGATGTAGAACCGCAATATAAAGCAGTAGTTACGTGGTTATTCGAAGATTATAAACCATCGCATGTACCATTGCATTGCCCAGTAAAGCTGAGCATCATACCCAGTGGTAGAAATATATCATTTCGCGAAAGCCCTAGTCGGTTGTCGGAGGCACAGCGGGAAGTGGTTCAGAATCAGGTCAATGAGTGGTTAAAGCAATGCATAGTGCGAGAGTCAAATTCAGAGGTAGCTAGCAAGGTAGTGTTGGCAAAAAAGAAAGACAGGTTATGCGTTGATTTTCGCAAGCTGAATGCTTTAGTGCTGAAAGACAGATTCCCCGTACCAATAATAGAAGAAGTTATTGAAAAATTGCAAGCTGCCAGATACTTTACCGTCATGGACCTGAAGGATAGTTTTTTTTACGTTGAGGTTGAAGAACGAAGCCGCAAATATACAGCGTTCGTGACCAAGGAAGGGTTGTTTGAATTCAACTAATCACCATTTGGTTTTTGCAACTCCCCAGCGGTTTTCATACGATTTATAAACTACGTTTTCAGACAGTTAATAAACGAAAACATAATGGAGATATACGTCGATGATATTGTAGTCTTTGGACAATTGGCTGAGCAATGTTTGGAAAATATGTGAAAAGTGTTAGCGCTAGCGCAAAAGTTTGGTCTACTGATAAATTGAGCAAAAGGTATATTTTTAAAAAAGAAAATTATTTGTATGGGCCATAAAATTAAAAAGATGGGTTTGTATGGCCGTGACAAGAAAAAAATAATACAGTAAAGAATTTCTTTTTGCCGAAAAACGGGAGAGGGGTACAAGCTTTTCTCGAGCTGACGAGATATTTCCGTAAATTTGTGCGAGACTATGCGATCTTAACTAGGCTTTAATGCAGTTACTTAAAAAAATATGCCTTATCAAGATCGACACTGAAGAATTGCAAGCCATAGAGAAATTGATTAGTACAAGAACCAGGATTAAAAGTTTTTAATTATAACATAAAGACGCAGTGGCATGTTGATGCAACCAAGAATAGATTTTTCATTCAATATAGAGCATCGCGCAGGAAACAGAATGAGATATGTAGATAGATAGTTTAAGTCGGTACCCCGTGATGATTATAACATCTGAGATACACGCGCAATTTCGGCGAGCGCAAAAAGAAGACAATCAGTTGGCAGCAGCGACTATATTTTCAAAAATCAATTAATTTACAAACAGATAGATGGACAAGAACTGCTGGCAGTATCTAAAAGCATGGAAAGAGAAATTATCATAAATGCGCCTAATTTTGGTCATATGGGCTTAAAAAAGACAATACGTTAAGAGTAGTTTATACCACATTTGGAACGCAAATTAAATCAAATAATTTCAAACTGCATAGAGTGCATAACGCATACTCGTAAGTTAGGCCGGCAAAAGGGTTACTTACACTGTATCGACAAGTGTGACAAACCGTTTTGCACTCTACACGTTGATCATTTGGGAATGTTAGACACGACTTCGAAAAGCTACAAATACATATTTGCGATGGTTGACAGATTCTCAAAATTCACTTTGCTTTACCCAACAAAGACAACAGACGCGTTAGAAGTTTTAAGACACTTAAATTCTTGGGTAACGATCTTCGGTAGTCTGCAACGAGTTGTCAGTGACAAAGGTGAAGCTTTCACATCAAAGCTATTTAAAGAATTCTGCGAAACGCACAAAATTGAACACGTCGAAACTACAGCTGATGTACCCAGGGGTGACGGCTAGAGCTGCAAAATCTTCGATGTTTGAAACAATCGATGTTTCGATGTTTTTGCTAATAAAACATCGATAGTATCGATACTATCGGATGTTCATGGGAAATGGAAATCGTTATAAATACGCTTTATATTTTTTCATATATTAGGTACATTTATTATTTAAAATGAAATTTAAAATCAAAACTAACATGAAAATGTTCATTTAGAAACCACACAATTCATTTGTGTTATAAATATCTTGTTAAATAAATTAAATAATTGCAATAATGCAAGGTACATTTCAGTTTTTTAGTCTTAGTTTTTAATATTAGAGATCGGACTGCTTTAAAGTCCTGCTAGTCTTAGGGCTTTTGATGTATTCACCGTCAGAGTCGCTGAAAAATTCACTTTTCGACATGTTGCTTTCTATACACTCCCAAATAAATAAAAATAACTACGCACTGAGTGTCGCACGCTCAAACTTTCAGAAAAAACTTTAATTACCTTTTGATGTCTTTGCCACGAATTTATCCATCCTTCCAAGCCACCAACACCAATTAAAGTTCAGCTAAACTGTGAAAGATTATGAGTTTAGTACGCAATAATTTTTATAAATCTTGCTTACCTCAAAGTCGTATTTTCCACAAATCAGCAACGGATAAAATTTCTAGAGATAAAATATACTCAAAAAGCATCTAGTGTAAAAAAAACATCGATGTTTCAAAAAAAAATTGGAAACATCGATACTATCGATAGTGCTCCGATGTTTTTGCAGCTCTAGTAAGGGCCAAACCGAAAGGGTTAACAGAGTAATTATTCCGGTTTTGGCAAAAATATCAGCAGCAGATTCAACTAACTGGTACAAGTATCAATCACAAGTACAACAAGCAATTAAGGCGCATGTACACTCTTCTACACAGTTCACACCATTTGAATGATACGGACACGGAGTTACTAAACAGCTATTAACACACATTTGGTATTGGATTAGCAAATTTGCTGTAGACGTTCACTTCAAACGACACCATTTCAGGCGATACCGTGTTTACTGACGACTAGAAGAAAATTTGTAAGTATAATTGTTTTTTTTTAAAGAAATTGTTTTTTAATAATTAAATTGAATTATTACATGTGTATTGATTTAGTAATGAAAATTAAAAGTGCAGAACAATTTGAAACTCTTGTAGAAACAGTTGTTGTCCGGACTCCACTTTTCATTGCTGGCTTAATTTTTTCAGCACATATGTACATAAACGCGGCTTTGTTGAATCGAAAATATTCTTCAAATCTGAAAAAAAAAAATTTTAACAACTAACATGAAAATATCAAAAATGCTTATACACAAAGTTTAAAGTGTTACAACTTGTTATCTTGCAAGCTAAATACATCAGAATTCTGCCTTATAATTTTTCTTTTTGCTGCAAGCCCTTTTTTGCTCTCTTAACCGCTTGAACTTGATGCATCAAAAACAAAGAACATTTTTCTAAGAAAATATCCAATTAAAATATTCACACGAATCTGAACAATGAAAACTTTTTCATAAAAATTGTAAACAAAATGAAGCAGCTGATGCAGAAATGACAAAGATGGTATATCTACATTGATTTTATCGATAAACTCTCGATGTCGACTGAAAAACGACAACCGTAATTGTGGCGAATGATATGGACATGAAGAAATCCTTCGAATCGGCACTCATGGGTGGGCAACGAAGGCTAGGGTGCCCAAGAACTGTCTACACTTGGTATGAGTAGTTGGCGTAACCTAGCGAAGGAGAGAGTAAACTGGCGAAGCTTTGACAAACAGTTGTAGCGCCATAAGAGAAGAAGAACTTCTTTTTTTAAATGAACTTGTTTTCTTAAGAAAATCCCACATTATTGGGGACTCGTCCGGTAAGTTCTAATGAGTCGAAGTTAAAAAGGCCGAAGTGATAGATATATTGTAGTTTGAAATGCTTAAAAACTAAATTAGTGGGACTAAGTTTGCAAAAAAGCTAAAGTTTGTTGTATAGTTTAAACAACTGGAAATTCGAAAGAATTACCAATGATTTTAAAATTTTGAGACTTTACCTCGAATTAAATGTTGTGCTTCGCTGGGAAGATCGAGTGTACCCAAATCGCCAAGCCGCAACCCTTTTAACAAAAGTAGGCTGGTAGCGTCACTTGTTTTAAAGACATGCGATATAGCAATGCTTCCTGAGTGAGGATCCATTGTCTTGCGCGGGTTGCATTGAAAAAAAATTTTTTCATGCAAAATGTAGAAACCCGTACACTTTGTTTGATTTTCGAACTAGATGACCCAGTGAACTTCGTATCACCTATCCTCACAACATTAAAACTCTCCCTTCAGTAAAATGGACTCCCGCCGAGCAGAGTCCTTACGTCTGGTTTACTTTCGCCGTTAGATTGATCGATATGTCGCCAACCGATCAAAATTTTTACAGAACTCTCGGAACATACAAAATAAAGTTGACCTACAATAAAATTATTTGAATTGTTGAATTTTATTTCGGACGGATATGTTTCAGTAACAACATATATGTATGTATATTTCACATTACCCCCACACGCACACTCACACACGTTCAGCATACTTATCTCACATCGTTTTAATTTCGTTCGGTTATTAAACGAAACTTGCTAACAATTCAAATGAAATGCGTAAATATATTAAGATGATGGTTTTCCGACACGCGAACACGTGACGTATTATTGTCCATTCGTGAAACAGGGAACCTTCAACTTGGTTGCGAAATTTATTTATGGTTATCGCAAACGCCAGACGCACGGGAAATGGTAGCCGCGTAAAATCGAAGTGTAAATCCCTTGGAATCATTAGGCATCGTTTAGTTCGTCAGTAGCAATGCATTTGTACATTGTTTAGATTAAGAATCAATACGCTTAAGCATGCGTTGGTTCTTTATGAGCTAAACATAAATACTCACACACATACATACATAATTAGTTAAGTAACGTTATCTTAAGAATTTGTATATAAAGAGCTGTAAATACTTGAATAAACCAGAATTCAAAAGATTCTCAATTTAGAAACATTGTCTATTTCTTAATCCTTCCCTTTTATTTTATTCTTTACTTCCCCCCACCAGTGGTAAGGAGTAGAGAACAAAAATTAAAAGTAGTTTTCAGAATAAGGCAGTGCATGTTTACTTATTACCCCCCACCCGAGCTAAGAAATAAGTTAAACCGCTCTGAAATATAGTACTTAAACTGTACATGGTTATTACAATAACCTACAAATTACTCATCAACATTCACTCCCCTGACATATCTTAATAGCAACTTAATAAATTTAAATAATTACAACCACTCCCTAAGCAATACACAAACACAAGCTAACGCCAAAGGCGGTGTTGCCTTATTTATCAAGAAATCTATTCAGCACGTATTTTTACCACAAAACACCAAATATTTTCACAGTTTCAGCAGGAATTAAAGCTGACTCAAAACCTCATTGCCAGAGTCCGTGGAGGGGGTGACAGCGACGTCACCGAAATGATTGAGGTTACGGCAGAGCCTATTGAGGAGGGTGCTTTGAGTGCCGAATAGTTTGAGCTGATTGAGGCCGAGAAGGACACTAGACCAGCCATTCCAGCAACCCACCAAAAGAGCTGCTAAACCGGCTACGAAAAAGGTGCGAGCGAAAACGGCCACAGAAGTCGTTGAGAAAGTGTTCGAGGTACAACAGGCCATGCTGGAGAAAATGTCGGAGGCTGTTTCTCTTATGGCAAAGCGAAGAGATGGAAGTATTGAAACGGGAGGCAAATGCTGAAATGCGCAGGCACAATGCTCTACTGGAAGAGATGCTTAGATTAAATCTGTGATTCATAAAGTTAAGTTAGTTTTTTGTTTGCAATGAATTGTTTGTTTTTGTTTAATACTTACGTGTTATTGAAGTTTATGTTCTGTTTTTTATTTGGTTATAAGATTTAAATGTTGTTAATTATCCTTCAAGGATATCGAAATAAAAGTTGAAAAAAAATTAAATCTATGTTTAAGTTAACTTCTCGGCGATTTTTTATTTCAACATTTTAAGACACTAACCGACTTCTTAAATCAATCGATGAATACAAAACTTATTAGGTACCTAGATATATTAAAAGTAAATATAATATTTTGTACATACATACGTAACATTATGTATATAACGCGCACTAAATACGGAAGTGGCAAAACTCATACTCACACTAACAATTAAAATAAGCTTAATCAAAAAATTTTGATTTTGAGTTGTGCCACTTTTATAATTAGTATGCGATATGTAAATACAAAATATTTAAGTTAATAGCTACTCTTCTGAACAAAGATACATATATGTACATTAGAACGTATGTGTACGCATATACAAATAATACAAACGTATGTTTTTACATTTATGAAAAAAACATAGCTTAAAGTGAGGCTCCTATATTGTTCCTTATGGATTAAGCTACAACAGTATACTGCGCAGACGCAACTGACGTTGTATTCATTTCGGCTGATTCCAACACTTCATATTCAATAATGTTTGTGCTTGCTTTAAATTAATACTTATATTATGCCGAGCACAACACACATTTATTATTTTTGCTTGCATAGTGCAATTCTCGAGCACCAAGTAAACATCTCCACCTATTATTTAATACACCATTGGTCCGTTCGATAATGTTGCGGCATTTTGCTTGTGTTTCATTAAACTTCATCTCCGTTGAACCTTCATCCGGTGTTCTATGAGGTGTAAACAGCCACGGTTCCAAAGGGTATCCAGCATCTCCTTATAAGAGCAAAAGTATTAGATACCTTGGTATACAAGCATGTATGTATATATTTAAGTTACCTAAAACCCAAAAATTATTCACTCCTCGCAAATACTTTCTTTCAAAATAAGCACGCAAGCCGCCATTATTCCAAATAAAGAAATCATGGCATGCACCAGGATGGGAAGCGTCAACGTACCGAATCCTCATTTCATCATCACAGAGCTAAAATATATTTGCGAATGAATATCTGCATTATATAAAAAAAAAGTAACTTACAAGCAAATCGTTCAAACTGTATTGGCCTTTCCTGTTGTAATAAAGGTGTGCGTTTTGTGGTGGAGTAATGTTTCTAACATGGGTGCCATCAATGCATTCCACCAACCCAGGAATACCATGCTTTAAGTAAAAAGCAAGTGCTGTTTTCCGGTTTTCATCGTTACTTCCACTCACTTTTATCCACTTTGGGCACAAATGTTTTTCAAACAAAGTTAGCACTTCCGTTAATACTTTCATGAAACTGGATTGTGCCAACGATACATCACATTCATTTCAAACTTCCGTCTGATGCCCGCCTTCAGCAAAAAATCGTAAGCACCCACTTAATTTTATTAATGGGGATACTGCAGAAATCTTTTTTGCAGGCTCAGAAGCTGCTACCAACACATGCAACAGGTACTTAAATGCTGGTTTGTTTAACCTGTAGTACTTTTCAATCCTATAAGAATAATAAAAATAACTATTTAAACTATGGCCATTCTGAACGCTGGGTTACCAACTCATCTATCAACTCATTCCACGTTCACCCATCTAGATCTGTTCCTTGTGACGCCACACCTACGCCACTTTTTTCGTGGCAAGTTGACTCAAAGCTATTTGGTAGTGATCACTTCCCCATTCATTTACAATTTTTTTATCGTTTCAATAGAAATAATAATAATACTCTCCAACAATCTGGACCAATTCACTATCTCTTCTAAGATAAATAAGTCTGCAGCGGTATTCCGTAGGTAGATATTTCGAGCGGCAAACGAGTCCATTCCACACAGATCAAAAACACGAAACTACACTGCCCTTTATGGTTGGAATGATACTTGAAATTGCTCTCATACGAGGAGGACGTGTTTTTGTGGTGCGCTTAGTTATTTGCGTTTAATCTTAGTAGTCTTTCAAAAAATTGCGTTAGAGAGCAGTGCAGTTTCCACTAATTTAATAATCAACGGGATCCCCCAAACGGCTAGTGAGAATATGCCTGAACTCTTTGCTAAGATCTGTGGTGTAATGCAGCACAAGCCTCCGCCTTTGCGTGATGCTTTTCGGATACGAAATGCAAAAGGCAATATGCAAAAAAGCAACAATAATTCCCCTATTGTTGTCAAGTTGCTCTCTGCGCATGACCTAAATCAGCTATTAAAGTCTGTTGCTATTTTCTGCAAAGCGAATAAGAGAGTGCTAGCGCTATCTGACGTTGAGATGGCGGGATATGGATCAATCTCTTTACATGAGAGTCTGCCAAAAATTCTCCGCAACGTAATGTCATACGTCTCTGAGCTTAGGCGAAATAGACAATTGGTGTCAGCATTCTCCATCCGTGGGAAAATTTTTGTGCGGCTAAAGGCAAATGAAGAGCATAAGCAAGTGAGCAGTAGATCCGAGTTTAATGCTCTTATCAGCGCTCAAGCGCAATAGCAAACACTTAACCACATTAAATGTATGTTATTCTAGGTTTTTACTTTATACATATTTTCTGCAGCTTGTGGAATCTCAGAAATTAAGTCTGTTATATTAAGTTTTTTCTCTTTCTATCTAAGTCTACTTCTCTTGATCTACTTTATGTTTACTTTTCTGTTTCTGTTTCTCAACTTCAAAAAATGTCTATCGCTCTCTGTTCATCAATATTTCTGTAACTTTCGGTTATTTCC